>JAKKPZ010000002.1:1200000-1517500 GCA_022814885.1 Ditylenchus destructor
CTCCAGCCATTTTTTCGGCTGTGACGACTAAAATATTATTTTATCAATCAAATAGATAATCACACAAAACAATGTCTCTAACGAGAAAAATGTGTGTGATTAACTTGATTATATGCGAAAAATTATATTTAGCCAAAATAGAACAATACTCTAAGAACGTATTTGAATGGGTTGTTAATTTATGTTTGACAAGAATATGCAAATTTACATGCACTACACTCTACAACACTAGTGATATTATTAATAAAACCTTTAGATATGCACTTTTACGCTAAATACCGCATTTATGAAAGAATAATATTCTAAAAATGTTTAGGAACGAAACATAAACATATTTTCGTGGAACTTATTTTATTATTAGTATAGCTCGATGCGAATTTATAAATTATTTAGCCTTATTCAGGCAATATTTTTAAATTTTAGAACTGTTACTTCTACAGCGAATATAACTTAGAAACTTTATTAATTAGATCAGAAATCATTCCTAGAAATAGTTGAGATATAATACATTATATACCTGGGCCAGAGACACCATAGACAAATCCATAGGATGATTCCTTCACCTGATCTCGCGCAGCAGGAGCCATTTTCGATAGTTCAAGTTTTCACAAAGTTGTTATGAACTAAATGAAATGGTATTATAATTTAATAATTTTGGTTATGTGTAGAAATAAGTTGCAGAAAAGTTGACAGAATGGATAAGTATATTACAAAGTTAGTGTTAAGCGATCGCAACAAGTAGAATGTCCAAAAATCTATGCGCTCATACGGAAAATCGAAGACCAATGAACAAATTCAGAATGCCAGTTCAATATAAAGGTTTCGGGCTGGGACCAAACTTATTCTAACTGCTTAATTCTAACTTACAAATATAAGAAGCAGATAGACACAAAGATTGAGGAATGAAAGTGGTAAACGGGGTAAGGACACTTGGGGGGAGTTACACTTAGGGGGGGGACAGTTGGGGGGAGTTACACTTGGGGGGTTACAGTTGGGGGGAGTTACACTTGGGGGGAGTTAGGGTTGGGGGTTTTACCCAAAACCCCCCAAGCGTAACTCCCCCCAAGTGTAACTCCCCCCAACCCTAACTCCCCCCAACTGTAACTCCCCCCAAGTGTAACTCCCCCCAACTGGTACTGCCATAGTAATTTTGAAAAACCTATAAAAAGTACCTAAAATTACCATAAAAGTACCTTATATGGTAATTTTTCGCGTAGAATTCAAATTTTCGGTTATTTTTCCATTATGTGCCTGTTTTTGTTGC
Organism: Ditylenchus destructor; assembly: GCA_022814885.1. Taxonomy (NCBI): domain Eukaryota; kingdom Metazoa; phylum Nematoda; class Chromadorea; order Rhabditida; family Anguinidae; genus Ditylenchus; species Ditylenchus destructor. The sequence continues at coordinate 1,201,265 of JAKKPZ010000002.1, forward strand.
TTTTTCGTGGAATTAACCATTTTCGATGACTGCAAGCGAGAAGGGAAAAAATATCCTTTCCGCTGACGTGCAAGCGGTTGACGCTAGTGTAACTTGGGAAAAAAATCAGTAGAAGATTTCTTCTATTTTAGGCTAAAATATCCCTTATAAGGCGTCAAACAAGGATTTAGGCTTGGGGCCCCGAACAACATGGGGCCTAAGGGACTTAATCTTAGGCTTAAGCTCCCAAACAACCCTTATAAGGCGCCAAACAAGCAATTATGCTTAATTTTGAGTTGTGCAGAAAATGTCCACAACAGAACAAGAGAGTATAAGAGAATATAAAAAACACTATGGCAGTAGCAGTTGGGAGAATGAGAGTTGAATTCTGCACGAAAAATTACCATATAAGGTACTTTTATGGTAATTTTAGGTACTTTTTATGGGTTTTTCAAAATTACTATGGCAGTACCAGTTGGGGGGAGTTACACTTGGGGGGAGTCACAGTTGGGGGGAGTTAGGGTTGGGGGGAGTTACACTTGGGGGGTTTTGGGTAAAACCCCCCAACCTTAACCCCCCCAAGTGTAACTCCCCCCAACCCTAACTCCCCCCAAGTGACTACTGACACTCTACCTTTTAGGGTGGATAAGTGTCAATTGAAATGTTGTAAATTTACCAGGAAGCAAGCATGGAATTAGTCCTACAAAAATTCAAAAAAATACAATTAAATTTTTTGATTTTGTTTAGAATATTTATTATTGTCGTTACAGAAACATACTTAAAAGTGGTATCGTTACTGTTATTAAAGCTTTCATAAAAGGGTTTAATTTTAATAAGTAATGTTGCTACTAAATACGGTTGATTGCTGCGGAATTCGTCTTTTTGTTTTTAGGTTCTTCATTGCTTTCTATACTGAACGCATTTCAAATTATATATAACACATTATATTTACAATAAAGTATCTTCCTATAAAAATCCACATCTGCTTATATTCGCCAAATTTAGTCTGTGTTTATCGGAATTATCCTCATCTACGACCGGAAGGATTGTTCCTTTGAATGCGCTATCGGTTGTCATAGTAATATTATTTCACCCTCGCTATCCAGCGGTGGGTTAAAAAATGTCATAATTGACAGCTGAATCCTCAATCCGGCAGTGTTGTAATGTTTTAATCCGATGAAGAGCTCCGCGAAAGGAAACCCTAAAAGATTGAAACAGCATTCTTATAGTCTTGATCGGCTTAGTTCCAACAGACCTTTGGTGGGAACAAACACTAGTGAGTTTCAATTTGTCGTGATACTATTATAAACAAAGGCTAAATTTTAAACAGTCCTGTTTTCGACAAAAATTGTGAATCTTTTCATTTTTTCTAAACACATAAAATCTTTAAACATAATTAATATAATATTTGAATAAAACTCTGAGTTCCATTTTCTTAACGGATTCGCCAAATCCATTATCTGTCTGGCTTTCATGTTTTTGTATGCTCACTAGCTGAGGTAGAACGCTGAGTTAGCGCCTTCGGCGTCAACTCAGCTATGGATTATCACTCTCTAGATATATTATCACTCCCACACCGATCTCGATACGCTATGTTAGGTTCGCAGTGTCATGCTTAGGAACAGATTCCCTGTGTCATGCTTAGGGTTAGGATCTCATAAAGCAATAAACATTCATTAGGTAGAACGCCTGAAACAGGATTTCACACTTGGTAGAAATTCAAAATTGAATTTCAAAAGCCGACGTGGTATTTGGATTCAGTATGTCGAAAAACAACCCGATGTAAATATTCAGCTTTTTTGGTCCTGTATTATGAAAAATCCCATTTTTAGTCAAGAACGACAAAAAATCTCGAGCTATGTAAGAATGCACCTTTTTCAACAATTTAAACAGCAAGAATATTGTAAACTAGCTTGATATGGTGCCTTCGGTACTTTATTATTTCCCCAGCACTTGTTCGGGAATATATAAGGGGGCGATTGGGTTCTGCCTACTTTTTGTGGTATTGGAATTCGGTGGATAGGCGGTCCTCGCGGCGCTTCGCGCAGCGAGGACCCGTGCCAGAAATTCAAAAAGCACCAAGCATGACAAACTCAAATAAGTGTACCGAAAATGTGAATAATGCACAATAGCGCCAAAATTAGAATATGAACGAAAATATATTTAATTTATAATAAAAACAAAACAAAAAGCACGCATTAAGGTAAACGTTTTGCAAATTAGCGCCAAAATTAGGGAAAATTTTCAAACTTGGCGCCAATATCCTTATAGTAAGCCAGTGACGTGCGTCCGTCCGTCCGTTTCACGTTTTTGGAGTGCATTCTTAGGGGTGCTTATTCTATTTTTCAGAGGTGCATTCTTAGGGGTGCTTATTTTTGAAATGTACCTATTTCAGAGTAATTTTTAGCGCGAAATCCGAATTTGAGGTCAAAATTTAGCTAAAATGTAGACAAATTTAGCTAAAATGTACCTACATTGAGGGTTTTTGTCCATAAGTGAGGTTTTTTGTCCGTAAGTGAGGTTTTTGTCCGTAAGTGAGGTTTTTTGTCCGTAAGTGAGGTTTTTGTCCGTAAGTGAGGTTTTTTTGTCCGTAAGTGAGGTTTTTGTTCGTAAGTGAGGTTTTTGCCCGTAAGTGAGGTTTTTGTCCGTAAGTGACGTTTATTCGAATTTGAATTCCCGCCTTTGGCATTCTGTATTTTTGTCCGTAAGTGAGGTTTTTTGTACGTAAGTGAGGTTTTTGTCCATGACTGAGCCAAAATCAGACTAAGCCAAAATTTAGCTAAAATGTAGACAATTTTAGACTAAATTGGGATTTTTTGTCCGTAAGTGAGGTTTTTGTCCGTAAGTGAGGTTTTTGTCCATGACTGAGCCAAAATCAGACTGAGCCAAAATTTAGCTAAAATGTAGACAATTTTAGACTAAATTGGGATTTTTTGTCCGTAAGTGAGGTTTTTGTCCATGACTGAGCCAAAATCAGACTGAGCCAAAATTTAGCTAAAATGTAGACAATTTTAGACTAAATTGGGATTTTTTGCCCGTAAGTGAGGTTTTTTGTCCGTAAGTGAGGTTTTTTTGTCCGTAAGTGAGGTTTTTGTCCGTAAGTGAGGTTTTTTGTCCGTAAGTGAGGTTTTTTTGTCCGTAAGTGAGGTTTTTGTCCGTAAGTGAGGTTTTTTGTCCGTAAGTGAAACTGTAAGTGTAAGCCAAACTTAGACTGAGCCAAACTTAGACTGAGCCAAATTTAGACTGAGCCAAACTTAGACTGAGCCAAACATAGACTGAGACAATCGCAGACTGAGCCAAACTCAGACTGAGTCTGAGTTTGCGAGCCACCGCAGGTGGCGAGCCAATCCTGTGGTCGGGCGTGGAGCGCCCGACCTTCCTCCCTGGAATGTGAGTGAAGTTAGAACAGAAAAGGCATACTGATATAGAAAAGGCATACTGATATAGAAAAGGCATACTGATATAGACTCCCCGCGCGCTAGCGCGCGTTAGCGCGCTAGTTTGGAATATCCGGTTATCCGGTGTTTTTCACTATCCGGTCCGCTAGTATTTACCGGTCTATAAGTGGGAACCGGTCAACCCTCCCCCCGGGTCAAAACCCCCCGCGGCCATTTTTGGCATAACTTTTACTGGAACATTCTAGAAGGTGAGTAATAGCTTAAATGAAAGCTAAGACTCTGGGCTACAAATCGGTATATAACTCGCCGCATCTCGATTTAAGATTCTCGAGATTTAATTATTTTTGTCTCCAAATTTCAATTTTTTTTGCAAATTCGAGAATTTGAGACAAAAATAATTAAATCTCGAGAATCTTACATCGAGATGCGGCAAGTTGTATACCAGGGCCCGACCGTCATACAGGTAAATCCGGTAATTACCGGGGGGTCAGTTTTTGGAACAAGCACCCCTAAGAATGCCTCAAAAATAAGTTCACAAAAAAACAAAAGGGTCCCCCTTTTGTTTTTGAAAAGTACCGGGGTTCAAAATTCCTCACCGTCGGGCACTGTTGTATACCAATTTGTAGCCCCGAGTCTTAGCTTTCATTTAAGCTATTACTCATCCTTCTAGAAGGTTCCAGTAAAAAGTTATGCCAAAAAAGGCCGCGGGGGGTTTGACCGGGGGGGGGTTTGACCTAGACTCTCTATAAGATCCCCACTATTTACCGGATGCATCCCTGATACCCTCACATATACCCACACAGACATCGTCTAGTTACTATACAGTTGGATATCCATTTTGTACTAACATTGATATAATCTTGAAAAAAAACAATGATGAAAAATAGACATTATCGTTTGAGATGACTTAGCATTTAAGATGGTACTGCAAAACCCAACTTCCGACCTTCCGCTAGCCTGAATAACCGGAAAGATTTTCTACCTCCGCCGATTTTAGGTAACCATTTTATAATATAATTGCCAAAAAAGTGCTAAACTGTTGCAGGAAGTCATGCATCTGCGGACAGATTCAGCCGATCTCCATACCTGACATCGGTGAATGATTTACGTGATGAGTTACTCAAAACTAAAAGAGTAAGCCACATTTTGTCTCTTTAAGACTAACGCCACCAACTTAGGCATATTCGCTGGCCTTACGTGAAAACTCGTTTATTCGAACCAAGTTTAAAATATCAGAGAAGGAATGTAAAAAGAAGGAAAAAGAAATAATGCAATTGCTTAGCACCGACCAGGTTTGCTTTTATCGTAATCGAACTTTCCGACAAAAAATCTGATCATCTATCTCAGAACAACACTTCCCGATATGAGGAGAGACTGCAATTAAATTCATTAAAAAAGAAAGCCATACAATATGAACGGGTGCTACGAAACAAAATTGAGGAAAATGCGTAGGTTCATCACACATTAAACTAATTTAAGGAAAGCATAAAGTATTTTCAGGAAATTATTGAGTGACCGAAATGTCGCCAAGGCGGCAGAATCACGCCATTTGGTGGAAAAATTGGAAGCGGAATGTAACAGGCTTCGAAATCACTTATCTCAAAGGTATGGAGGCAAAATAAATTTTACCAATATTTCGTTCTCAATTATTTTATTTTTAGTATTCCCGAAGGTGAATTTTTACGAGAAAAGCACCAATATATGGAAATAATTGATCGACTAACCGAAGAAAATATGGATCTAAGACGAATTATTGGAGAGTACGAGAAACAGCAAAGAGGTAAAGGCTAAGTTAGGAATTTATGTAACACAATTTCAAACTGAATATTTAGACGATCTTTTATCTGAACACATTTGTGGTAAGGAAAATTATATGAATGACTTGGAAGCGTTGCCCGCTAAAACTTACAGGTATGCAACTTTTTTAATAGTGCTAATACAATTATATTTATCAGTAAACTTTTAGGAAACAAATGGAACATTATAAAACCGCGCTTTCTGCATTAATAAAACAGAGGCGCTCTCGCAGTGCTGTTCTCATTCGTTCGCATTCTGATTCTAGAAGACAAAGGAAGTCAACATCTACGCTGAGCGAAACTCAGCATCGACTATCATCCCCAGAAAAGGGTAAGAAATATTAAGATTAAGGTTTTACTTAAATTGCCGAAAAATGAATCCGAAATTGAAAATGAATATTGGCAATTATGTAGTCTGTTTAGAAAACAATTTATATTATTACATGACAACGGCCATTGAGAATCCAAAAACAGCGGTTTACGTATGGATGGAGGAAGGAATTTCGTTTAAATTTAGAACGTCCAAAGCGATCCATAAGCCAAGGAGAAGCAATCGCTGTACATATTCCTACTAGGGGCCGTCAACAAATAGCAGAAAATAAGTGCAGGAAAAATCTGGAATACAAAGCAACGAAATCGTTAGACGATGGATGGCTTGAAAAGCCGATAATGGAACTGAAGACACAAAATGCCAGTATGAAACCTCCATTTGCCAGAATGTACCATGACATATCATCCGCTTCCAGCCGTTCAACAGCAGACTCGGAAGTCATGTAATCACACTTTCAAATGTAAATAATATCGACACCAGTTCTAAAACTTTCTGTAAAAAACTTAGGGGCCTAAAATTTGACGTTCATGGAAAGAACATAAATGTTCAATTAATTTTAATATATTTTGTTCCAAAAATATGCTTTTAATAAGCTTTCTTTATTGATGAAATTTATGGCAAGTAATGCGAGTGAAATCAAGTGTTTGCTTCAGCTCTTTTTAATGTATACTTAATTTAGACTAGTGGGTAATGGAGGGCAAGATTTGACGAAATCATTTCTAATCGACGAAGAAGGTCACGTATTTTTGCGTGATTCGCAAGGCAATACCGAGCAAGATCGGGTGATTGAAGAAGGCGAAGATCACCTCATAATACACATGCATGGATCTGGTCGTAATATGGTAGAGACGACAGATAAAAATGAAACACCAGATACCATCACTTCTGACGAAGTTGAGCAAAATATACAAAGTCTGAATATGGAATTCGGAGACGAATTGTGCGCCAACGAGGTAAATTTTCAAGACATAATTCTCCAATAAACCTCACACTATCGTTTTAGAGTGAAAAGCTTCTGGAAAAAGTATTCACATATGTGCAATCCCACATTCTCAGGGTGAAAATGATCAAGATCCGACAAGAAAACCTCAATCAAGATCCTGTGTAATTTCGTTTTTAAAGTCATTATGTTTAAATGCCTTTAGTAAAACACATATCACATATTCAATTAAATATTTGTCCTTTTACCGTTGCTAATTTGACTACATATCATCGTGATATTTTATTCGACATAATAAATCTTACAAATACATACAAAAAATCAAAGTACCCGTAACTTAAGATTGCACTCACACAATAATGCTCAATAAATGTGCCCTGGACGGCGTGATAGTTAGTTGGCATATTCATGGTAAAACATACTGCGAACAAGGAAGCACCGTTAGTAATTATTAAGGAATTCATTTTGGGAATCGGAGTTAATTACCCTACTTCCGGTGTAAATTAATTGCCGGCGAAAATTTTCATTTCTTTATGAAAAAAAAGGTCAATAATATTTTTAGCAATGTGAATAATTCATAAATTGGGAAAATTAATGATGAATATACAAAAGAACCGTTATACATGTAACACCACATTTGTGCTTTTCTTGTGATGGAATGCGTGTGGCATATCCGCTGGAATTGATGAACCCAACGTGCCAGTGCCTTTCCTCCGTTTTCCCATCGTAACACAAGTATTTCCCAATGCGTTGCGCCGAATTACCAAATAGTCGAGAAGTAGGAAAATAACTATCAATATGAAGCAGGTCACAAATGCGTACCACGCCCAAATCGGAACTACGCCCATGAATCGCGCGGAAAATATAGCAAATTGAACGAATTGAATTTTCAGAAATTATGATTTTTGTTCGATCGTCGAAAGCTTTGCTGTTTTCTGTTCTCTCGGCAGACAATGGTGAGGTGAAGTTGAAACATTCCAAGCAAAGTGAAATGAGGTGAGAAAGGCGACGGAGATTTTGCACCTAAATAATTCACGGATGAAGAAACACGGAGTATTTTAATAGCACGACTAAAAACGAGTCAATATATTCAAAGTAATCGAGCAAATATGGTAACAATTAGAGAAAATACATAAGGGTCATTCAAATGAATGGCACTGATGAACGACCTGGCTTGATTTCAATTATGCTTGTTTAGGTGACAACTAAAATTACCGATGTACTTTAATTACGAAACGGTGCAAGGAAAAAGCTGTATATGTGTCATTCCGTTATCCTAACCAACCTCTGTTTTGCACTGTTTTTCATTGAACTCCCTTTCAGCAATTTCCCTTTATTTTGGCTATAAAACTACTAGCCGATGGCAATAAAGATGGCACACTAAACAAACAATTATTTGGCATTGATTTAAGAGAATACATACGCAAATTAACATACACGTGCCGGCATCATAGACTATATGTAAATAACGCTTTACGGTTATAATGGCTTATTCGTGGAGAGATCGCGATCAACCGAGCCAAGCATATAAGGAGATCATCTACCTGATTTTCTATCTGGGATTAGATTAGTATTTCTAGATTTCAGACTTTTTATCTTTCAGATTTCTCTAGTATTTCTAGAGTATTTCTAGATTTTCTATAGATTTTCTATTAGTATATCGAGCATACTAATATCCGATTGTTAGATGGGTTACAAAAATGTTCTTCCACGGGAAAGTGGATTTTAAATTTCTTTAAAGTATTTTTTGGGATGGTCTGAAAGGGTTTTATGTCTGCACACTCACTATATTTATTGTATGCAAAGCTTGGGATGATATGACATTCAAATTTTTCCAACCACTGTTAACAAGAAAAAATGGCTCAAATGAGCGTTTTTATCAAATACGAAAAAATTTCCTAAAGGAGTGCGTTTCGAAAAAGTTCTGTGGCATGCGGAAAAATCCGCAGGCGGGACATGACGCAATCGGATTGTTTGAACTTATATTATCAGTAGATTGTCATCATACTGTTATACACCGTGCTAAAAAACTTTAGTTAGAACCTGATAATAATAATAATTGACGTAAAATTGCTTCCTGGAATGCAGTTGAAATGGAAATTTGAGAGTGCCAGCAAATTTCCGCTTTTCGATTATCAACTAAAATGGAAATGCGGCACCTGGCCTACTAGCCAAAGGTAGAAGAATAAAATGTCGCCTCGGAGTGCTCTTTATGCAAACCACAGAGAATAGCGAATGCCACACATAAATTAGGCTTTGACACGGTTTTGCGTGGATTTTGAATTTAACACTTCCTTTTAAATCGAAGGAGAAAGTGGGCTGAGTCCATTTTGGCGTCTATGGGAAATGATAAAAATGAAAACGAAACTGCCAAAAGATATATTCTTTGAGCCGTCTAAAGGACAAGCAGCGCCAAAAGTTCGCCGAAGGGAGTAAATCCCGCCGTGGGAATTTCTTGGAGGTGCCTCCAAAGTTGCTCATCTTCGAGCGAAAAGAAAGAATGGATATTTCATTTTCAGACTTATTTTGAGTCGCAACGGAACACCGAAAAGAACATAGGAAAATTGTTGAGTTCGGCAAAATCCAATTATGGCACAAGAAAGCGTCTCGCCTACTCGGAGCTGTTATTGTCGGCGTTTAATCGCTTCTTTGGAACGCAACTTAATCGGTACACATGGAGAGTATTATTCTGTTAAGACTGTCTCAAGTGAACAGTAATCAACCAATTCCTTACCAATTTGAAACAAAAATTCCTAAATAAAAACATATTTAGTCCTCAAAAAAAAACTTGACTAATTCGCCAGTTCTTTGCTTTGGAAAGCGTTGAATAGAAATGGTAACAGAACAAAGTGCCTCGAAACATTAATATCCTTATAGTAAGTCAAATCTGTCAGGCGTAACCAGGGATGTGGCGTGACCTGGGATTTTTGGAAGTGCATTCTTAGGGGTCCTTATTTTTTAAGAGTAACTAATTAAGGTAACTTATCGTGGGCAATCCCAATTTGAGGTCCAAATTTACCTAAATGTGCCTAAATTTAGGAAAAATTTAGCTAAAATGTACCTAAATTTTTCTAAGGTTTCCAGTGCTTAATTGAAACGGTTTTTTCTGGGAGTCCATTATTAACAGAGAGTATCCCATCGAGTTTAATTAAAGTACTTTTGAATTGCCAGATTTGGTGGGTCCGCTATTTTTGTTGGTAAGTCCTCTATTTTTGCCAGCGATCATATACAGTCGAGTCTCTGAAACTTTTTATAGTCTTTAGACCTAACCCAGTTTAAAACACTAGGTATGGTTTCGGACTCCCCTACGTCTGTTTGGTATGACAGTTTCCTGAGCACTGTCATACACCAGGTCTAATTTCTATTAGTATACCATTATGGTTGGTGACCTCTACCTACTAAATATCTGTCCGTTTCTATTTTTACATAACCTTAGGATTCAAATATGGCCGCCCCGATTACTTTTCTTTCGTTTAACATCAAATTTTCACTACTTAGTTAAAATTGGGGCAAAATTATTTTATGCATAGTAAAACTAAAATTGTGATAACGAAATAATTCTGAACAAAATGAAATTCAAATCGTTACACGTTTCGACACGAAATCACTTTACTCAAACACGCACTGGTTTTACCTCAAAAATTCTTCGTCTCAAAATCTCTTTCGCCTGAATTTACATTTTCAATTTAACTTCTCTTTGTTATTTCTCCCTGCCTATACCCTTAAGAGAAACTCTGCTTCGATAAGTTGTAAGGACATCAACTGATGAGACTCGACCTTACAACACACGTTTCGGTTCTTGCTGTATTGATTCAGAGTCGAAACAGTAAGACTTAAATCCTAATGTTAAAAAACTCTTTCGTATTTTCCTCTGTACTTTCTTTCATATTTTGTATGCAATTAACTTTGTACCCTAGCATTTATAAAAATGCATCTTATTTGACACTGATCACGGGACCGGACAAAATACGAGTTAATCGCAGACCCGCGTTAATCACAATCGCGTTAATCTCAGACTTTTCAAACTTCGACACCAAAATCCGCGTTAATCTCAGACTTTATAAATCATAGATTGGCGCTAAAATTTGGGTTTAAATTTCGAAATTTTTTATCAGATGAAACACTGTTAGTGATGAAAAATATACTTTAAAAGCACAAAATTGAGCAAATTTTGATTGAAAAATTCAAAATTTTGGGAACGTTTGTCAAAGATTTATCGTAAATTTACAATCCGCGTTATTCTCAACCTCATTTACAGAGGACGGTCCAAAAATAATTTAGTTAATCTCAGACCCGCGTTAGTCAGAGAATCTAACTCCATACAAATCATATGATCGAAATTCGGGACCGGAAAAAATCCGCGTTAATCAGAGACTCGACTGTAATTGCCTTGACGAAATTGCCTAAGGCAAGAACTTGACCTTATCGGGAATTTCAAAAATTGGGCATCTCCGACAGATTTTTGCACCCGGGGTCAAAAAAGTAAGCTGTACCCACGGATTCTAAATTTTTTCAATTGCAAATTCCAAAATTATTTTTCTGAGGAATATAGCTATCTCCAACAGAGATTTTTTGTACCCGGGGAGTTTTCGGTGGTGCTGACCCAGGGTAAACAGATTCGAAGGGATCCCCGGGGTACTCAATTTTTCTGAGAAATTCCGAATATTTTTTAATTATTTTACCGAGTTCATGGATGAGGTCGCGGGCCCGAAATAGTCTCGTGCTACTTTACTCTGGCAAAAAATCTAATTGGTTCATAATTGAATAGTCATTTCTCAAAATCCCTCAGATAGACAATATTTATAAAGTGAAAACAATTTCAAATAACTCTCCATAAGCAGTCTTGTTTTTCGTTTGTGAATGAGTTTGCACGAGGATAATATACATAAGGAATGGGTCTAATAATAAAGTGACTGAAAAGAATTTATAATGCGGAATATTGGTTCTTAACAAAGGATGGGGGTATTCATTGGAACCCGCGTTGCGTGTCACGTCTAACGGCGGGTGTTCCTCGTTTGACTCGGAACAAACCATTCTATCCTAGTAAAGCCCGAGAATAATTAACCCAATCCACAAAAAGAGGAATATTCTGCGGTTTTAGGTTAAGGAACAGGCAGTAAATTTTCGCATTGTAAATTGTCAATAAGCACTTTCATTGTTAATAAGCAATATAAGATGCCGGACAAGTGCAGCTAAGTTAGAGGGGATTCAGTGATATTCTTTTATTAAGACATAAGCTATACACAGACAATAATAATGCAATATTTACTTAATTCTTTTATAACTTTTCAGACAATTACTACACTTAAGGATAAACATTTGTAAACGCGAATCTCAGGATACTGTAATAGGCATCGAATCATTGCATTCATTTAGGCAAGAACATTTCCTAAAGTTTTTTGAGATAAAAGTTATACATACATATCCATACATTCTGCGAAAAATTGTAGCGCTTCACACTAGGTCTACGCACCCATATGGATTGCTCTGTGGGTTTTCGAGTTCGACTATTTCGACCTATGTTGAGTATTATTTTTACCACTAATTCTGTCGTCTCAGGGTCGATTTAGTCCCAAAGATTTTTTTCATTTTTGAAGAAGGTGCGATTTTCGCAAAAATACGTCAAAATTTGGCACATTTTTCCTACACTCGACCGATAGGGGAAAAATGTGCCGCCGAAAAATATTTTCGCGAAAATCGCACCTTTTTCAAAAATTAAAAAAATCTTGGGGACTAAATCGACCCTGAAACGACAGTATTAGTGGTCAAAATAATACTCAACATAGGTCGAAATAGTCGAACTGGAAAACCCACAGAGCAATCCATATGGGTGCGTAGACTAAGGGTCAGAATTGTCCATTTTTTACAGTTTTCTTGTTTTTAATTTTTGGTTTTGAGTGAATTTCATTACATTTTTACTGGTTTGGGGTTTCTCGGTCGTAGAATTTAAATTTAACATTGTTCTTCCAACAAAGTGGACTTCTTGGTCGCAAATCTCAAAAGGAGGTCAAAATATGCGATTTGGGCACAATGCCAAGAAAACGCCAAAATTTTGAAATTCGCGCCAAAATCTGTGTTCAAATTCCGATTCCCCGCATCAAAAACCCTCCACTCGTGAGAATGAGTGTCAAAAGCCGCGAAAAATTGCGATTTCTCAAAAAGTTACTTTCCCAAACGATGGTAGCGTTATTTTTATCACCCTGTAATCGGTTTTATATAAAATATAAGTTACCTAATAATGTCAACGAAGCCAATTTTTGTGTTTCCATCTCGACATATCTAAACAAAATACATAATCTAATAGTAAAATACTCTCAGACCATATATTGTAATTATAAATAGTGTTTAGGTCAATTTTGCGAATGGTCGATAGTTTTATTAATATCGTCGCTATTATTCAGATATATACGGTTTTTGACCAATTTTACGCTGTAATTAATTTCAGCACTATAAACAGGGAACTGCGAAAAAATAATATAGGAAAATTGGATTGTTCCGGTAGTTAATGAATATTAACATAAATTATAGGAGCACTGTTTCATTATTAAAGACCCCAAAAATATTTTTAAAATAAAAAAAATATTTAAAAAATATTTTGGACTTTTTTTAACTAAAATATTTTTAAAATATTTTTTTTTATTTAAAAAATATTTGCATATTTTGGGAATTTTACTTATATTTTAGTAAATATTTTGGCATTTTTGGACAAATTTTGTGATTATTTGGCAAAATTTTCGCGGCGGCCTTTGGCCGCCGCGAAATTTTTTTTGGCGGAGAAATTTTACCGAAAAATTTTGCCGAAAAATTTTTTTACGAAATTTGGTCAAACATTTTTTTTTTTATTTTGCCGTTTTTTCCAAAATTTGTTATATTTTGTTGAATTTTAGCTTTTAATTTAGTCAGAAGTAACAATGAAGACTAAAAAAGCAGAATTAAAGTCTAGAATCGGCAAAAAATAGCTAATTAAAAAATATTTTTTAAAATATTTTGCGATTTTTTAAAAATATTTTAATTAATTAAAACCGGAATTAAAAAAAATATTTTTGGGGTCTTTATTCATTATACGTTTTCTCATTTTGATTATCGGAATCATAGAATTAAAAAAGGATCATCATCATTTACGTGAAACATAACGGAATTTGCTTTCCATAATATTATCTTAAATTTATACATACCATTTTCACTCGTCTCCTTTTTGTTTTCACAGGTGCACAGCACCCTTCCACATCAGATGACGACACTGAATCTGATCCACACCAACCCACACATCGCGCATTTTTTATGACTTCAATGGACCTGCAGGTCCCTTCTTCGTGATATCCTCGATATTTCTCTTTCACGCATTGAATATCTCCTATGAAGCCAAATTATGTTTGTCTGCTGAAAGTTTGTCTTACTTTTAGAGCATCGCTGGCCGACAAATCCATTGTCACATTTGCATTCAATTCCATCAGCTGACGACGTATTTACATAACAGCTGCCATGTCCAGAGCAGAGATCGACATCAGCACACAAGTTTACTGTTGCTGCACATCCCGGCGTTGTGTCTCGATGCTCTACAACTTCTTCCACCTTGAGATCTTGCAGATCGCCATTCACGTAAACACTCTCAATGCAGCCTATATCGGCATGAAATTAATAATTTGTAAATAACAACTAAGAATTAAAAGTAACAGACAGGGCCCGACCGTCATATGTGTAAATAACGTAATTACCAGGGGTTCAACTTTTGGAACAAGCACCCCTAAGAATGCCTCAAAAATAAATTCACAAAAAAACAAAAGGGTCCCCCCTTTTGTTTTTGAAAAGTACCAGGGGTTCAAAATTCCTCACCGTCGGGCACTGGTAACAGAATGGATTGAGTATATTACTCAATACAATATTTTGTGTTTGAGATAGATCTATGAAAATTTACTTTATGCAGAGATTTACTTCTGCAGATCTATCGAAAATTGTGATCCGTGTACTGAGATATTTTTTCAGATTTTAAGTGTGTGCATTTGGCTATATCACTTTTATCGGAGCCAGTAAGGCAACTCATATGGACCTCGAAAACGTCAAGGTGAGGGTGAACAGAAGTCAAGAACAGGTTGCTCTAGACGTAAAATTTTGCTTTGTTTCAATTTGAATTGATATATATGTTACGGCTAAAGCTGGAAATCGGCTAATGCTAGGATTAGCCGGCTAAAGCTGGTAATTCTAGCTTTAGCCGGCGAAATTGGCTAAAGCTGGGAATTACCAGCTTTAGCCGGCTAATGCTAGGATTAGCTAGCACAGGTGGCTAACGTTAGGGAAATTGTATGTTACATAAATTTTTTGGAGAAATTTTCGAATTTTTTTGTCAAAATGCTAAAATTTTTGGTGAAATTGGGCACTAAATTCGGAAAGTTTTCCCAAATTAACTGAAAATGAGGGTGAATCCTGGATTTGGGGCGTGGTCCGCGGCGCAGCCGCGGGTGGTCCGCGGCGGAGGCCGCGGGTGTCCTATGGAATTTCTTTTCTAATCCCCTTTTCTAAAAATGAAAAAACAAACATTTTTGAGAATTTTAAACAAAAACAGCCCATTTTTTGGGGATTAGAAAAGAAATTCCATAGGACACCCGCGGCCTCCGCCGCGGACCACCCGCGGCTGCGCCGCGGACCACGCCCCAAATCCATGATTTTCCTGATTTCCGGAAGCCATAAATCCCGGTACTCGCAATTCTTGTCGGCGAGACCGGTACCAATCGACTCCTCTCTATTTTGACAAAATTTTCTGACAAATTTTTGACAAAAATTTTGACAAAATTTCCTCCCTATTTTGACAAAAAAATTCGAAAATTTCTCCAAAAAATTTATGTAACATACAATTTCCCTAACGTTAGCCACCTGTGCTAGCTAATCCTAGGATTAGCCGGCTAAAGCTGGTAATTCCCAGCTTTAGCCAATTTCGCCGGCTAAAGCTAGAATTACCAGCTTTAGCCGGATAATCCTAGCATTAGCCGATTTCCAGCTTTAGCCGTAACATATATATTCGTAAAACTAAATTATGTTACCATACCTTGTAGACTATGACCTTGTTTCAAATGAAATCCTGTTAATGCTTTCTGAGCCACATCTTTGGGAAGTCCGCCGAGATATAGCCTTTGTCTGCTTTTCTCTTCAAAAGTGCTGATCTTTCCTGAGTTTATTACATTCTGCGGTTTTCCATCGTCTACGATCAGCGATAACTGCTTCCCACGAATGAGCACACTAAGTTTGTGTGGAAGGCCGTCGTTTACTAAATTTCGAGTTACGTATTTTTTCAAAATATAAGTAGTTGAAGAGTTTCCCATGACAGAAATGGTTAAAGTCCTTCGATTTTGCGATAACTATTCGAATTTACTTTTGCATACTAACTCTAGCTCCTAGAGTCGATTTTAAAGTACATTAAGTAGGTCAAAATAAATGTTTGATTAGGAAAATAATAAAATTACATTGATTAGACTGATTGAATTAAAAACTTGAGCTATCTATCCGTAGAAATCCCTACTTTTAAACATAAGCTTAGTAGCTTGAAACGATTTGGGTAATCTAATCCCAGTTTCTGGCTTCAATTAGCCATTACTTAATCCTTAATATTTTGTCTTAGTCATAACCCAAAAGGGTCAGACTTAAGGCTAACCCCATTTGTATTAAATGACATAAGGAATAACATTAATTTAGCCGCTTACCAATATTGTAACTGTACATATGAGATGAAGGATAATTTCCAACGTAAAAAGCCGCTTTTATTCGGCCATCAAATAGCTCCAACGCGACAAACTCTGTATCGCCATAGTATGCAATGACTCCCGATCTAAACTGGGAAGTATATAAAAATAAATAAATAAAAGAGAAGGTTAATCACTTTTTTAGCGTTCGCAGCGTTAAAGTCAGATTGCCTCGGGGAACCGTTTTCCAAGGGCCTAGAGCCAAGTAGGATTCAAGGGATTTAAACCCCACGCTCAGCTGCATTCGGCATCCTGTGCCTCCATAACCGTGAAAACAATGGCACTGTTCAATTTTATCGTCGATATCCTTATCTTCCGAGGACGGTGTTTGCGCACAAAATCCCTGGAATAGATTCAGTTTACTTAGAGAGATTAAGAATAATAATCTATTTCAATTTTTCTTCGAATTTATATGAATAGAATACAATAAATGCTATACGTTACGGCTATAGAAGCTAATTGTGGTATACAAAAAAGATAAATATTGGTTACCCTTTCCTAACCTTATTCTCACTCATAAAGGGCCCAAAATATTATTACGAAATAAACTTACGTTTTCACAATTGCTCGGCGAGCATCGAGCCGCGATATTACGATAGAGTCTGTTGGTTGGAAAATCAAGGGACGTTGCAGGAGCTATCATTTCGCAATGATCTCCGTAAAAACCCAATGGGCACTGGCAAGTGTAAGAATTTATACCATCAATGCAAATTCCACCGTGTTCACATTCGTGCTGCTGACACTCATCCGTGTTAATAGAGCAATTTTGACCAGAAAAGCCAGGAGCACACCCACATTCATATGTGTCATGAGATTTCGGCACACATGTCGCACCGTTTTCACATGGATTTAAAAGCTCGGAACAGAAGGATAACTTTTGTTCACAGTATTTGCCCGCAAACATCCGGGGACATATACATTCATAGGAATTGATCTAAACATTCAAATTATTATTGAATGTAAAATAAATAGTCTAAACCTTTAATACGTAAGCATTTTAAATTTGTACCAAAGCCATATTCACAAAACCATTTTAATCAACCTTTGGTAAGAAATTAAAAATATGTATGCTCTATGTATGGCAAAAATGTTACTTATAAAAATATTTTACTTTGTCAACGCATGAGGCACCATTTGCACATTTGTTATTGATACAGTCATCGACATTTACTTCACACCTTTCTCCTTAAATATACGCCGAATGCAGAAGAAAGATTGGAGGATTAAGGTACCTGAAAAGCCCGCTGAACAGACACATTCGAATCTTCCCTCTTGAATGATTCGGCACGTTGCATTGTTTTGGCATGGTTCTCCATAACATGCATCAATTACTTTCTCGCATTTCCTTCCGTAAAAACCGTCTGGAACCTGAGGAGATGCAAAATTCGTTATTTAAGCAGAATGTACCTGAGCATTTACACTCATATCGTAATGCTGATTTTGCAAGGCATAAACCTTCATTTTGACAAGGGTGAGATTCACATGCATTGCATTTCGCCAATACTTCACTTGGAGTGTAATCGTCGCATCTATAAATGGGTCAATACTGGTATTATACTGGTCAATATAATAGAGCCTGCAAAGTTTGTGTATTTACTTGAACTGATGTTGACTTGCAGTAAGCAAAAGCTGATTTGAAAGCTTTGCTGGCGATTCGCACTTTGCAATACCTGGCTCGACAAAACGAGTTTTAATAAACTGAAAACAGAACATAATTAGCAAGATGTCTAAGATTTTGATGTCTACCTTGCTAAACCACGCTATTTTGCAGTCACAATACAAGGGATTACTTCCTAACGCAATGTGAGTCAAGTTGACTAGGTCCATAAAAGCGCCTACAATTTTATAGATATTTCAAACTAAATAATTAAAACGTTTTAACGACGTCGGTATGCGCATATTTCACAACCATTGCAGTAAAAGTTCAAAACTTTTAAAGTTTTAAAATGATGTTCTTTTTTGTTTTTTACATACATGTTTATTAATGAACGTAAATAACTGACTTTCAGGAAGTTGAGACAATTGATTTCCATGCAAAGAGAGTATTCTTAAGTTGAATAACCCTTGTAACGATGTTTCCTCTAAGCATCTAAGTCAAATATTGTACTAATGAAAAACTGGACGTAAAATTTACTTCAGATTGTTGTAGCTGAGTATCAACGTTGTGAGCTTCTAGAACAATGTTACGTGCTAGTTTTAAGACCTTCATTGAAACACTTACCGAATTATGAAGGAAAGTTCCGTTTTCGACAGCGTCGATTCGATTTTGCGATAAATCACTAAAACATTTAGGGACATTAGATTCAATTTAGCTTCCAGAATGCGTTACAGCTTGATTAAGTTAGAAAGGCTTTGCAACTGCTCTTTCGGTAGTGATGAAATTAGATTGTTGTCGAGGTAGAGTTCCGTAGTGTCGGAAGTAATGCCAAGTGGAAATTCCGTTAACTGACGCCCAGTGCAACGGACAATTGTTTTAGCACAGGTACATCCAGATGGACAGTAATTTCCATTCTCTCCACAAACATTCTCTCGATCACCTAAATTATTTGAAAATTTTTAGTAATTTGACGATAGATTTTCCGTGCCAGTTCGAATTTCACTTTGAATTTTCGGTTCCATTGGAGTTTAATTTATCACAGTGCAAACCGGTATTTTGCCGAGATTTAGTAATTTTAGTACATCTCTTTAGCTTGTCTTTCGATCAAAAAAACTAAAATAATATTGCAACTACCTGTACAAACTAATTCTTCTTCCGACAATGAAATAAGCGGGCGCTCTTTCAGATGTTGCGGTTCGAAACACTTTCCAGCTTCAATGATCTTCGTATTGCCGCTCTTTTTGATAAATTTCACGAAATCGGCAAGGTGGCAATTGCACGCAAATTGATTTCCTCCCAGTTGTCTGAAAAATTATTTATAAGATATATACCTCTATGATTATAAGTACAGATTCGAAAGTATCGACATATTTGAAAAAGTTCCATCAGTGACCGATCTTATATTGTTAGCGGAGAGGTCTCTGAAAACGTTTGAATAGTTTGTACTTGAATAAAATCGGTAAAATTTTTACAGGGTTTTAAGTCCGTATGCATGTCCAAAGGTTAAAGATGTGGCGCACTGAAGAAGATTTCCTCCAAGAAGCCTGAAATGCAAAGATAATTATACACTAGTATCCAGTGATCCAAGGGGTGTGTATAGTTTCTGCAATAGGTGAAATGCAATTTTGGCTTTATTTATACTTCTCCATACAAATAAAGAATTTTACTCTGAAATGCTGTCTTCTTACTATAGAATTATGGAATTGGCGGTGTTTTGACTATGATAACCTGTTGACATTCTAAAACGTAAAAACTCACAATATTTTCAAGGAATTTATTGTTGACCCGAGCATTTCGAGACCAAAATGTTTTAGTGAATTTCCAGTTAAATTTCTAAATATCATTAATTATTATAAAACGGAAAACATTCAAATAATACAGTGCTCTGAGAGAAGCCATGCCGTCAAATGCAAGATCCTCAATTGAAACAATTTGGTTTTCGCTAAGGTCTCTAAAAGTTTCAACGAAAAGGTCATAAAAACTGAATGTGTAACCATTACACATGCTCCAAATTTATCAGCTGATTCAATTTGGATTCTATTCCAATGTTCTGTATCTTATTCCTTTTGAGTAGAAGCGTGGTAGTAAAACGCGGTATGTTCTGCGGTATTTCAGTCAAACTTCGTTCACTAAAAGCATAGTACACTTTAAACGATACTAAACAAATATCCTACCTGCAATCCACTGTCGTATGATGACAAAAACACAACGATGGGCAACCAAAGTCAATGAAGCAGTTTCCAGCATGCTGCGTAACAAATAATTCGGACCCTAAAATGATATATTCGAAAAATTTAAGAAATACCAAATAAGGGAACCTTTGCAACGGAATTTGTTAGGTGGGATGGAACCCAGACGCCGTTTGCTCAGTCGCTTCGGCAAATGGCACCTTAAACAAACAAACTTGGTTTTAGAAACCGTCAATCACTACGTAAACAAGGATCAACCTGGCACCACTTGTTTCCATTGGTTTTTCTGATAGTAATTCCGCCAGCCATTCCTAAAGCACAAATAAAAGCTTGCGAATATTATTTATACATATATAATTTTAATAATGTGACCTACAGGTTTGAATTTATTAATTAGTTTGTGCAGAATAATAACGAAAAACATAAAACTGCATTGCTAGCTCATAGGTCTAAATATAAAATTTCAATTTATATTTACGTTGTTTTACAATGCCGAAACTCCAATTTTGTAGTCGACTACCGAAACTACTTACCAAGTTGCAGTCACAAATGAGCGGATTCCTCGCCAAATGCAAAGTTTGTAAAGAGTGGAGGTCAGAAAATGTACCATTTTGGATGCTTTTTATTTGATTGTCATACAGTGAAAGAAGATTTAACTTATTCAGGCCCCTGAAGACATCCTTCCTCAAGCATTGCAGTTTATTAGTGTTCAGGAGCAGAAGCTGTAGAGAAACTAGAGGTCGAAACAACTGTGGAGGCAGTTCAGTTAAATTGTTCGCAAAGAGCATGAGTGTATTCAGGGAGGAAAGTCCAAAGAAGGCATCTTCTGCGATTTCCTGAACGAGATTCTTGCTTAGGTCCCTAAAGAAGCAATATTCACGTATAATATCTGAAGATCGAAATGACTTACAATCTGACCAAATTTCTGAGATTGCGAAACGCGTGATTCGGAATAAATGTAATTCGATTGCCTTCAAGTCGCCTGTAAACTTGTTATTTTGCTATTGAGGTACGAAATGCCATAAACCTCACAGCTCAGTTGTAGTCGATGGCAAGTTTAGTGGAATTTGCTTTAAACCCCGATCGTGACAGTCCACTGTTGTTTCTGTGCAGGCACAGAGAGGAGGGCAAATACTTGCTTCTCGGCACGATGATGCAGCCCGCTTCTCAATGCCCGAACACTTCATTTGCTAGAAGGTTTGACACAATAGAAGAAATAAATATTATATAAACTCACTTTTTCATCAATCTGTTCGACATAGCGTCCTTGCAGCATAGTTGGTCTGTGGCATTTGACATTATTGAGCGTATGTCGTGACTTTAGCTCCCCATTTGTTAACCAACGTAGCCGACAGTCGCAGTGCCATGGGTTGTCAACTAGTCGCCTAAGATGGATAATATTTGTATTTGTAATTTGGACAATTTTTATTAGAAAAAAAAACTACGGTTTATCAAATGATCTGAACGATAACATAGTTTTTCTAATTGTTTTTGTTGTCTTTGGAAAACACATCCAGCCAGTCATAATATCACTGTCGATACGATAACTTTTTGACGATAAAATTAACTAACAGAACTCTGAGATTTGGCATCGACCCAAATTCTGCCAATGTATTTAAATTGTTTCCGTTCAGCGTCAAGACTTCGAGCGAATGCGCCCAGCTAGTAAGGACGTGATTGTCAATACAGCTCAGTTGATTTTTATCCAGTTGTAGGTTGCTCAGATTCTAAACTCTATCCTATTATTAGCGAAATGCGACAAAATTCTCAACCTTTGGGCCGAAAAGTTGCTCATCCGTCATTGTTGTTAAATAGTTTTCGCTGAGATCTCTGAAATTGTTTTTTGTAAACATGGTTTGTTAATTTTTAACTTCATCGATAAATAATTTCCCGGTTATGCAACTGTGAGCAAGTTCTTACGAGCTTTTTAATCTGCATTTCTTTTATAGTATATGAGGTTTAAGCTGCTCATGACCACTTCTTCACTTTTTTACGAGTGGTGATGAAAATATTTTCACCAGCTCTTTTGTTTGTTGAAGTATCCAATCATTCATTGAGGAAAACAAAAGAGCGGTAGCTATTTGTCCCCTTTTGAAGGGTTGAGTACCTTCAGAACCACTTCCCACGGTTCATCCCTCTAACCCATTCATATATTAATCCTGCCCTTTCTCGGTGACCAGTTAATGGCCCACCAATGACCATCACCATTAATCCCACAGCATTCCCAATTAAAGACTTTAATTGTTCTACTGACCTAAAATACTGTATTCTACGCTCCAAGCGATTAATTGTTTTTAACTGAATAACATTTTTAAAATTCAGTAAAACCGGTAAAATCTTAGGATCTTTTGTGTAACGTTTGTAGTTCGAATGTCGATTTGACTTTTGAAACCGCAAATGTAATCATAAAATGTTCAGTTTCTGAAGGAATTAGGCCGAGCTTGGACACGCTGATCACAGACGGAATATCCCTAAGCCGTCTTCATTTGTGTTTATCGGCCCATAAATTCAACCACCAACCAGGCTCATCAAAATTCTTCCAGCAATTTAAGCGAATGTTTGCCTAAGAGCGACACTAACGGAGATCAATGGATGGGAGAGCGGACGGATTTGCAATGTCTGGGGACGACTCTGGCTCCATAATTCACCGCTCGATAATTGACAGTTTGTTTTTATAAGAGTCGTCCTCCGGCTGCCAATTCCTTAGAGCAACTTTATGATGAGAATTGGACAACTGCCACCGGTACTGGAGATAGCGCCTCTCTTATAATTTGGACGGGAATTGCTTTATCTCTAAGCGATAGAAGGCTACTTCGAAACACCGATTTTGATTAATATTTTGCGACATAAATACAGCGGTTTAATAAATGATAAATCTGCGTGACTTGATGTTTGCGCAAAGAGAAATAAAGTTTGAAGTGCAAAGGATTTTCTGCGTTTTGGCGCAATTTGGCAGAGATTGGACTTTAATTTATACGTCCAATCTTTGCCAAATTGCGCCATAACCCGGTAAACCCTTTGTATTTCAACGTTTATTTTCACTTTGCACAAACACCGAACCACATCGTTTTATACCTACATTCATCGCATTATTTTTCGAGAAATTGCTTTCGATTTCGAGAAAATTTGTACGGAAGTAAATTCAAAGTAGGGAAAAATGCGTCATTCTTTTCGTTCCAAAGGCAATTTGCATACTGTTCTCTAGGGAAAATGGTGACATCTCGATGAAATAGAAGCAGTGTTGGACAGATCTCTAGTATTACTTGTTTATTAAAAATGTCATCGTCTTCTATTGTCCGACTTAAAGAACAAAAACAAACTGGGCTGAAAATTTATAATTAAAAATATTGCTTCCCTTTACAATAAAAGAAAACATCCAATATTTTTCAGGTTACAAAACATTTTTACTTCAACCACAGTTTTATTTAGTTAAATTTCCTTCGCGATGATATCGCAACATCTTGTCAGTTATATTAATAATTGAAACATGCATCTTTGTACTGAAATTCCTGTCTATCTAAGGTTCATTAAACACAGGGAATCAGCCGAGAACGGGGTAATTACGTCGTGCTACATACAGTAAAGAAAAGGACCTTCACGCATTTTAGACAACCTTGTGCACAAATGAAAGTTTAGTAAAGAACGAGGGTTTAGAAAAGTAATTTGCAAAAGACAGAAATTAGTGAGCAAAGCAAATTATAGGTGGTGATATTTGCATGTTCGATTAATTTGTCTAGCTTTGGACAGGAATCCTACAGGAGAAAAATCAAACAAGCCGAAGGAAATTTGGTAAACATCCGGCTCTCAAGGAGCTTGTTGGCGCCAGTCTGACCTTTTTCTTCCTTTTCATTTTACGTAAGGGACAAAGACCTGTATCAAAACTTAGGAAATTAGGCAAAAAAGACTTTGAGATAAATAATTTAGTAGTGAGTCACAAATTTGCCTGTAGATGCAACGTAATTATATTACAATGTGGCATTGATTGGTGTGGGAAACGCAACAATGAATAAATGAGAGAGCGATTAGATCAATCTGCCGGATATATACTTTGAGTGAGTAAATTGCCACAGACTAAATATGTTGTTTTATCTTGGAGTATGTCATAACATTTTTCCTTGAGCCTGAAAACACCGAAAAAATTGTATATCTGCCATTAAATGATCATTTGCGAAGTTCCAACAGAGGGGTAGAGAAACGGAAATTCCGCAAATAGCATTAGGCTGTTGTCCTCAAATTCAAAATTTGATTTTGTGGAAAGACAATGAAATACGCTTGCATGATTCGAGAATTAAATCTTACATGGGAATGCTCATTATCCCGAAAATAATGCTTCAAAGACCAAAGATACGTTCTACGAAGTGGTCATCAGTCAATGCTATTGACTGACTATTGGCTTTGCAAGACAAGCCAAGCTAGTGTTACAATACATATCTCCAATATTCAAAAACCTTTGAGAGAATATTGTATGAATAAAATGACTTACAAACGATGGAGTTTTACATTTTTCTGGAAAATATGTTCAGGAATGGAACGAAGACGATTTCTGCTCAAGCGGCTAAAAGTAATAAGAATAAGTTGAAAATTGTCCATATTTGGGTGATAAATTACTCACATTCTTTCCAAATTTGTAAGATCATCAAATGCGCCAGCTTCAATCGTATTAATTTCGTTGTCCATCAATTGCCTGGAATATCGAACGTGGAAATTGATAATTCGCGAAGAAATATAAACTAACAGTATCTTAAGCTGACGAAGACCGGCGAAGTCTGTCGTTCTGATTTCAGGAATTTTATTTTCTTGCAAATCTCTAAAAGGTCAAACATACTATATAAGTCGAGTTCGTACTCAAGTAGTTGTATACTTTTCTGTTAATCCTTATTTTATTTATTATTCTGTTCGACAATAAGATGTTTGATAAAATTTTAAAATTAAAAATGTGCCGAAATAAAATCCTTTCAAAGGATTTAATATATCTCCATATGCGCAATCATTGAAGCGGTTTCATTTAAAAAATGGAAAAGTTAAATCAAATATGTGTCGTCAAAATTAAAATAAGATATAGAAAATACATATAGGTAGTATATTCTATTCAAGCAAATAGTTCTCTTTTTTCACTTAGGATCTCTTGAATATTTAAACTTCACATTTTTTGCTAGGCACAAGTTTATTTCTATAGGCGTAAAGAAAAAACATAACATACAGCCTTATGGTATCAGGAGGAATTTGTTTTGGCACTTCTTTGAGTTGCTGTCCCGTACAAATAACTGTATTTTGTGAACATGCGCATTGCCTGGGGCAATTAGGAGATCGGCTACGTTGTTGTGTATGTTTTGAAATCGAGAAGGGGATAGTTCTGGCATCTTCCAAGTTTGGAGGTGCCAGAGGATTGTACAAGGTCACATTAGCTACAATAGGTATAAAGCTGTTCGTCGAATTGGCAAAGCCGAGGTAAAGCGATATGAATAAACTGCTCAGGAAATACATTGGGTGAAAATTAGGCACTTTCTTACAACTTTATATCCAATTTATGTGACTTCATTAATGTAGTGGGACATCTCTGCCAAATATGGCCAATAAAGTTGTATACTTTAAGTGCTCAACCAGTTGGGTCTGATATCAAAAGGTGACAATCTGGCAGTGGAGAATTAAATTGGATTGAGGAGTAGCAAAGGGAGAGTATGCAATTGGGAGTAGGGCGACGGAGCAAGTGAAGAACAATGGGCACATCCATTAGTCCCGCCCACCTCTACATAAAATTTTGGGTAAGATTGTCATAAAACGCTATGCATAAGCGGTCTAGAATGAAAAAAGCATTCCCTGATCATGTTTCATGCTACGGATGTCGAATTGACTAATTTAATTGATCTTTTTATTTACTATTTGCTTTTATTTGGTTTTACTCCGGAATATCCTTACCAAGTTAAGCAATAGCCTTATTTTAATATAAAATAGAACTAACATCTAGACGTTATTTGCGAAATAATGAGTTATGTTAATTTATTCAGTATCTCAAATGGCAAAAAATATCACATCGAGAAAAACGCAAATAGTTTGGAAAGAATGTATAAAATCTGAAAGACAAAAGGCATATTTAGAAACTTGGATGAACGATGATACCGGTATATTGAAAATAGCACAACTATGGCAATTTTAATATGGAAAATTGTTAAATTATAGCTGGCAAGCGCGAGCTCGTTTGTGAGGTGTCTTCTGTGCCATAGTCACCTAAATTTATATGCAATCGCTTTGTAGTAAATTTGGTGTAAATATACTTTGACTTTCGCACAGAGCAGTCGATTTCTCGGACGGTGTGTTTATTTCAGGTAGGTGAAATAGTTTTTCTCGGTCAGTA
This sequence comes from Ditylenchus destructor, assembly GCA_022814885.1. Taxonomy (NCBI): domain Eukaryota; kingdom Metazoa; phylum Nematoda; class Chromadorea; order Rhabditida; family Anguinidae; genus Ditylenchus; species Ditylenchus destructor. The sequence goes on from JAKKPZ010000002.1 coordinate 1,227,578, forward strand.
ATTGCGTATGTCTTATCCAGTTCGGGAACGCTAAATACCATGGCTTACTTGTGATTGGCGTTTTCACGCGGTTTAAATCTAAGGAATAAACAAAGTTGACGATCATAATTTATAAATAATGAGCCAACTTTTTGACGAGTAGGATGTTTTATTCTCCTTACAATAAATATTTGCTCAAAACATCCCTTATATAGTAATCGGCAAATTCGGCTGGGTGACTGATTCCGAAACGGACGGAAAGTGCATTCTTAGGGGTGCTTATTTTCGAAATGTACCTTTTTAGAGTAATTTTTTGCGGGGAATCCGAATTTGAGGTCAAAATTTAGCTAAATATAGACAAAATCTAGCTAAATATAGACAAAATTCAGTCAAAAAGGCCATTCTTACCAGTGCTTATTTTGTCTGTCCATCCAAAATGGCTCTCTACATATTCATATAACGGCATATTCATATACCGCATATTCATATAACGGTAAATTCATATAAAATTTCTATTTCGCGAAAATCGAGGGGTTACGGTCGAATTTTTGGACCCTATATAGGTTTTCGACCATGCTAAGTCCGAATCTGAAGTCGGTTTTGCCGTGGAGCATACTGTAGTACCACTTTCTGGCGTTGTGCCCATTTTTGCTTAGGCAAATTAATAATTTCGCTGAAATTGAGGTTAATTGGCCGAGATTTTGTACCCTATATAGGTTTTCGACCATGCTGAGTCCGAATCTGGTGTTATTATCGACCGCGAGATACAAAAAAATGCATGATACGGTGTACGGTATGCTGTTTTTCAAGGTTTTTTACACGACCTTGCCCTGATTTTTGGTATTCTGGGGTTTTTTGAGGTGCTGATCACGAATCCGAAGAAATTTTTTACCCCGACACTAAGCTATGGCATGATACGGGTACGGTATGCTGTTTTCGTAGTTGCTCACGTGATCATGGGCTGATATTTGGAATTCTGAGGTTTTTTGGTCCGCTGATCACAAATCCGAAGAAATTTTTTAACCGGGCAGTACGCTATACCATGATACGGGTACGGTATATCAGTTTTCCGAAGTTTTTTCATATTGTAACATATTATTGTGTGATAATTTCGTAAGCTCTAGGATTTTTATCTTTTTTTGCCAAATTGCATCTTTGTTGCGAAATCACAACTTTGTTTGTCAGTTTTTTTGAAAACGTAAAAATCTAGGACCTGCCCAACATTTGGATATCAATGAAATTTTAAGGAACCCTTTTTTTATTCGAAATTTCGGGTTCCGAAATAGGCATACTTCGCGTTTTTCCATACAAAATATGTCTAATTTGGGACTCCAGATTTTGAATAAAAAAAGGTTTCCTTAAAATTTCATCGATAACCAAATGTTGGGCAGGTCCTAAATTTTTACTTTACAAAAACTGACATACTCACCGAAAATTTTTTTTACAAAAATTTATTTTTTAGATTTTTTGCAAAAAATGTCCATATTGATGGTATTTCTGAGAAAATGCGTGTTATTGTTGATGAAATGTCGAGAATTTTTGTATTGTACTATTTTCAGATGCGGAGAATCCAAATTAGACGAATGAAATTAAAATTTAATCGTAATTTTTCGAAATATGGAACCTCAAAGTTGACATACTTTACGTTTTTCTATAGAAAATATGTCAACTTTGTGGTTCCATATTTTGAAAAATTACGATAGCATCTAAATTTCACTTATACTATATTGTAGGCCAGGTCATAATTTTTACTTTTTAATCAAAACTCAATAACTTCTCAGAGATTTTTTGAATTATGAAATTCTTAAGATTTTTTTGCCGAAAAATGGTAATTGTTTTGTTTTTCAGAAAATGCAAGTTTATTGTCGATAAAACGTCGTGATTTTCGGTGGTATACCCTTTTCGAATGCGGAGAGTCCGAATTTGAGTTCATATCAGGGGTAGACGCACAATGTAAATTAGGAAAATTGCGTTTTTGACGTTTTTCGGCTAGAAATAGCCGTAAGTTACACCATTTTGAAGCTTAACTCGTTTACGAGTATGGCGAGTCCACATTTTTAATCAGTTTCGATTCGGGGAACAAGAATTTGGGCTTTTTTTAACGAAACACAGTATTTTCGCGATAAAAAAATTGATTACCCGACCTGGGATTCGAACTTGAGATGAAAAACTGCAAAAAATTCAATTTTTGACGTGTTACGTTAAAACTAACTGCAGATTCGGAATCAGCGCATCGAATTACCCCTAAAAACACTCATTGCAGAAGAATTTTCCACATTTTCAAAAAATCGATTTTTTTCAAAATCCATGTGGTATCCCCTATGGACAAAAATGGCCAAAAATGATATTTTTTCGGAAAGTCCGCCAAATGTGTTTTTAGGGGTTTTAAGATACGCTGATCATGAATCTGCAATCAATTTTAACGTACCGCGTCAAAAACGGCCATTTTTTGGCCATTTTGTATCAAAAATGCGATTTTCCCAACTTTCGTGGCGGGATCAAGCTAAATCTGAGCCCGGAATTGAACTCCACGGGGTCGGTTTAGGGGGTATATGCGCCCAGAAAATCCGGGGAGACGATTTCACGCATTTTTACCCCTCCGATGTGTAAGCAAAAATGGGCCCAATGCCAGAAAGTGGTACTACAGTATGCTCCACGGCAAAACCGACTTCAGATTCGGACGCAGCATGGCCGAAAACCTATATAGGGTCCAAAATTTCGACCGTACCCCTCGATTTTCGCGAAATAGAAATTTTATATGAATTTACCGTTATATGAATTTACCGTTATATGAATTTACCGTTATATGAATTTACCGTTATATGAATATGCGGTATATGAATATGTATATTATATGAATATGCGGTACATGAATATGTAGAGAGCCTCCAAAATTTTTCAAAGGGTCATTCTTACCAGTGCTTATTTCTGTCGAGCGGCCGAAGGCCGCTGACAAAGCCACTGGGGGTATGTGTATATAGACTCCCGAACAAATAGAAGGCTTCACCCGGCCGAGCGGCGCGAAGCGGGTGAAGCCGAGCGAGGCCCGCAGGGTCGAGGTAACGGGCGCGGGGCATACTGATACAGACGAGGGCATACTGATGGCGGTGCGCGAAGCGCCGCGGATGCACGCTAACCGCTTCCTAGCGGGTTGTGGCGCCGAAGGCGCCACATCCCGCTAGTAGGTTATTAATCGACAATTAACCCCTAATATGGCATACCTGGTATTCCGTTCTCGACTCTGCCGAATATTGCCGTTTGTAACATTGGGCGGCAAAATATGGTCAGTTCCGGACATTTGACTCAGCAATTGGGTATTCCATGAAACCGCATTATTCGACACATTATTTTTTAGTGGCGTCAGATGATAGTTTAGTTGATTCTTGATTATTCTATATTCTTGCTGTAGAGAAGCCCGTGCTTCTTCTGAATGAAATCAAATTGGAATAATAATAATAATACGCATTGTAACAATACAATAATTACAAGTTAATTCAAGACATTTTTAGTTTTGGGAACACTTCCTTCCAAGAAAGAAAGAAATACTATATTTAAGCTTCTATCTAAGTTCATTATGTGTAAATCTGACGCATATCAAAATATTTTCTGTTGTAAAGTCACATTTAAAAATTTATAGGATAATATTAAAAAAGGTGCCACAAAAATGTAAGTAAAATTATGTCCATAGAGAGATAGAGTGATTAAGCTCAGAATGAAATACAGCGGTAATCCGTCAAAATTTATATATTTCAAATTTACAAATATTAGTAACCTATCATTTTTGTCATAAATGGATTTCACTTTCTCACTCTTCTAGATTTCCTTTGAAATAGGATAATACACAAAATTCGCTATAGAGCAAAATCTATTTACCTGAAAGCCCTCCATTTATGAGTTTGTCAGCCACTTGTTCGTATTTCTGAATTTTCAGCAAAGAATTTTCTTGCCGTCGTATCCGGAGGTCTTGAAGTGCAGCGTCCGAAGCAGCAGCCATTCCTATAATTAAATAATGCTGAGTATTTGTAAAATCATAACGCGAAGAAATGAGTACTTTCTGCATCCCTCTGGGCCATCCGAACAAGTAAATCGACGAATTCCATTTGTTGAGGATCGCGAGCTAGCGATCGCATCCTTGTTTCGAGTGACTTTAGTGTTTCTAAATATGTTTCACTCAACGTAGATTTAATTGGAAAATAATTTTTGTTCATAATTTCTTTATTAGACGCATTACTCTTGATATGCACTGACCTGTATTTTTTCTTAACGCACGTTCCACTTTTTGCCTGATATCTTGCAATTGAGATAGTCTTGTTTCCTGAACTCTTTAAATGATAGAAAACAGACACACACAGATTCGTTTATAACATACCTGGTCGTTAGAATCATTTTTGATTCTCTCGATAATATCTGAGTATTTTTCCTCATCCTCTTTTGTATGTTTCTCCCAAGCGACAAGAATCGCCATTTTCGACGACCGATTCATTTCGACATCGAATGCTTCTCGATTGGCTAAGACAGAACTTTGCTGATTTAAATCAGTGTATTTCCATACGAATTTTTGTTATTAGAAATTTGAATCATAAAATAAAATAATAACATGGGGTTACGCCGTAAAAATATGTATAACGGCATTCCCTATATAACGCCGATTTTGTCCGGTCCCGAAACCGCCGTTATAAAGAGGTTCGACTATAATAAAAAGTGTCTCGTTGATAAACAACACAACATGGAGTTAGAAAAGAAAAGAATAAGGCAAGTCCGCTGCATTTTTCAATAAAATTTGGAAATGTATTCTCAAATATTTCTTGTCATAGTGCTATCGGGTTTTTGCATTGTGGACAAACCCAGGAAATTCCATACAGTATTACAAACCTTTCAATAACCGCTGCCTAAAATGACTTCAATTAAATTATGAATTTTAGAATGCCAGTAGAACCTGAGTTTTTGTTGCTTTTCGCAATTAGCAAGAAATTGTTCTTTCAACGAATTAAAGAGTGAGGTGAAACGGCGATCATTTGCGTTGTTTGAATGTACATTTGAATTGGTCCAACGAGGCATAGTTGGGGGTGGCTGATCCTTTGGCAGCGAATTTGTTGTATATGATCCGTTCGATACTGAAATGTATACAAGAATCTGTGGAGTGTTACTTATTTTAAAATTATCTGTTATAATTGAAATTTCAGGTCAAATTTTCGTTCAACCATAGATTGACGAAATATATTCGTTCAATTAAGCGAAATATTTTGCTAATAATTACATTGATTAATAGAAGAAGAGTGTGTAATATTTCCGTTCGCGTTCGGTCGGCGAGTTGCGTCTCTACGAATCTGTTTAATGGCTTCAGAATATGGCAAATCAGCAGAAGCTGGGCGATTATTTCTGTTTTGTGTGAGCTAAACGGTAAAAGTGTTGTCACTAAGAAATTAAAATTACTCATACTCTTGTTGTTATATTCTTCGCCCTGTCAGCGTAGACCTACAAAAAGATCAACGTATATTCAAAAGCGATTGCCGGAATTTGGGCTTACAAGCGTATTGTATGTTTCATCGTAATTTGTTGAGCTGGGAGTGACATGCGCAATCATATAAGTTTTGGAATTACCCCCAAGACTGTCTTTCAGAAGCCTGTAATATTTTTTAAATCATAGGTGTCATATTATTAGGCAAAATAACAAAAAATAACATACCTAGTAAGTTTGCTATCTCTGTAATTCACGTATCGCACTCGATTACCTAAAGTGCACCTGTTAATGTATTAAAATGGTACTGGTCAAGTACCCGAACTTAGAGCATTTATCACATTTCCAAGTGCTAACAAACTGCGATTTATGGACGCTCCTTCTTTTAACCGCAAGCCACTATTCTGAAATAAAGTGTTAACAACAAAAATTTTAAAATACAGATACACCTGTGTTTGTGACGCCCGTTCCGATCCAGCCAAATCAATCAGAAACAGTTTGCCGTGTTGTACAGAATGTTTGTACAGAGTTACCTGGAGTAGAGCATGACTCCTGCTAGAACTTTGGTTTGCTGCTGTTGGCTCTTGAGTTCGTCGTGAATTCCCTTCTTGCAATATTTGCATTATCTGAAATGAGAATAATTGTAATGCTGATATTATTAATCGTTAGCGTTTATATTGCCCACCCTATTGATGTTGGGAGCTCTGACTCTTGACAACCCTAAAATAAGAGTACAAAATAGTTTAGCAAAACTAAGAAACTAACCTGGGACTTGTACACTTCCCCTCTCGTCTTCCAATAAGTCCAATGAACCACTGCTCGTGTTCAGTAAGTCTCGAATAACTTCGTTGTATATTTCCTAAACACTTATAATTATTTCAATTATGATGGCAGTATTTCATTATACAATATGATGGAAGTGAAAAATATTGCTCAGTTAAATTCAATAGCTAAAAAGTTATTGTGTTAGTTATATTTTATTACGAGAACAACAAATGCACTGTTATGGAGTTGCTTATTTAAATGCTTTGTTTATAAATTTGCGTGACCTAACCAGGAAGGAAATGTAGACAGTGAATTCGTTTGGATTAATTTTGTCGTAAAGGTCTCTTAATAGACTCGACATTAATCCAGGTTGCTCGCGTGTTCCGACCATTGTATATGTTTTTCCAGAACCTGAACAAGTTTGAGACTATTTAAAACATTCTCCTCATCGAACCTGTAGGTCCGTAGGCGAATACAGTAGCATTATAACCAGAGACAAAATAATCGATCAACGGCCTAAATTATCTAGCCAGTGCATACATAGTACGTGGACTGAAAATCACCTGGTGGTACGTTCGTGAACCGCAGCCTGTATAAATAAGAAAAGTTTCTTAAAATCTTAAACAGTGTAAAAATATACGTGAGTTGAGGTCGGTCCAAATGCTGAGTCAAATATAAATTCCCGTTCATGCTGCCGATTTTGTCTCAAAACATTGTTTTCAAATTTCTCTGGATCCACCAAAAGCACCCGCTGTAAACACTGTAATATTAATACAAACCGTAAAGATAAAATTTGCCTGCTCATCCAATGGATATACGCATTGGAATGCTTTGCGTTGCTTCTCGGATTCATTCAATGGTCGAACACGAACCACAACCTAAAACGAGGTCTACGATAACTCTCACCTGTTACTTTTGTTTTGGAGGATCAATCAAAACAGAGCCAGTATAATGTTTAAAAATTTTTCAGAACATATATATTAACGCTCTGTGCTGATTAAATAGATTGCTTCGATAAAAGTTTGGAGGATAACTGGTCGTTTATAGTTTTGGTCGCGTTTTTAACAAAGTAATTTATTGTATATTTAAGCATACCGTAAGTTGCGATGATGGCGCCTCGGTTGCCATTAGAAACTTTGTACAAAAGCAATAGCTTGCTAAAACCACAAATTTAATAAAACATTAGAGATATTAAATTTTCTGCAAAGGTATAATCAGATCCAATCACCCTAATTCGCAAGTGCCCACTGTTAGTATGTATGTCCGCGCCAGTTAAGTACTTTGCTGGATCGCTACAGGGGCGAGTGATAGCTCAAAATGCTCCTCCTGGGATGAGAAACAAGCTCTGATAAAAAATTTCGGGGGGCGATCAGCCAATCTCGAGTTATGAGTCATCACTAGGGCCCGGATTTCCCGGACATTGTCTGAAAATGTCCGAAAACAGTCATTTTGGAAGAAAAATTTCACGTTAAAAATGCAATAAAATAGGTCAATTGTCCGAAAACACACATTCCATGTCCGAAAATGGGAAAGTTTTAGAGAAAATGTCCGAAAATGCGATTTTCATGTCCGGAAAATCCGGGCCCTAGTCATCACAGTTTTGCACACTATTTCTCTTTTCTATAACCCACTGGAATGCGTTTTTGAATTCTGTGCGTTTCTCATGCTAATTTTTTGCACCCGGGGGTTTTCAATGGTGCTGAGTCCGAATCCGGGGCCAAAAAATCCGGGGCCAAAAAAATTCCCGGGGTACCCCGGGGTACGAAAAAAATTTTTTTCGCAATTTCAGGTACGACTTGGGCGCTTGGCGCCCATTTACCCCTAGTATAGACTAATCTGCATTTGGCACTCCTGTGCCAAATGCTTTCCACAAAATCTTTTCAAAAATGTTTTCCAGGACGGCTTCATTTTGCATCTTCTCATAACTGTCTTCTAGGCATCTTCGCAATAGTTGCTTATCTAGACGAAATAGACGGGAGAAAATGCAATTTAGAATGTTTAATAACACAAATCTAGCACTGATACTTATTTTAGCTTTATTATAAAACATATGTTTAGTGTTTAAACTGATGAAAAGTCGGTTTAGATTTTGTGTGTTTAAATATTAGAATTTCTAAATTGACGGAAACATATATTCTCAATAAAAACAATTAAGCGATGGCCAACTATTCCAGGTCTGGCTTCAGTGTCCGCCATTGTAACCACATACTCTGGCTTTGCCAGGCTGAGGACAGAGATACTTTAGAGTTAGACGCCTTACCGTCTAACTCACTTTGCAGAAAAATTTCATTAATTAAAAATCGAACTTTTCAGAACCATATGGCAGGGATGTCAATATCTATGAAAAAATTATAAAATAGTTGAAAACTGTTTATGGATATTGATTCTGATCACTGCTTCTGGAACATTCTAGAAGACAAGTATTGGCTCAAATTAATGCTGATACATCGGGCTTTCGATTTAGCTCTTATATTCGTTTTTCTAGAAGCAGTGATCAGAAGGAATATCCGTTTAAAAACTCTAATGCAGTTTTCAACTATTTTATAGTTTTTCATAGATATTGCATCACTGCCATGTGGTCCATCCTTTGGTGCAAAACGACTTTTTTGCAAGTTTTGAACATTTTTCTGCAAATAGTGTTTAGGCCTTCGATGCCTATACGGCAAACTCAAAAATTTTGTATCTATGGCCAAAACATTTTGGTACCGTTATTTTACCCTCATCGGGTGCTACAATGCTACGGAATTCGATTTTTAAATCGAACGCAGCCCCAAGTGGGTGTTCCTTGTTTATTGACTTTTTGGGTCGTTTAAATTTGCGCGCTTTGGCGAACATCAGTACACTTTGTTATAGACGACAATACAAAGGGAATGCTGCTAGTCAAAGCGCGCCAATTTAAACGACCCAAAAAGTCAACTAGCGTAATATTACTTATCATAGGGGCTATTTCAGGTTAAAATGCTTCAGTTTTTAATTGTAAGCAATTATTATTTTTATCTTAACGGGAATATCTAAATTTTTGCCGCTAATAGTTGATGTTACATTTTATCAACAAGTTAACTGGATCTGTTAGAATTTCCAAAAAATAAATATTCATCATCGCTTATATGAACAGGTGAAGCTGGCTTATCAAAGCCGACTGTTTACTGGCATGATTATCAAGTTGCGAAATAAAACGGATAAACAAATATCCTGCAAAAAATTAGAGACATATATATATATTTATGGCTTATGAGAGCGGATGTGGGAGACCCAAAAGTTTTCAGGGAGACCGGCACCGCTCGCGACTTTTCAAGGCGACTTTCTTGAGGCGCCAAACGAAGTCATGACAACGGAAAGAGCGAACAAATGTTCAATTACTTTTGCATTTCGATAACTTTTAATTGGAAAATCTAAGAAAACCTTTTTCGCATTTCGAATGTTGTACTTTACGTTGGGAGGCGAATGACGTATACATATTGACTAGCGCACAATAATGACCAACACCGTAAAATTATAGGAATATGATTCTCTAATACACTATTACCCACCGCATAGTTAAACTTCAGGTAGAATATTAGAAGAATAGATTGTGGAGTAAATACACAGAACAATTTCGAACTTTATTTACAAGAAAATAAACACCCATATTTCAAGATTTCAGTCTAATCGGCTGCAACCATAAGCGGAAGTGGGAGAAAAACGAACGCAATAATAGCATCGAAAAGACCCACCAGAAATATGTACTATAATAAACGCAAAGCAAAAAACTTCGTGTGTTGAATGTATTTTGCTGAATTATTTAAAACCTCTCCGAAGACTGACAACTTATTAAAAAACAGCTGCATTGTTAGTAAGAAAATTGGAAGTGTTATTTCAAATTCTTTGAAATGGCAATTGATGGTGTGGCGAATTTGGACATTTGCATTAAAGGATTTTCTAAATATGAACAATCATTAACAATAAGGATATTTCATATTTACATAAATATGTTTTCGATTGCATGGCAGAAAAAAATTTGCAAAGGATTCAAAATGTAAAGGCAACTAATGAGCGATGGAACAAAAAACGAATTCTCTGGCCTTTTTTCGCCCTACCGAGGAACTAAAAAACACATAGTAATGTAGACAAATAATTGCATTATAGATAATTTTCAATATTTAATGCCATGCTATTAAAATTTCGGATAAGTTGACCTGAAAATATGTCCGACGAAAAAATGATCAACATAGACTGATAAAGCATTTGTTTGACTATTCGGTTTATTTTGTTCGATTAGTTTAAATGTTTGGTTATCTTGACTTTATATTTTATAATCACTTTCGTACAAAAATGTAAAAAATATGCAAAAATTATAACAATGACCTTTTTCAACTATTTTCCTATAAAAACTTGCTTTTAAAATAAGCAGACTTGTAGAATCTCGATTTCAGATAATCCTATAACAATAAGTGTTTTATGTTAAATGTACACTCTAGAATTTATTTTTTCTTCAAAGGTATAAAGCCGATGCAATTTCAGATTTGTAAGTACATCTCTGAATCATCATGCTCAACAATTGTACAAACTAGATCGAGTATGAAACGTTCTCACTACATTCACATGTTTTTATGATAAGTATGGAAATTTCGGTTACTTGTCTATTGCTTGAGATCAGAAATGCTGCCCCACAAAACCACTTGGAGAACAGGGGCCGATAGCTATCGCCCCAGGACATAGAGGCCTGGTGCAAGCGGATGAGCAGCAAGGAATACTTTTACGGTTGGAGAGATAGCTTGCTTAAAAACATTTTACAGGAAATAGTTCAATTTATTACAGAAAGATTGTGCTTTCTATCATTGTTCCAATCAATATTTGATGGACCATAGTATTTTCCACTTCTGAGGCCATCCCATTGTCCACAACTATTTCGCGAACATCTAATTGTAATTATTGTGATATTCGGCATCGCATCGGATGTAACGATGCGTTAAATGAATATAGAGCTTTGTCTCTCATATATCGTTTATGCTTCTAGCTGAAAAATAATTATTAGTTAAGTCCTAATTTACCATACGTCCGAGTTTAATAATAAGTTTTCTGTTTTGAATTGCGTATTTAATTGTGTATGTAAATAAATAAATAAATGATTAATATATATTTTTGTTATATCCGTTCTTATTTCTTAACCTTGTGCTTTCAGAATTGAGGAGAAGATTTACATAACATTGGAATTTAGAGGAAAAGGGCTTTCAAATGACACTAAACATGCATTACTTTCCTTTCATTTTAGAAGCATAATTAAAACTTAAAAACTTTCGGCTCAGATGTTTGGAATGCTGGACAGTAATTTGTTTCAGTTGTCCGAATATAAAATGAAAGAAACAAATCCTTATTTCCATCTATCTTCTTTAGAAAGTTAAAGACATTTGTTGGGTACAAAAGTATGTGTACGTTCACTTTTCTTTTTATCCCAAAATCGATCGTATGTGTATCGATGACTGGCGTTATTCCGCTGGTGGTGTGGCGGTTGCCCCCTCCTACTTACACACATTCTGTTTCACTCTTACGTCACCGAAAATTGTTTGCCCTCGGAATTCCTCGGTGTTGCTCTCTCCACCCGTAAAGACACAAAACAAAGGCTGCGAAAGGGACTTGGTCGGGGAAGCGAAGACCAACTCCATTGGGGCTGGAAAATAATATGCGGCGGTCTCTGCTATGGAACTCCACCATATACATTCCCCGGAGTCCCTACGTTTCCCGCACACCATTTGTGTTTATGTGATTCCCTTGCCATAGACATAGAAAATAGCGTACTTTCAGGTCTATCGGGCCTTGTCCAATATTGACGCACGCCTCCAAAATCAATAACAGAGCATAGCCCTAGTGAAGAGCTCGCTCAATCTCGTCGTTTGAGTGTCTATTGCGTGTAGCTGCCTAGTTGGGTGTCTAACCGGCCCAAACCGCTACTGCCGCCAGCTGCTGCCGCTGTTGTCGTCGGGCCCATTTCCTTGAGCAATTTTCCATTCGTTTCCACTAATCTCAAAAATTGTTTTCTGAGGCATTCCTCCGCATTTTATGAAATTTAGGATTTAAAAACCTGTCAAATATTTATCGTAATGTCGTTTTCATAAATTATATGTCTGAGCTGTTACCAACATATTTTTCATGTTTTCTAACTGTTGAATTGGGTTAGCTATTCTAATATTTTTAATGTAGATGTTGATACCCAAAACTATCAGATTATCTTTATCAGCCATCTTAGCCAACTGCGCGCTCTCAGTTAGTGTTGGACAAAATCTGGCTTAAAAATTAATCACTGCTTTCATTTTATTGACATGATTAAGTTGAAATGTGGTTCAGCCTGAAGACATTTTGCTGTTTTCGAGTATCAGATGTCCGTAAAATGTGGATGAATAATGTCCATTTTTACTTGCCTTTCATATCTTTGTTGATAATTTATCGAGAGTTTGGACTCTAAAACATGAAAACAAGCTGTTGAACGAAATTTTAAAATTAGAGATTGCAAATTAAATTTTTTGTTTGTTAAAATTCGCGATTAATTCTGATTCGACCTGACCTTTAGAGAGAGTTGAAAAATTATTACACTGCAGTATTGAGGAAATACAAACCCTGTAATCGACTCTTTAGCTAGCTTTATCCACTTTTTTGAGATACGAGGGCCTTAGGCACACCCCGCGACCGAGCAGTAGCCCAGTAGCCCTTTGAATGATGTTCTGGCCGAAGCTCCGTATATAGAGCACTGAGACGTGGGTCCGGCCTATAGCCTCGCCTTCAGTTCCCCTGCTTCACGCAAAAATGCTCCCATTTTTGGACCCATACTAATTACCTATTCATATTAGTTTATGTATTATTAACTTCTTCCTTTCTCCGAAAATGAGCTATAGGAGGTAATACCTTTGGCATATGAACTCGCTTTTCGTCATTATCCCGCACACTACTTTAATATTTGACCAAACGGCTTTAAAGCACTTTAACACCCACTTAAAAAACTATTCGAGTGTGGACAAAGCAATGTCCTAAAAACGCCTCTTAGATAGAAATCCCTGATAAAGCGAGCACAGAACGCAAACAGAGCAGCCTTTATTTGCCGAAATTATGTCATTTTGTAAATCCGTTTGTTCCTGTGAGCTGTTTGCTCTTTTGCAATTTTGAACGTCGTTTCTTTGTTTGTCACGGGACAGCGAAACTGCAGTCGCATAGTTCTCTGTTGTGTGGGTGCAAGTTGGGCGTTACCCACTCTTTTGACACCAATTAATAACATTGCGTTTGAGTGCACGAGCAGTAATAATTTGAGTACACGTAGACCCATTTCCAAATTCATCTGATCACAAACCTTTAATTTTACTGCCGTCGATGATTCTAAACATCAAAACATCAATTCAAACGTCTGAAGGGGAAATGTTTGAGAATTAGGCTTGAGGAAAAAGTTAATTTCTTTACTGAAGTCCTTATAAATATTTCGTATAGATCTCCTTCCTGAAACTATAGTACTGCTGAAGTAGCAAACGCGTGAAAGCCTTTATGGGAACAAGGAAATATATTGAATAGTTCTTAAATGGCCTTCATATTCAGGTTTACCACAGATCCCTGGTTAATCGGCCGCAAATCAAATTTTCTTTCCTCTCTAAGGGTATATTTTATTATTTTATCCCAGGATATTTTTCGCAGAAATTCAGCCTGAGAATAAAGTAAAGATATAATCGACATCCATTAGGGTCGAAGTGCTAAAAGGCATTACAATACTAAATTTTCCCTTGCGAGCGTACTTCAATAGATATTTACAATTTATTAATTTTTCTCTTGTATATGTCAAAAACGGCTATGCTTTGTTTATCGATGTTCGATCATCGCCAAACAGCTATTCAGTGGAAAAGATTTTGTGTGTTTGAACGATTTATCCGACATATGCATAAGCGTAACAATTTGAACTTTGACCTAGATGATAATGTATAGGGATATCTATGAGAAAGGGCTATTATTCTTGTAAATATTATCAATTCTAATATTTCTGTTCGATGATTTTCTCTCGCAAATGTTTTGTTGCCAGAATAATGCTACCTAGAATTTCATCCCATGGTTTTATATTTTAGCTACAAAAAACACGCTTGGCACCCTATGCTCTTGATATAAAGATAAATTTCATAATATAATGTGAGGAGCTATCGTGTGCAAAATACCTGTGTTGCACATTCCTTTTATCTACTGTTGATATTTTTGCTTACTGTTATCAACTAAGAATTTATTATACCTCAATGTGATTAAAAATAGGATGTTACGCTACATTGCCTAATATTGTTGTTGCATTTAATTCGTGAAGTTGATAACATTTTGACGAAATCTTGATTTTACATAATGTTCTGAAGATTTCCTCAAAGTAGAGATTAGTTTGAATGAAACAAAAAAGCAAAAGTTCTCTAACCGCGTTATATCATATATACTTTCTGTAATAATTTCAACCTAGAGAAAAGGTTTTTTACTCAATTATTTTTGAGTTTTTCTTTGTATAGACAGGAGCGAACATTAACTACAACAACTACCAACACATTACTTCTCAGAAAATATTTTAAGTATGCATGGGTTGCTATACCGTTTTATGATTTTATAAATTTATAACAGTATCCTAAGATGTCAAAATTGAGAAAGTCTTTAGGAGATATTAAAATGTGTAGCTTGCTCTTGAATAATATATGAACATTTATTATAGGTTGAACAGGGCCATACCTATTCCGTGCGGAAATACACGTTAGCAGCAGTTTGTGCAACTGAAGATGTCTTCAGGTAATGAGGAGGCGCAGCTGGCTCAATGCCAAGCTTACGTTCGTCGCCACAATATTCAGCAATTGGTCAAAGATGCGATCGTCTCTCTATGCATAAACAAACCCGACAACCCTGTGCTCTTCCTTCGTGAGCATTTCGACAAAATTTACGAGCAACGATCTCAGGTTTGTATCTCATTTTAGATTTATTGTAATCGTTTAAGGGATGTAACAGCTTTAATTATATAATTATTGAGAAACAACAAAATCAAAAAAATACATGTCAATAACTCCAAATGTTTCTCTAAGACGTTTCGCACGCAAAATAAACTATAATCCAGCATTTTAGGCTACAGTTATTTTGCCATGTTGTCAATGGGAACACTTCAAGAAAATGTTTAGTTCCCGAAAGATAATTTTATCGCGAAGAAAACTTTTTTGAGAACGTATGAACTATGCAATAAATTGGTCTATTGAACTCTATTTATACTCACCGAAGAACCATGGAATGTTTCGTGTGGTTTATCGCAATTGCAACTCTTATTGATTTTCTTTCTCACTCACGAGCGCTCGCATTTGTATTCAAATGAATTCGCTCGCACGCGACCGATCCCTAAGCCACATGACAGGCGTATGCGTTTCGCTTTTATTAACGAATTCCGGGCTGTGTCCCACGTTTCATGCTGGAAAACCAGGAACTATCAACACACGGCCCAATTCTTATCATTTGGTCCCATCCATTATTATACACTGGTTCTAATTTTCACAATCCTATTGTATGGTCATTATTGATTTTATTGATGTCCTTCCTTTCGACACACATATATGATCCGCAGCGCATCTCCACTAACATCGATTTTATGTCGTCAAAGGCACTTTTTTTATACATTGCTATTTTACTTTCGCAGATTTAGAGAAGTCTTGTTTCGGTCAAAGTCTCCTACTATGTGCGATCCGCTGCGAACTACTTGTCTTAATATATTCAGCCTTTCCAAATCCCTAACGCTTAGCTAAGGCCTATAAAATCCACTCTATTCGTGTCTATCCATCGCGCCTTTATTTTACTCTCAAATGAAAGTGTTTCCTTGTTCTCTTTTATCCCTCTCTGTTCCCTCTTGGTTCGTTGCTCTCTCGTTTTTCTTGAGTCTAGGTAGCAGATATCATGTGCCTTTTCTCACCAAGCCTGCCTTTCGCAATGTCGCTCAATTTATTGGAAATTGGGAGCTAAGCCAGCCCTAAAGCCGAACGTTGCATTCAGCTATAGGGGGCCAGCTTAAGCCGACGTGGGCCTAGAACAAAACGCCAGAGCCCACTAACAAGCTCTACTGCCCTTTTACTTAGGGCACGGCCACGGAGCAATTGGGCAAGCTGGCGTTAGGGAGAATTGGACAACTAGAGATGTCCTCCCGGGGATGCTCCCGCAATCCCCAACTTTTTCTCCTTTCATTCATTATAAAGCCGCTTCTAAAGAATGCTCCTAGCAGGGCCTTCCTCCTTCTTCCAGGCAATGGATGCGTTTTCGTGGACTTATTTCTTAGGAAAAGAACACTCAGCCTTCCTTGGCGCTCGGCACAAAAACCGAGCAGAGAGCCACTCCACACCACAATAGTTGATTAGTTTTGAAGTCATTTGTTTATGGAATGTGTTATTTAATTTTCCCCTAAGGGTGCAAAAATGGCGTAAGGAGCGAAAAAGGTGATAATTGGTGGTTGCCGCCATGTTTATTTTCGGGTTTTTGTAAAATTAGAATTGTAGCACCGCTATTTACGTCATCAGTTGTTTTTATGTGTATTTGTCAAAGCCGTCGCCTGACTTTAATTTAATTTAGAGCTGAAATATTAGCGGAAATATTATTTGATACTAGTCAAGAATATTTTTATTACTGGTCATTTGAACCTTCATATTGGAAAATGAATCACTGTAAATTCGTAGAAATATAATGGGACAACATTTGAGTCTAAAACGGCGCAGGGATGCTGCACAAGCGCATACGGCACAGGGAAGCTCTGCTGGTTCTGAATCAGCACAGCCACCAAAAACGGAAGAAAAACGGGTTCTCAAGGAAAGCACAAAGCACAACAGAAATTTGGTAAATTTACAATATAGACTACTATGAAGACGTCTTGAGATGAACTAATTTTAAGATATTCATGAACTGTACAGGGTTTTTGCCAAATTTCGACATTTGTGCCACCTTAGGATATAATAACTTTTCTTTTTTGATAATCCGAAAAAGAGCAATGTGTTGCTTGTTATACACTTTATTAAAGCTAGGATAAGAAAATCTCTCTTCTGACCCACTTCTCGGGATGGTCCCAATCTTCACACAAAAGGCAGCTGGGTCCTTCCCGGACACACATGCCCGTCTTTTGTTTGTTTTTCCCGATTGGTCGGGTGTGAGGAAAATGAGCAGCATATCACACTGTTTTATTCAATAATTCTGTCGGGCAACCAATCTGTGTGCGCTGCTCATCATAAGAGCGGCGGTCGATGGGATCGTGGACAACCGCCGCGACGACAACTACGTTGTCCACATTTCAGCCCACTGTATTATGTGTGTGCATTCGGGGTTGGTTTTCGCATTTTTCGTCGAGTTGTGGGTGTCATCCTGCTGGGCTCGCTTTGCATCTTCCGCCATTTCCTCAAAATTTCCCCCAATTTTCCGCACTTTTGCCCTCACACATACTTTAATCGAGTCTAATTCTGCGGTTGCTGTTACACCAAAAATCTTCATTTTGTAATATAAAATGCTCTCGACAACGAGCAACGGACAAACTTCTATTCTTTCACAGGTTGCAGTTTTAAGGAAATAAGAAAATGTGGGAAAACGAATTGAAAAGTTTGAAAAATATGCGAATTATTTTTCAAGGATAATCATGCTATACTAAATATTATAAATAATGTTATTTAGGAGTCTAGTCACAATGTTGAACAAGCTGTCGCGCCAGAAGACGATGATACATTGGACGAGCCACCGAGGTTGCCACAAGGCGGCAACCGCCGACGCTTGGGAGTCTCTGCAGAGGTTGGTCACTTAAATAAATCGCACGAATCGTCTGGATTAAGACGGTCATCTGAGAATATGATGCTAAGTAAAATCATTGACTAGGATTAGTAAAAGTAATTTATTCTAATGTTAGACAAAATAAATTGGAATTTAGGTTCCGGACGAAAATGAAGCAGTAAACTATAAACGAGTGGTGATCCCCAAAGGTGATGCCATTCAGGTATTTTGTGAATTAGCAACGACAATAATTCAGCTATCATTTTTGCAGAAAGCATTGAGGACAGCCATGTGCAAAAATGTATTGTTCGCGCATTTGGAAGCGGACGAGCAGAAAGCCATTTTCGATGCCATGTTCCCTGTTGAGAAGAAAAAAGGCGAGATAATTATCGAACAGGTGGGTACTTTCCTCATATAGCACTGGAAGTTGTGTGAAATCATCTTGCGGCTTTAAAATATATTGCCACAGATTACGGATTTTTATAGCATTTATAAGATATAGGTACAAATATTTTAGATTTATTTTTAATATTTTATATGGTTAGGGCGAAGAAGGAGACAATTTTTACGTAATCGATAGTGGCGATGTGGACGTGTTTGTGAATAACGAGTTCATGACGTCCATCCAGGAAGGCGGAAGTTTCGGTGAATTAGCTCTCATCTATGGAACTCCTCGTGCCGCCACTGTCGTCGCAAAAACAGACTTGGTCAAATTATGGGCCATCGACCGTATCACTTACCGAGCTATTCTCATGGGTTCGACCATGCGCAAGCGTAAAATGTACGATGACTTCCTCAGCAAGGTGCAAATTCTCGGTGAGCGATAATATGCATCATAGCGATAGCCCTGATATTTTATATTTTAGCCGATTTGGATAAATGGGAACGAGCAAATGTAGCCGACGCTTTGGAACGTTGCGAATTCAAACAGGGAGAGCATGTTGTAGAACAAGGTTGGAATATCGGAAAATAGTCATCCTTTTTTCAACTTGCATTCGTGCTTAGATAATGTTCTACTCGTGTAACAACTACATATAGGGTTTACGATCATTAATAACTGAAAATTATACATACATTGCTCTTTGAAGACATTATGTAAACATGCGAAATGTACATTTTTTTTGAAAATAAGATATATTTTTGTTTTTCTGATATATGTTTTTCTGGACATAGTTTTAGCTCAAAGTAAATTAAAAAATTGTTTCTAAAAAATATTTCTATAAAGAAATCCTTTTGTAGGCCAACCTGGTGACGAATTCTTTATCATTGTGGAAGGAGAAGCGCAAGTTCTTCAGAAACCCAGCGACGAAGCGTCATTCGAAGTGGTCGGCAACCTCGGACCATCGGAGTATTTTGGTATACATATCACATGTTATACATGAACGTCAATTCTTAATTTTAGGCGAAATTGCCCTGCTGTTAGACCGACCGCGTGCTGCCACAGGTATCGTCCTAATTAGATACTTAGGCTTACCATAATGTTCATATTTTCGAATTTGTACATATCAATAATTAGTAGAAAGAGCACTGTTTAGCAACAGTTTCCTTTCGAAATTATTTGTATAATATCTTGAGTCTAGTATATTAGTTATTTTGTTTTCAATAATTTTGTTTTAAGTTGTGGCGAAAACCCATCTGAAATGCGTCAAGTTGGACCGAGCACGATTTGAGCGAGTAATGGGACCCTGCAGAGAGATCCTCAAGAGGGTAATGTTATTTTACTTTGCTTTTTCAATGAAAATATGTTGGAGTAAGCTAAAAGGGGAACGGCAATTCCCGCGGTCACTTCTCCATATTACTTATGAAAAAAGGAGGAAGTCACCTCAAGAAATGTACGATGGGGAAGTGACCTAGGGACGCTGAAAACATAAATTTTAAAATTTTTTCTGAAGTTTTTTTTATACATTTAGGTTTATAAAACACTTGACGGCAACTCATAACTATTTATATGTTTTAGGACGTTTCTAACTACAACTCTTACGTCAAGCTGATGACATAAATTGTGTTCACCAACCAATGCATTGTGCAAAGTACATATGCTCGCCCCTTTCTTCCCGCTGAAAGCAGTTAATGGCTGAGAATTATAGAAACTCCATATTAAATTTTTTTATTGCGCACCAATTTATTATATTCTTGTGTATTATAACTTTGCTTCTGTTATTCAATATCTCTCCCTCCCACCATCTCTCTCTGAAACCCTGGTGTTTTAATATTCAGTATTTTTACGTCTTTATCATGCACGAATAGGATAGGTATCTATTTTGAGAAGCAACATTTATTGCAAAATTCAAAGCCAAATATTCTAAACAGTCTAATATTTGTTAAATAATAGTCATTTTGAGTTATTGTCTCGAAGTGTGCCGAGAAATGTCCGCTTTCCTGTATTTATTTTACGCAGAATTGTTTACAATTTGTCGTTCAATTTGTCATCTCCAAACGCTAACTGTTCCGCGAACCAAATTTGAAAGAAATCAATCAATGTTGAATGAAACTCTGATTCTTAATTAATTTTGCGTGTCTTGGTTTACTGTAATGTCAATTCTTGCTTTGAAATTGATGGAAATTGAAAATAAAGGAATTCACCTTTATGCTGGTTTACACGCAAAATAATTACATTCATTGATTTACTCCAATATTCCCGTCATCAATATACAAAAAAAGGTATTAGGACACTTGGCCTACTACCTATAAATAAAATTGCGGTCACTTGCTGTTGGCCAAATCATCGCTTTTTATAGGTTGCCAATTGATACTTTTCAGATTAATGCTACTGTAAGCTGTGCCTAAAGAGTCCCATATAAAAGTTCAAATTAAGCCTGAAAAAGACCGTCGGGGCGCCACAACCTAAGCCTAATCAGTGTGCCCTCGTAGAAGCTTAATATCCCTGTTCATGGCCTTATAAGGGTACTATTGCAGAAAAGTCAGTCAACGGAATAACTGCATGTTTGCTCTGACTGATATTATATTTGTAGAAAGCTACAATTATACCGATCGAAATTTGCCGTTCAAAGGAAGTAGGCTAAATGTGTGTTTTATAGGGAGCGGCTAAATGGCGACCTCCGGAACAAATATTACACATCAAACATCTAAAATAGATTTAAAAATAATATTTAGCCAAAAGTCACCATTATTGAATTTATTTACATACACGTATGACTCCACAATGATCAACATTAAAATAACTGGAAGTAATGACAAAACCACTGGAAGCTCTCTACACCACAGGCATAAAATCCCGAATTTTGGAGGGACATTTTCGTTACACTCCATCTACGAGAGTGGGGCGCCGCGGCCTTCGCCGTGAAATCAGTCAAAACCCGCATACGGTTATCCGCGGATATCCGTTTCAAAAACGGATACCGGATTCGTGTTCAGCATGCTCGAAAACGCCCGGGTGCAAAAAATCAGCCCTATAGATGATTGTGTTTGAAAAATGTCATTTTTTGACAAACATGCCACTTTTTGGCAAAAACGGCCATTTTTCGAGATTGCCGGTTCCCAATTTATGCGGATTCGTATACTAACTTTCCGAGACCTACAAAATGAGCTATCACCACCCCTGTAGGAGGGGAACGAAAAAAGTTACGCCCGGGGATACCGGACAGTCATCCGCGACTTAGGTAGAGTGGATTGTTTATTTCTGCGACAAAGATTGGCATGCAATCATCGCCAATTATTTGTATGTTATTTGTTAATTGTAGTTAATCCCTTCTTTTAAGTATTTGGCTTATGTCTATGGCTATGTCACATCTGTATCTCATGATCCAATGGGTATTTTTTCGTGATCTTTTTTTTAAAATGACCCTCATGAAATTCTTAGGTGCACAAAAATATGAAATGATTTTTTTGAATATTTGAATTCGCGCCAAAATGCATTTTTCGTTTTTCAAGGCTTTTTAAAGGCGGAAAAATTCCAATTCTATTTTTATAAAATTTTTAAGGCTATGGCGGACATCTTTGCTTTTTACATTTTTTAAAATGGTCATTTTTTTAATTTTTTATGCCAAAAAGCCACTTTTTGGCCAAAAAAGTGATTTTTCGTTCCAATGCACCTTAAACGCTGAAAATTGGTACGCAGGGGTTTTCGACCATGCTGAATCCGAATCCGAAGTCAGATTTGGAATTCAAAATTTGAATTCGCGCCAAAATGCATTTTTCGATTTTCAAGGCTTTTTAAAGGCGGAAAAATTCCAATTCTATTTTTATAAAATTTTTAAGGCTATGGCGGACATCTTTGCTTTTTACATTTTTTTAAAATGGCAATTTTTTTAATTGTTTATGCCAAAAAGCCACCTTTTGGCCAAAAAGTGATTTTTCGTTCCAATGACCTTAAACGCTGAAAATTGGTACGCAGGGGTTTTCGACCATACTGAATCCGAATCCGAAGTCAGATTTGGAATTCAAAATTTGAATTTCTGCTGAATTTCTGTAAGCATGTGAATGTAACAATGCAAAGGCCGAAATCGCAAGCTTTTGCTTTCATGGTGTTTTTTAATTGAATACTGCTGAGACGAAGATTATTACATATTTTTCTAACATTTTGAAGGCGATGACGGATATCCTTGCTTTTTTATGTTTTTGAAAATGTAAGCATGAGAATGTAAGTATGATAATGTAAGCACGATAATGTAATCATTAAAAAAGCGAGCTCGCAAGCTCTGCTACTGTAAGCTTGCTTCTGTAAACATGTGAACGTATGCATGAGAATGTAAGTATGAGAATGTAAGTATGATAATGTAAGCACGTGAATGTAAGCATGATAATCTAAGCATGAAAAAGCTCTGCTATTGTAAGCTTCCTTCTGTAAGCATACTACGCGAATGTAAGCATGTATGACATGGCATGTACACGGGCGCGGCGTAGCCGCGCCCAAATGTTTCAACCAACACGGTGCGGCGAAGCCGCATCGTTTTGGATGAAACTAACCATGTTCATGGCGTGTAACAGTTTTTAATGCATGTTATGCTTAAGCATAATTTTAATATGCTTTTAAGTTGAATTATTTCACTCACAGGAGAATACCATTTTTTAATCATGGTATCCTTTTTGTGCCCCTAAAAAGTGCTCGCAAGCTCTGCTACTCTAAGCTTGCTTCTGTAAGCATGTAAACGTAAGCATGTGAACGTATGCATGAGAATGTAAATATGAGAATGCAAGCATGATGAATCATTAAAAAAGTGAGCTCGCCAGCTCTGCTACTGTAAGCTTCCTTATGTAAGCATACTACGCGAATGTAAGCATGATAATCCAGTCATGATAATGTAAGCATGTATGTCATGCCACGGAATGTAAGACACGGGCGCGGCGAAGCCGCGCCCAAATGTTTCAACCAACACGGTGCGGCGAAGCCGCATCGTTTTGGTTGAAACTAACCATGTTCATGGCGTGTAACAGTTTTTAATGCATATTATGCTTAAGCATAATTTTAATATGCTTTTAAGATGAATTATTTCAATCACATGAGAATACCATTTTTAAGCAAGGTATCCTTTTAGTGCCCCTTAAAAGTATGTTCAATGAAAATGTGCATTACTTATGGCTAAGAAAAATGCATAATAACATGATTTTTAATATTATAATCTTTAAGCTAGCTGCGGCGGCGGAGCCGCCCCGCAGCTAGTTAGTTAATATGATCAAAAATTTACTTTTAATTCAAAATTTTAGTGATCACAAATTAACGATTCCATAATAATGCACAAATCAGATTCGCAGATAAGCTCTTTTTTTAATACGGCAGATAAAATGGCTCGTTTATTTTAGCACTGTGTGAACCCAATCTCCACATTTAAATAAGAAGGTCCCTTTGTGCGATCGTTTTGTGGGCTTAGTTTGATAAATTAGTTGTATGTAATTGATGATACATGCCCAAAGGATTATAAATTTAATGCTGCTTAATTATTATGTTCATTCAATAGCTTTGGATATTATTATTCGTAAATATACGGTAAACTCTCTAATTTAACCCCCCTCTTGTTTTACCCCCTCTAATTTTGCCCCCCTGGAGGTCGATCGTGTAATTATACCCCCTCTAATTTTGCCCACGGGGTAAAATTAGGCATAAAAATCCCAAAAATTTTTGCCTTTCGCGCCGCGCCCGCGGCGCGAAAAGTCGATCGGTTTAATTCTACCCCTCTTGTTTTACCCCCTTTAATTTTGCCACCTCTAGAGGTCGATTGAATAATTCTGCCCCCGGGGTTAAAATCGAGAGTTTACGGTAGCTTTATTAATACATAGCTTTATATATTAGAAAATCGAACTTCCAACGACGAAGAATTTGAAAACGATTTTTAACTTTGTATAATTCGACTATAAACTATTTCAGGATTAAAACAATGAACATGTACAACGTTTCTGATTACTACACTAGCGCTCCTGCATCGCCTCAATTACCATATAACGACAATCGCGCATCGGGTGTTGGGATTGTTGGGCCTACTTTTTTCAACAATCAACAACCGACGCACTTGGATCTAATGACTGAAAAACCGGCATTACACTCCGAAATAGAGGATAACCAAATCCCTCTGCCATCCAACATTCCTAACTCAACTTTGCAATGCGATCCTCGGTAGGGTAGTCATGATAATTTTGTTAGGATATTAAACCTATCTTGCCACTAGTTTACTTTTTAGGACAGACTCTTTTTAAAATCAATAAATTATTTTATTTACGAGAAAGACGTGCCGCGGTCTTTGCTGCGGAAACTTCTAGAAATTTTCGACAGATTGCCAATACACAACCGATTTTAGTGGCAATCGCTTTCCCTTGAGCTTAGCTGTCGAATGACACCAAACTCGCCCCGAACCGAGTGGGGCCAAGAAAGTTCCATTTTCTGCCTCAGACAGACATTGCGCTTTAGGTGGGGTGGATTTTGATAGTTCAATCACGACTACTAACTATTACCAGTCGCTAAAATATTTTGGTTCCAAAATTATTATAGTCATGGGAAAAACCCTTTAGGTCATTGCGGCAAAAAACAGCACTAATAATAGCAAAAAATGTGCTTAATTCTGAAATGAAACATTATTATATTTGCAACGTATCGTAAACTATCCCATTAACCTTTTTTGTAGTTATGGCTAAAAATAAAGCTAATTTTATTATTAAATTATAAAACTTTATGTTTACGTGTATCTCCTTATATCCACGATAATAACATTCTAGAGTGTTCCGCTGTACATTATCTGCCTTCCCCGGGACTAATGAGTTGCTGGATAAAAGCAAATTGCCACTTGGCTTAATGATTCAACCGTTTCGTGATCTCGAAGTAATTTTGGATTGCCATTACTTTTAATTATACTGATAATTTTAGGACTTGCGAATAATAAATGGACCCATACTGAGGTGTCGATTTTGCCGGGCATACCTTAATCCCTATATCAACTTAATTGATAACCGGAACTGGAAATGCAATTTATGTTGTAATACGAATGAATGTAAGTATCTATTAGTTTCTATAACCATGTAATGTTTTGTAGAAAATTTTATCTAATATCTGTACGAATTTATGAATTAATATTGGGAATCCGCATCACACGGAATTATATTGCGAAGCATACTTTTTGTTTCAAAAGATAACGACCATATGATCATATAGTCAAACAGTTCGTAAATTAAGAAATTTGCAAAATCATACTAAATGTCTTGAACCTTTTTCCTCTTGAACCCTTTTCCTCTTTCACGATAAAAATTTAGTGCCCCACGAATTTGCTTGGAATCATTCAACAAGAACTTTTGAAAACCCGTTCGAAATAAGACCAGAACTACAATCTGCTACGATTGAATATATCGCGTCCTCGGATTATTTGGTATATATTAGTACATTTTTTATACAGTTGTCGTGTTGATTTACCGCCATGCTTGAAAAGAATGATCATGAAAAATATTTTGAAACACAAAGGGAAAAGGCGGCAAATTGGCATTGTGTTGTTCTTTATATCCACAGAACACAATGCCAATTTGCCGCTTTTCCTTTTGTATTTAAAAAATTTTCACCTTGATCATTATTTTTAAGCATGGCGGTATATAACGTTGTAGAAATATTTCACAGCACAGTTAATTCTTAGTCTTAAATTTTTACGTGTGTGGATGAACATGTGAATTGTTGGCAGAGCAAACTGTTGTTTTTGGTACCATCGAATTAACATAAAAATTATACATGTTGAAGCAACTTCAGATACGCCCCGTTCAGCCAACCGTATATTTGTTTATGCTGGACGTTAGCTCAAATGCAATCGAATGTGGTATGTAGCATTTTTTTGATTGACCAATTCGTATACGATAATAATATCAGGTTATCTGCATAGCTTCGTGGAACAACTGCTAAAAGATATTGATGCAATGCCTGGAGATGAGCGTTCTCTTATCGGATTCATAGCTGTGGATGCGAATGTACACTTTTTTCAATTTCTGGAGACATCTTTCCCACCAAAGCACCTGATTGCGTATGATGTTGATGGTATTTTAAGGATATTATTAGGCTGTATTATTGTCAACATTTTAGAATCTTATGTACCAGCAGATAACGGTTTAATCGTTAAGATATCGGACTTCAAGGATGTAAGATTCGCCACTATATTTCTGAGTTTTTACGTGCTTTCAGGCTATAATTTCTTTCGTGCAAAGCTTACCCACACTTTTTGAATTCAATTCAACATCATCCAATTGCCTTGGAGCTGCACTGAACTTTGGGCGGGATTTAATTGTAATTTTTTCTCTATGTTTTCTGTTTGGTCTTTTGTCATAATTCGGCGTAATAAGAGCTTAAACTGAGCTCTTTTTATGCATGTTGGCCTGAACTTAACTTGGAACTGGTAATGGAATTACAAGTATTCCTTCGTTAATTACAATAATTGTCTGTACAGGATAATTAAGTAAAAAATTCATAATAAAATGGAGTGAAAGGTTTTGGTTCGCAGAACCAATCATTGAATCAATATTCTTTTCGGTACAAATAAGTGTTTATTGACAATTTCATTCTTAGCTGAAAATATTTAGGCTTATACAGGTGGCCGTATTACGGTAATGTTGGCATCTATTCCGAATGTAGGCCCAGGTGTTGTTAATATCGCGCAAGAAAGTGCACGAACAACCGTACAGGATACAATAAGAAATAACATCGAAAGCTTGATGTCAGGAACAAATAAGCATAAAGAGGTTTATTCTAACCATTTTTTTCATCCTAAATCGAACATATCTAA
Organism: Ditylenchus destructor; assembly: GCA_022814885.1. Classification (NCBI taxonomy): domain Eukaryota; kingdom Metazoa; phylum Nematoda; class Chromadorea; order Rhabditida; family Anguinidae; genus Ditylenchus; species Ditylenchus destructor. The sequence goes on from JAKKPZ010000002.1 coordinate 1,254,722, forward strand.
GGTGAAAACCCAAAACCTAAGCCCAACTACAGACTTTTACAAAATGCTTGCTCTGGAATGTGACGCTAAAGCAATATGTGTGGATTTGTTTGCGTTGGGCGAGAAACATCAAGACATAGCTAGTTTGTGTAAGTATGTATTTGTTTTTATTCCATTTTTATCACTGTAATGCAATAGAATAGTTTCCATAATTGAATTTATTTTACATAATATTTGTTAAATTTAGCCGATATCTCGAAATTTACGGGTGGTTCAGTATATCATTTCCCACAATATCACTTGATAAGGAATCAAACCGAAGTTAAGCGATTCCAAAGGATCTTGAGCAGATATCTAACGCGTAAATTGGGATTGGAAGCAGTTCTCAGAGTTCGATGCTCAAGAGGTAGTATTATTATTTATTAGTGAATCTAGGTAAATAGTAATTGCCTCTGTCGAATTCGGGAAGTTCTGGCCACCTATTTTCACTATATTTGTGTTTAAGAACGAACTTTTGGTATATAATTTATTTATTTGATTTGCAAAAGGCACACTGCTTCAGTTTGTATTGTACTGTTTAAACATCCTTCGTCAAGAACGCAAAGTCTCAAAAGCATTAGCATTTTCCAGTGTTAAATAAAATGTCAGAAAGATGATTTCATTTCGCAAAGTACGGAAAACACAATTCCGTTTACTAGAGCGAAATAAAATAAAATGATAACCATTCGTTTTTTTATATTGAGCAAAGGCAGGTCCATACTAGAATGTTTAGGTATATCCATATGCGCATTCTACGGTAATTTCTTTGTCCGCTCGACTGATCTAATATCTTTGGCAAATGTAAATCCAGGTGAGTTGAGGCATAAGCTAACTTCCACTTTGAGATTATATTTTCAAGATTCAACCGTCGGAATCGAATTGCGCATAGACCAAGCGCTAACTAATCAAGAAGGGGTGTTATTTCAAGCAGCTTTGTTATACTCGACAACTACAGGTAAGAGTTTCGAAAAATAGTTTTTTTTTTAATTTTGCAATGTTTAGAAAATGACTCATTTTTATGAATCATGAGTAGTACACTTTTTTGGAACGAAAATGTTATGTGCAAGTGTGAGGATAATAATTCGTCATTGGATAAATGAAAGAGATCTGCCGGACAAATTAATCCCTTTAATTAAATCCACCAGAGAGAGTTTGTAGTACGAATTCTGATAAAGACAACGATATAAGTTGTGGGCAAGCAACAAATTTCGTGAGCAATAAGTTGCATGAATCCTAAAAAATTGTACAATTTTTAGGTGAGCGCCGTATTAGACTACACACACTATGCTTGCCAGTTGTTAACGAAGTTTCGCGAATATTCAATTCCGTAGACATAAAAGCAACGACATCTCTGGTAGCAAAAATGGGTAGGAATACTGCAAAATATGTGTTTTATGATAGCTTTTGTTTAGCCGTTGATAAAGTGTCATCGGGAACCGACTTAACAGAATGCAGAGATATAATTCTGAACGTTTTAATTGACGTTTTCAAAGCGTATAATAATTCAATGGGCCATCATCCAACTTCTTTGCTTGTCCCGATACGAGGCCATCTCAAATACTTTCCGCTATTTATGCAGGGCCTTTTGAAGCATGTAAGTATAACTTGAACATTCAGGATTTCTAAATTGATTGAGTTTTCAGATCTATTATCATAAATTTTCAGATTTTAGTGACTAAATCTGTATAATGTAGAGAATTTCTAATTTACATATTTTAGCGCGCGTTTTCTAACGCAGTAAAGCCAAAAATGTCTGTTGATGAAAGGGTTTCGAGCATGATGCTATTTTTCTACGCCTCAATTGAGATAACTATGCTCGAAGTTTACCCAGCACTCTACGCTGTCCATAATATTAATCAGGTATACTTTTATATGTCTGTTTTTGCAAAAAAGTATTGATAATTTTAGACAAATGGAGGCCCTTTGCGTTTAGCGCTCAGCTACGCAAAAATTAATAAAGACGGCATATATTTACTCGACACTGGAAGCTACCTCTATTTGTATGTGTGTAGTTCAGTTCGGTCCGATATATTAAAGGCGATCTTCGACGTCGATATGTTCTCCAAAATTGATGAAGAAGTATTTTTGTTTCGCTTTTAAATTGATGTTTCAAACAAATGTTTCAGGAAACACTCAAACCTTTGGACAATCCTATGAGCATACTACTTCACGAATTTTTGGCTGATTTGTTTTATGCTCGAGGGAGGTCCTTCGCTCCACTTCTCATAATAAGGTAATGTTTTTGTAAGTAAAGATATGCTTTTATTATCACAATCTGCAAATATAAAGCAATTTTAATTGAAACGCACTAAAAGATCATTGCAAGGTTGCAATAGCATTAAGTACGGATTTTTATTCTTCATTGTTGTCAAACTCTCATCTTACAGTATTGCGTAGTTTATTTAACTACCATTAATTTACTCAGATTTAACTTCAGAGATGACAGTTTGCACAAAGATCTTTTCACCCGAAGATTAGTAGAGGATCAAACAGATGCGTTGGATAGCTTTGTGGAACTTCTTCAGTATCTCAAGCGAAAAGTTTCCTCCAATTGATTAAAATACAGACATGCAGTCGTTATATTATATTAATATTTTTCACTCTGTGATTTATTTGTTCTTGTTTGATCTTATCAAGAAAATAATAAAGTAAACGGAGGATTGCCCTTTTGACCCGAAAATGCGTGAAGTTTTATTTTCTTTTGTGTGGTCCACTCTCTTACCTAGTAATCCCAATTGGATGAAGGGAAAACAAGGAAATAATAGCCAAGCGCATTCCGCCTTTGCATTTCACGCATCGAAGGCGAGGACAATCATTTTGATGCATTATTCCGCATCAAATGAAAGTAACGCTGTATCGAAGACAAAGTAATTTTTTGAGTATTTTCCTTGTCTGCAGATGGATCCACATGTCATATTTGATCGTGATCGTTATGCTTATTTTTACTGGTAAGTACTTCAAGGAGATGAGACACATGTTCTCTATTTTTAACTAGCTTTTACGATGTTTTTCTTTTTTGGTTATTTGTTCACATAAAAACCATTTTGTCATGTAATAACTGGAAAATATTTTGTTGTTACTGTATTTCATACTAGAGGTCGATATAAACTATTTATACGGACTTATGCTCTGTTCTTTATTTTGTCGGTATCGTAATAAGTGACACTATTAAATTATGAATTTTCTTTGGTAAAAATTGCCTAAAAATGAAATCTTTCAAAGTCTAGTATCACTTTAAATCCATGTTTTGAAGGATATGCACATGGATGTGTATATATAAATGTGTATATATAATCCATTACATTTTTTGTGTTTACAAATACTTGTCATCTGTTTATGACCAGTGTATGTATTTATGTTATGTATTTACTATTAGGGTTGTTACATTTATATATCAAAATATAACTATTGTCAGTGTAGAAAAGTAGGACAATCTTGAGAGTACATTTATATTGCTTAAGTGAACGAAAGTGAGCAACAACATGCAATTCGCTGTTATTCTTGGTAGGTCAATCACGATGCAATTAGTGTTTTCCAATTATGTAATTCTAGCACTACACTGAATGCAGATCGTCTTCTGAGTGATGTCACAGATAATAATTGGAAACGATGGTTGGAAAATGTCCGGTAAGTGCTTTTCTTATAGAACATGACGTTGTTCACCATGTATTTTTCGGTTTGTGTCACGAACGGAGAGTTGTAACGACTATTTTGAGGTTGGACTTTCAGAAGCATTTGTTTGGAATGTAATAAATGATATTTTGGTTGCCATTTTGTACATTTGCGTCTGTTATGCAAACTAAACATAATTAAATCCAACTTTTTGTAGCCAGTCATAGCGTTGCGGAGCGGCGTTCAAAGCCAAGAATGTGAAGATGGAGTTTGCTTAAAAATGTGGTTCAAAGAGAATGGAGGTACTTAATGGGCTTGATTAACAATCCTATGTGTTTTTACATTGCAGGTGCATCACAGGTATGGAGAAGTTGTATCCCAAACTCACAGAATAAAATTCGCTCAGACTGTACCCGAATTAGCAGTAGTCAAGGTTGGTCAGTTTTCTTTCAATGTAAATACAATAGGAACTCGGGAGGAATCACTCCATTTATGAAATAAAAGGTAAAATAATCGAGTTGTGTCCTTTCAATAAAGAAAATGACCTTGTATTCTTTCCCGGCAGTTTATCGTTTAAGTCGCACAATTTGCCCAATTTGAAGCGAGGTCTCCGAAATTTAGGAAATGTGTACCACAACAAAACTACATAGCAATAATTTAGGAGAAATGGAAGTGTGTACCTGCGATGGAAATTTGTGCAATGGCGTAAACAATCAAACTTTCAAGTCCGTTCTTGTCTTCTTCGCAATATGCATTATTTTCATAAGCAGATATTCCTTATAATTTTGCTCAGTAACAAATGTTTTATACAAAGATTTATTTAGTGTCGAGTTGAGAAAAAACAACGATGACGGAAATAAAGTGTAGTGAAGTGCATTTTTGTGAACGCAAGCGCATTTCGCAACATGAACAAGTGAAACATAAATAGGAACAATCATGATGTTGCACGAGTCATAGAACACAAAACGTGTATATTCATATTTCCTCTATACATTTTTGAGCAATTTTATTACGAAAAAATAACTGAGAAATATAAAAAATCGAACAGCTAAAGATAACAATGAAAGCGATATATGTGATTCATTCACATATGTTATTCTCTCTTCGGTCGGTTATATTTTTTAATGATGGTCGCATCCGCTTCGAGCAAAGTTAGGTCGTGTTTAGAGCCAAGGAATCGTTGTGATATTTCAGGATCGAACAATTTCACTACAACCTCATCACCAATAAGCAGCTCTCTAAAATTGAGCGAAAAAAAAAATTCATGGTTATATTTAAATTTTGACTCGTAAACAAATTTTTTGAAACTCCATGGAAATAAAACCTGTTTCCTGCCTATTTTAACCTTTCATTGCCGGACCGTAGGATTTTGCTGATTTTTGGCATACAAAGCTCATTTGGGCCCCTAATACCGTCTATTTTTTAAATTCAGTCAAAAATGGCGTTTTTCAGCGGTTCGAAAATTAGCGCTAAAATATCAGGTCCTGCACGAAATTCGATGAGCATATTAGATTCCGCGTAGCCGATTTACTAGTCGTTTTTTAATTTCCGTAAAAGGTGACAAAATTTGGAAATTACGAAGGTTTTTAGAAATTGCAAATTGGCGAAAAATTACTCCAAATTTTGCGCGTCAGTTTCGACGCTCTCGGAAATGAAGGGTTAATAACTTATCATGACAAGCGTTAACCTTATCACGATAAGTTTAACCAATCAGCACTAATAACCAAGAAGCACTCAGTCAAAAACTTACTCAGTCATATTTCGGGGAGATTTGCAGACAGCATTAAACTTCAATCCAAAATCAACATAAAGGTCATCTTCGACTTTGTGAACAATCCTGCCGACAAGTTGTCTGTTTCTAAAATCGCCGAGCTTGACAAAATTTGAATTGCGCAACAGTCTTGCAAATGCAGCCATACTAAAACCATATAACGCAATAAAATATTCTCTCGGATGTAAAATGATTAAATAGGAATGCAGTTTAAAGCAGGAAAGTAATATTTCAGAAACTGCTGAATAAAAACTTTTATTATAATCATAACAGTAACAACCGCTAAAAGAACAATCAATATCTATGAAATATGAGCAAATAACACTGCAGCTGACAGTCTGGAACAAAGTTCTTGATGCTCAACGCCATGCATAAACTCAACCTGCAAATATATTTGTTTTTCGAAAAAGAGAAAAGTTCGCAAAATATTACTTCACCCCAAATTCTTGACTGATATATCTGTTCAAGTCGTGCCAATTCTGCTGCTTCGTTGATATTCACTTGATGCTCCATAGCGGCAAACATTAGTAAAAAGCTTTTGACTGCGTCAGCTCCATACTAAAACAATAACTTAAATCGTATTACTTTACATTTGTAATCTTGAAATGAGCATGCGTTTACCACCGATTATTACTCAGAATAAATTCAGTAAAGGATCGACTATTATAAAAGTAACTCAGATGTAAGAATGTTTCGTACATGTTATATAATTAGTAAATATCACTAGAAAAAGCACCGCCGCTATAGCGGCGTCCCGGGCCGAAAAAAAATTTTTGTCTAAATTTTTTGGACATCTGTATCAGCACATCCGTACGAACATTTTAAGCTATCACTTGCCCGGAAATGAGCGGTGAAAGTGGTCTAAACGTCAGTGGACGGACGCACGCAGCCATTTCAGACGCACAATAGTTTCTTAGTGAAGTAACATAAACGTCCCAACTACTAATCAAAGCATAATTTGGCAAAACTTACACAAATAGCGTTCAAAGCGCCAAAATTATATGAGTCAAGCCATTTTTTTAGTTCAATTCTGCACTGGTCCGAAATGTGCGGTGGGTCCATAAGGTTTTCAGAAGGTTGTAAATCAAGATGTTTTTCTTCTTTTGCCCATTTGACTATTGGTAACCAATGTCTGCATTGTGATTCTAATAAGCTTCCGGATTCTCCTGCAAAATACAGCAGCGTGTCTGAGTCCAGAAATTCGAACATTTTCGCGGATAGCGTGTCTCTAAATAACAATCTGATTAATGGCTCCATTAATTTCATTACGCTTGATTTGTGGTAACTGATATGTGATTCTCGAAAATAAACAATGACCAATAACAAACATTGACCTTTGCCTTAATCATTGAAGCCTTAAAAATTATTGTTTTGATATTTTATTATTTCATCACTATTAGTTTCAGACACAATTTTTATATTCGATTTTATTTTGCCTAAATTGGGTATTTTTTACTGTTAGTTTTTAAACCTGTTGAATACCATTGCTTTAATTTAGCCCTTTGAGGCAATTTTGAGAAACTTTTAGCCAATCATCCCCATATCTGTTCTGATCGAAGTTTGATCATTACTATAGATCTATACTTTAGAACAAAAAGATTTGAAAATAGGTCGTTAAAAAATTTTTGATTGAAGGGATTGAGAAAAATGTCTAAGTTTGTAGGCCTAAAATAGCCGTTTTGTCAATCCCTTCATATAAAAAAAGTTTTTCTGGCGATCCGTTACCCACAAAATTTGTAGGCTTGAGAAAAGATCTATTTTACGTGTAAGAGATCTAGCTTAGTAGTAGTTTTTAAGATAATAAGATCATTTGGGCCAAATCGTTTTGGACGAAATAAAGGGCCTGGACTTATTACCTTCATTTTGGGCCACCATGTACCTTTGTTCCAAAGTAGATTTCGAATAATGATCAAACTTTGATCATAACACCATATGGGGCTGATTGGCCTAGTTTCGCAAAAAAAAAATTTTCTTCGAAGAGGTAAAAAGCAATGGTATTCGACAGGTTAACTTTCCGTTCATCCAACTTGCAAAAATATTATTCGATTGATCACCGAAAAACCGACCTTGTTTCTCTTGTCGGATTGTCGATGGAAGTGAATGCTAAACCAGTTAAGCGCATCGAACTCACTTTTACATATTCCTTTTGTGAGTCCCACTCTTGAGCGATCGCTGAAGCCAACAATCGTGATGGGAGCTAAATAAATTAATTATTGATTGAAACTAGCAATTTTGATACAAAATTACGATTTAAAATGCTTAAAAAGATTAAGCATTATCCCATACAAGAATCATATCTCTACAAGGAAACATAAAGTACTCCCACAATCATGCCGTTATTGTGGAGCTTATCTTAATTAGAGAAACGTTATATCTTCATCGTTTCAAATCAATTCAAATGGGTTTAATCACCAAAGAAAAGCCACCTGCAAAATAGCGCCTGCTTGGGTTTTCAAGCTCCGTTCATCCAGTTTGATTTCATATAATAATTTATCGTCAGCTTTGTGGTTGACAGAAACCACGTCAACTGTTTTATAGAAACGCCTTGGTCTGTTAACACTTTGCAAAAACACTGAATCATTGGAATTTCGGGCTGCTCGCAAGGGATCCGATGTCGTGGAACAATGTGCTTGATTGACTAAACAAAAACTTGGAAGGCGTTGTGTGACACTTTTGTTAGAAGGTTGAGCATAACGAAGCACACGAGAAGATGCCTTCCATAAATTGCTTATATTCATAGAATTCATTCTATAAGTGAAAGAAATAAATAGAAAAAAAAGCGATGCGTATTAAATACTTTAGTTATAACAATACATAGCTTCACACTCATAGAACTTGACGATCTTTTTAACGGTCTTCATGATATACAAGAAAATGATACAAAATTTCTCCTCTGAAATCAAAAAGTTCAAAGAATTTGTATATAATAAGGTCGAAGTAAATGTGTTATGGGAATATTATGTTTTGAAAACGCCAAGAACGCCGCGAAATGGTGGTTATTTGTTTAGGTGAAAATATGAGTGGATATCAGGAGTAGATATGTAAATATTGTTTATTATACATGCGAGACAGTTAGTAGAAGAAGAATAACATATTACCGAAAATATGTTTACATCATAGACGTCGTATATAGATTATCTAAATAATTAGGTGTAACCTCTTCTCAAACACAATACAAACCCGAATCTCGTTTTCTCCAAGAAAGACAGAATAATGCATTTCCACTCTAACCTATTTCGCAGTATAGATGTCGGGGGGGGGGGGGGGGGGGGTGCCGCCTAGCAACTTTTCACGCTGTGTGTGGATTTTGGCGAGTGATACGTCAATCGCTTCGTCTCGACAAGAGAAGACGTTTGGCACAATTTTCAGCCCCCAGACGACCCCCTGTGGCCCCCTGTGACCCCCTTTACCCCCCAGGGGGCCACAAAAGGAAACTTTTCACGCTGTGTGCGGATTTTGGCGAGTGATACGTCAATCGCTTCGTCTCGACAAGAGAAGACGTTTGGCACCATTTTCAGCCCCCAGACGACCCCCTGTGGCCCCCTGTGACCCCCTTTACCCCCCAGGGGGCCACAAAAGGAAACTTTTCACGCTGTGTGCGGATTTTGGCGAGTGATACGTCAATCGCTTCGTCTCGACAAGAGAAGACGTTTGGCACCATTTTCAGCCCCCAGACGACCCCCTGTGGCCCCCTGTGACCCCCTTTACCCCCCAGGGGGCCACAAAAGGAAACTTTTCACGCTGTGTGCGGATTTTGGCGAGTGATACGTCAATCGCTTCGTCTCGACAAGAGAAGACGTTTGGCACCATTTTTAGCCCCCAGACGACCCCCTGTGGCCCCCTGTGACCCCCTTTACCCCCCAGGGGGCCACAAAAGGAAACTTTTCACGCCCCACTCGGATTTGGGCGTGTGATACGTCAATCGCTTCCTCTCGGCGAGACAAGACGATTGGTACCGGTTTCAAGGGGGGCACGAACCCCTGTGCCCCCTTTTACCCCCCAGGGGCCCAAAAAGCCAACTTTTCACGCCCCACTCGGATTTGGGCGTGTGATACGTCAATCGCTTCGTCTCGGCGAGACAAGACGATTGGTACCGGTTTCAAGGGGGGCACGACCCCCTGTGGCCCCTTTTACCCCCCAGGGGCCCAAAAAGCCAACTTTTCACGCCCCACTCGGATTTGGGCGTGTGATACGTCAATCGCTTCGTCTCGGCGAGACAAGACGATTGGTACCGGTTTCAAGGGGGGCACGACCCCCTGTGGCCCCCTGTGACCCCTATTACCTCCCAGCGGGCCGCGGATGCACGCTAACCGCGGAAAAAAATACAAGAAACCCGCCGATTCGAGGCGGTAATCCGCCGAGAATCGGCGGGTTTCTTGTATTTTTATGTACTGTGGTACTGAGTTTCAACTCGTAACTATTTAATTTATTTCAGCAATAATTATTTAATACGGTATCACCTATGACTAGAATATTTTATCTTTTTCGTTGCGTCTATGGTTTTATTCTAATATTCTGAAGGAATGGTTTCCACGCTCATCACTCTTCTTCTTCTCGTCAACATTTGGAGTTTCTAAACATAAAAATTGGATAGTTTACGGAAAGAGATTTACCTTTGGCAGTATTATTCCCGTTGTTTTTGACCACATTAGCACCAATGCGAGTGAAAGCATTATTATTATTACACCTGCAAAATATTTTTTATTTCTGTAGAAAAAAATCAAGAAAAACCTGCTGGGATAGCAACGAATGAGTCTAGGATGGAATTCATTAGTGGCGAACGACGTTTCACACGCACATCTGAGTTAACCTGAAGTTTTTCTTATATTTCTTAACGATTGATAAACGAAATTTTACTCCATGATGGTGCGATTCATCCAAAAGCCTTTGAGAAGTCTCATTTATTGTATCATTAATCCCATGTATTGATATGTTGAGAGGCATTGAAGATGATATGCCCAAATTGAAGTCAATTGTTTCTGTTCGTTGAGGAGGAATATATCCCTCCACATTTTCCGTAATGCGAGAATCAAGAAACCCGTCATTATTTTCATATTGTGATAAATGTCTTAAGCGTCTTGGTCTATCGAATCCATCCGTTGCATTGCTATTGGTCCTAAAAATTTGATAGATGTTAAAAGATGGTCTCTACATCAAATGGCTATCCTTTACTTTACAGACTCCATGCTAACACAAACTTTCATAATGCGCCAGTGCACCGTCATATTAATGTGTAAAAGTGATGTAACAGATTGCTGTGATGCTCCTGTCCACTTTTTTCGGATGTTTTGTTTTTGAATAAGTATTGCGTGTCCATGAAGACGGTTAAGTAAAGTGACCCCCCCCCGAATATAAATTTTTAGTATTTACAAAAGCCATGCCTTATTTTAAGATTCATACAGCTCATAAATTGGCGTACTCAATGATTATTCTCACTATAATTTATAGAGATACAAATACACAGTATACATTTTCACTTACATGTCTAGTGTATTATTGTCCACTTGAACGCTAACAATTGTGGCTGATATAGGGACCAAAGATGAGTCTGGGGTTACTGGTCGAGCACTCGTCGCTGATTCTTCATTTGTTGTCTCGAATTGACCAATAACAAAATTGTCTGTTGTTGTCGATGTGCTTATACGCTGAATGTTTTCTGTAACGTGAGTGGATGCCTCAGCGTCGTGATTTGGAGCAACATTTTGCGATGTGGCAAATATAGACGGATTAGGAGTGGGGAAAGATACCGGTGTGTCAGTAGTGGGTAAATTAGGAAGACTAGAACTAGATGACGGAGCTATACCGGGCGTTGAACGACTAGTGCGGCCTATAGAGTTAATTCTTGAACGGGATATAAGTTTTGGCAGTTCGTCGTCAGGAATTTCTTGGATTTGACTTTCATTATGTTTGGCAGTGTGGCCAGATGCATATGGACCTTAAATCAAGAAATATAGTGTTCATTGTTAAGTTGATAAATTCTGCAAAACTCCGTATTATACCATTAAGAATGAATTCTATTTACATTACAAATTTTTACCTATTGAAGAAATCCACAAGCTGGAAGGGGTCGTTATCTGTGGAATTAGAGTCGCTGTTTCCACTTCCCCATACTGGAAAGACACCGCTATCGTAATATTGCCAGTTTCGAGCATTAAGTGTGGATGATTTCCCGAAATTTCTATGGCGTGTTTGGCAGAGACAGTCCTCATCTAAAACTTTGAATTTATGGCAAGCACAAAATAGTTTCTGATTACTTGACTCGAATTTGAAGAAATAGTCAGCTGTGAGTGAAGCGCCTGTACGGAAATATTAGGGGTATCGCCGAGCCGCAGGTGCGATTCTAATGAGACCAATTCCATTTTGTCAACTGGCGCAGAAGAGCTTGCATTAGAGCTTTGATCAACTAATTGGTTCTGACCACGCGTAAAATTCGAGATGATTCTGAAACAAAACAGCTATTCTAAACTTTAAATATTGAAATACCTCGACAATTGTCCCGTGTCCAGCGTAAACACCGAACCATTGTTTAACACATTAATTTCTGTCTTATCTTCCATACAATTTATGTTCAATTGTCGATCAGTGATCGTAACTTCAAATGGAGACGTCTGGCTATACAATTCGATAACTTGCCGACCTGCTCGCAATACTATTGTCCGATAGCTAAAAATATATGGTTTATGTTGTTTTCTGCAGGATTGCTGCACCTGGATGCGATGTTAAGTTGAACGTTGTTGCCATATGTGAGCGACACCTAAAATAATTCGAATAAAAATTTTAATTAATAAATTTTCTTAATAAATTTTATATTTTGTGATCATCATTTTTCTTTTAATAAAAGTACTTTAATGACAGAGCAAGGAACTTGAGGAATTATAAATTAAAATTCCTCAAGTTCGCACAAAATAAAAAAATCTGCTCTGTCATTAGAGCACTTTTATTAAAAGATATATGAAGATCATAAAATATAAAACTATTAATTTTTAGTCTGAATGAATAAACCACTATAAGACAACGGTAGTTCAAATTACCTCAGAGGATTCTAAGTTGAGCTGTATTTGATATGTCCGCGAAACAACTGCCACACTTAGTTGCCGAATATTTTGCCCTTCACCAGTTGCAGACAAAATACTAAATCGAGTTGTATTGACGGTCGGATTATCCCAACTCTGCGCGAATGCGCTAATAGCATTTCCATTGACGGCTTGGAGCTGCACAGCTTCTGTCATTTGGTCGTCGCTTATACTTAGATTTACATTACGAAGAAACGCGACCGTTAATCTGGTTTCGGCACCGGCATTTCTGTCAGTTGTACAGTTCAGCTGAATGCGATAGGATAATTGAAACCCAACTAAGCTTTATAAATTCAAAAAATTGAAATTATTTTCGAAAACAAAAATAGCAATGCAAGAACTGCTACATAGCATTCCATAGATTATGATATTTTTGTTTATCGATTATTTGCCAAAGTTCAAAAATTAGTCGTTTCTATTCAATACTGGCGGAAACCGGAGCATGTTTTCATTTATGTTATGCTTTGGGTTTTCAGGCAAATATTTCTTGTAACTCCAAAGCATGGCAAACGTTATTTCTTTTCCTTTCCTAAAACAAGAAAACTTCTAATTTTGGAAGTAGAAATGTTATCGTTTTTCAGGAATATGCATAAACTCATAAGAAAATTACCTGAATTTCATTTGCAAAGGTCTGAATTTGTGCAGAATTTAAACGCATATCCGTCACCACCCCTTTTGATGCATTCAGAGAGAGGTTGTCTTGACTGCGATCGACAATCAAAAGAGACGAATTGGAAAATATTGTTGCATTGAAATGTGATTCCATTAGTTGTGTTCGGGATTCGGATGAAATGACTCTTTCCCAGTCGGAAATTGACACGTTCGAATCCATCGAATACACCTAATAACACAATAACTAACCAATATTAAACAATAAATATAAAAATCTTTTTTCGTTTATATGTATTATTAAATAGCGTTCATAATAACTGCTTAACAAAGTTGTTTGAGTTTTGCTCACCAAAATATGCTCCGATGGCGCTACTTGTCTCCTCCATCTTCGGCTCCGACGCCAATTACTTTCTTCCTCAACATTTACGCTATGTGTGTTGTCGAAATATTGCTGCTGCATCCGATGCGCTATCACGCCACTGACCACTACAAAATAGAAAAGAATCCATCTGGAGAGCAATTGCCCGCTCTTATCCGCCCGAGTTGGTCCCATAATGAGCTTAATCCTCTTTCGCAAGGAATCTATCTAATTGGGACGGCCCAGTCGATAGGTTACATGCAAAACTACTAGTCACTAAAGATGCAGCCGTTTCGATAAATAAGGCAGGTAGTACACCGTTGAATTTTGATTTTCTCGAGAGTAGTAGTCATCCCGCCGCTTAAAGAGAGTAGCCTGTGGCTACTATTGCCTCATTCCTTAGTGTCCATTGGCAAGAAGAAAGGAAATCGTCATGTCTTACGTCCGCTTAGGCCCTATTAGTATGCCTCATATGGGCACGCAACGTATCCATGACAACTCTACTATACATTGACACAATCTTTATTTTAATTGGAAATGTGGAATAAATGTTTCTAATGTCAAACAAATAAATTAGAAATCCGATGCTTTCTGACACAAATTACGACACCCATTCATTCCGTTTTGCATTCTTTGTCGTGTTTTCTTTTGGCCTTTTAAGGACGTTCTTTTTCTTGGTGGTATTGGAATTTCCATTTTTGTTTGAACCTTTAGTCGACACCTTTTTCAAAATGGGTATGCCCGATCCAAATTCCTGCATGCTGTCGTCTAAAAATAAAACTATATACTAATATAGTATAACAGCCCATATATAGAAAATCCTAAATTACATTAAAACCACCTGTCGTAGTGCTAGCGGTGCATACTCGGCTTTCTGATACTTGTGATCCTCTAGCTGTATTATTTCGGCTAATCTGCACCTGCCGATTCATGCCTTCAGTGATATTAGGCCTGGGAGATAGTTGTGGACCGTGGAATAGCTGCTCGACTCTATCATATTCCGAATTGATAGTGCCTACGCGGGTTTTCTGGCCATTAACATTAGGGCTATTATAATTTGTGGGAACTCGGAGTTGTAGCCCATCCTCTGTAGCAACCAATGTGAGAACATTGTCTGGGCCCATCATTGTCGAATCTAAGGGATGTTGTGTAAATTTTGGAAATATTGGCCAAAGTGAAGCTTACTTTTTGGTGCTCCCATTCCATAGCCCCATGACCAAACTGGCAAAGCACTTCGCCGGCAGAATATGAGATTGGTCAACTTCGTCCAAATGTCATGGCATGTGCCGAATATCTGAACAACATCTTGGTACTATCGTGATAACGAGGGGTCATTTATCAGGTGGTAAAAAATTTATCGGGGAGGGGATCTTTATACAGATTTTCATATCAAATTTATAACGAAAGTTTATATTTTAGTTATTTTTTTCTCTAACTCTGATCTCTAGTTTCTCTGTCTGCCCTCCCACTGTCCGCCATCCACAGCTACACCGATTAGAGATCCCTGATTAGAGAAGTCAGACGAAATAGAGATCAGGATTCAGATTCAGCCTGAACCTAAACCCTCACATAGCCCCATATCAGTATGCCTAAAGCCAGGGAAACTAGATACCAGGATTCGAGAAAAAGATAACTAGAGATCAAGGATTAGAGATAAAGGACAACTAAAATATAAACGTATCATTCTAAATCTGATATGAAAATCTCTACATAAACCCCCTCGTTATCACGTTAGTACCGACACCTTATATAAACATTAAAATAAAATATAAAATAAAATTTTACATAAAACATACCAAAAGTGGAACTATGAGAGGGAAGAAGAATCTGAAATTTTAGCATTACATGTTTTAATAAAAAATAATCAATAATATCTAAAGAATCTTTGGGGCATTCATTTTCGTTGCATTTTTCAAGCAAGTGCAATTGTAAGCAAGGTGGACCATTGCCATGCGTACCAAAATTGTGATAAAATACCAGGTAAGTTTTACGAAAATACTAGAGTGGAGCGCAGCGCCTTCGGCGCGTTCATGGTGTAGCGCAATGTTGGGGACTAGCCATCAGTTTGCAAGAAATTAATATCGAGATAAAACTCTCGAGGCCGCCGCTTTTTGTGGGTACGACTTTTTCGGGGTAATACTTATGCTAGGAATACCTAATTTTTGTTGTTTAAACCGGTACCTTTCGTATTCTTTCGTGTGAGAGCTATGAGTATCAGGAAATTTGTAAGCTCATAGGATACGAAAGGTACCGGGTCAAACAGCAAAAATTAAATATCCCAAAATTAGATACCCCGGAAAGGGGGTGAAAGCGGCGGCCTCGAGAGTTTTATCTCGATATTAATTTCTTGCAAACTGATTGCTAGTCCCCAACATTGCGTTACACCATGAACGCTCCGAAGGCGCGGCGCTCTACTCTAGTCAGTCGCCCGGATCCCAGCGAACCGGAGAAAGTTCCAGGTGCGCGAAATGTTGCATTTTCGGGATTTCACCTGGCCATATCTCCCGCTCCCGTGCCGTGTTCCAGCCGATTGATACGTCATTCGTCTTCTCTCGATGAGAGCTGCAAAATGACGTATCACTCGCCCGGAACCGAGCGAACCGGAGAAAGTTGCCCCCGTGCGACAAACGGACAACAGCGGCTTAGGTAGAGTGGAAGCTGCTGTATTTCATCTTTTAGAATACCAAGCATTATACAAATTCATTTTCATAGAGCATATTTTCATAAGCATTTTACGAAATGTGTGTATACATAATTTTAAAAAGTGACTTTTGCTCTTTGTGAAACTCAATTCGATAGAACTTGTTGAATTGAACTTAGTAAGTGATTAACACTATACCGTAACCATGTCAGCAAAGTATCAACATCTTGAGGGATTTCCATCTCCATATTACCGAACTTTTGAATCATCTCTCCACTGTTTCTTATCTGAAATAATATTTTTTATTTTCTACTCAAACTGTAACAATACGAACTTGAACGAAGAAACTCAAGCAAATGTATGGTCCTTGTACAAATAAATATGCTAGTGTTATAAAGAGAACAAGTCGTCCTAGCACCAAATGGTCTTGCAACGCTCTGAAACACAAATCAGAACATTTTAACCAGAGAAAGTACCATAGCTCGCAAATGTAATTGAAAATTTTAACACGACGTTGATAAAAATTTACTACAAGGAAAAGTGTTCTGTTCATTTCTGCTGAAATAATTTGTTTTATTCATTTTAAACAAAGAGAAAATATGGATAAAATCTTTGTTCATATTTTATCCAACGTTCAATCCTAGTTGAGATAAATTTATCCGAGTAATGGAAAAACGAAATGAACCAACCTAGACTCCATAATGAATGAACCTAAAATTTTGCAAACCACAAAGTATTCATGAATAAAGTTCAACTACCGTAATCCTGGGGCTTCACTGGTAAAGAACGACTATCAAGTTTGTATGAAAAAAGCGATCCAAAGCAAACCAACAGTACAAACGAACAACCACCATATATGAGGATCTGCACCATTGTATATGAAACAGGGGCCATGCTAAATTGAATAACAATATCCATTGAACATATCACTACCTCGTTTCAGGAAAAAAGTTAAAAGGAGAGAAAATGAGTGTTATGCTAGGTCTACGCAAGTGGGGGAAAGGGGGAGGGGATTTTGTATTTTTCTATCGCTTTTACTGCACAAAAACGCTCTCTCAATCCCCCGGCCAATCCCCCGGCGGATTCGCTTTGTGTAATGGTGAAAAATCAAATCGATTTGATTTTCTAGAAAGGAGTTTGTTTGGAATAACAAAAATGAAATTGTCTTCTCTGTACAGAGCATTTTCGCACAGACATCAAAATTTGGTTGTGTATGCCATTGTGTATGTCGACAAAGACATGTTTTATGTCTGCTTTACAACGCTTTCTCTTCGGGGGATTGGATGAGAGAGTACAACGCTGTGATTAATCTATAAGAAAAATACAAAATCCCCCGGGGGATTCCCCACGTGCGTAGACCTAGTGTTATAGAGCAGATATCTGCGATTTATATTAAATTTTTATATATTAGGTTGGCAACTAAGTTTTGAGACTCGAGGCATGGTTTTTTACCGGAAAATCGAGGGTCCGGAAATTTTGCCGATTTCACCTGTATAGGGTTTTTTGATGCGGGGAATCCGAATTTGAGGTCATATTTTAGGTGGTCCCGATACGAAAATTGGGAAAATCGCTATTTTCTTCAAAAAATGGCCATTTTTGGCCCGATACGAAAAAACCGATTGCAGATTCGGAATCAGCGCATCAAAATACCCCTAAAAACATGTTTCCCGAAAAATCCGAAAAAATTTGATTTTTTTGACCATACATGGCGGGACCACCTAAAATCTGACCTCAAATTCGGATTCCCCGCATCAAAAAACCCCTATACAGGTGAAATCGGCAAAATTTCCGGACCCTCGATTTTCCGGTAAAAAACTCTGCTTCGAATACATGGTTTTCGAAAAAAATCGATTTTTTGAAAATATGGAAATTTTTTCTGCAAAACATGTTTTTAGGGGTATTTTGATGCACTGATTCCGAATCTGGGGTTCGGTTCGGTATCTGCCCTCACGAAATCGAATATCTATCTTTTTGATAGATATTCTACATTTCTAATAGACATTCTACTTTTTCTTATGGACATTCTACTTTTTACTAGACTTTCTACTTTCTTTGATAGACATTCTACATTTCTGATAGACATTCTACTTTTTCTTAATAGACATACATCGTCGTTAATCTGAGAGTAAGCATTTCCGCACCCGGGGAGTGTGTTTTTCGGTAGTTTCAGACCCAGGGAAGACGATTGGCACCGGTTTCGGGGGAATCGGGTGAGGGCAGTTACCGAACTCTGGCCCGAATCTGCAATTGGTTTTTTCGTATCGCTCCAAAAATGGCCATTTTTGGGCCATTTTTGACCAAAAATGGCCATTTTTTGAAGAAAATAGCGATTTTCCCAATTTTCGTGGCGGGACCACCTAAAATCTGACCTCAAATTCGGATTCCCCGCATCAAAAAACCCCTATACAGGTGAAATCGGCAAAATTTCCGGACCCTCGATTTTCCGGTAAAAAACTCTGCTTCGAGTCTCAAAACTTAGTTGCCAACCTAATATCTGCCAACCAAAAGCTCATACCTTCCGATGGCGCATAAGTACCGAAATCTGTACACACGTGTATTAAAGTTTGGAAGAAAGGTGGGCGTTGCTGGAAACGATTGAGTTCATAAACTGCATTATAAATATTAGTTTGGAAAAAAAGTAAATGAAAAGTTAGTTCCAGGGCGATTGACCTATTTTGGTGCTCGGTCAGTTTTTGTCCACTAATCCTTCAGTCAATTCACCACTTCAGGGTTGATTAAGTCTCCATTTTTTGAAAACATGTAATTCTACCGAAACGTGACAATTCGCCTAAGTACGTCAAAACGTGCAATTTTTACTTATTTTCGCTAGAATTGCATGTTTCTCAAAAATTAAAAACTTGAGTTTATACTTATAATTCTTCATTTACTTTTTTTCCCAAAAATACGATACATTAAAAAACTGACCTAACGCACACGCAGCTGCTGTGAAAATGACTGATATTATCATATAGTAGCGTGCTTTGACCAGGTGCCGTCCATGTAAGCCAAGTGCTCTCTCTATGGCCATCAAAACTATGGACAGTAATGTCTTCAAGAATACGAACTAAAAGTATATAAGCTGTACAAAATGAAATCCCAGCGAAATTACCTGTTGGGACCAAGCGTTAAGCTTGCACATAAAATCTCCAAAAGTCCACTGCCCATTGGCAACAAATAGGAGCGATATGAACATGATCTGAAAGATATGGAAACAATAACGGACAAGGGTATGGCCACTGTGTTTGGTTTCAGAGCTCAGAATTGAAAATTCTGGATGTTGTTACTGGTCTTATTTGTTTAAAAAACTCACCGTGATGACATCATACAAATTTATAAGTGCTTGCACGCAAAATATCAAATAGAGAATCGTGTTGCGGAGTTTGTAACTAAAAGATGTGTTATCTGAATTTTATATATCTTGCAGTTAATGCTGTTTTGCCGGCACGATCGTAAACCCTTGGAGCAAGTTCGAAAAATGCCTGATTCCGACACGAAAACAAGCGGGATACTGTAGCCGTCCGGTCCGGCTTCCCTGGCCTATAGCGGATTCGGGCCGAAACATGGGCGGAAACAGTATTAACTAGTTAGCGACACTATTAATTGGAAACACCTGAATATAAATCCTTTATATTATAATCCGCAAATTCGGCTCACTGACTCATTCACTCACTGCGTTAGTTACAGTCTCCATGGCCGAGTGCGATGGGGCAGAGGCACCAGCCCGCCGATGAAAGTTCGATTCCGGTAGGGTGAAATCGTTTTTTGTCCCCGGGGGTTTTCAGAGGTCCTGAAGCCAAAAAATTTTTTTGAGGTAGGCGTACTCCGGGGTACGAAATTTTCAAATTTTTTTTCAAGGTATTTTGCCGTTTATAACGCTGATTTTTTGCATCCGGGGGTTTTCGGGTGTAGGGAATCGGAATCCGGGGTCAAAAAATTCCAGGCATACCCCCGGGGTCTCACTGACAAAGCCACTGGTGGTATGTGTATATAGACTCGGCCCGCTTATTTAGACTCCCGAACAAATAGAAGTCTTCACCCGGTCGAGTGGCGACGAAGCGCCGCGAGGGCGGCTGAAGCCGAGTGAGGGCCACAGGTCCGACTGTAGGATACCGTAATATAATATCGATGCCGAAGGCACCATATCCCGCTAGTATTAAATGAAGTTGCAAATTTACCTGGACAGGATGGTAGCCATTAACAGAGTGTTGGAAATGAATGTTGCTACGACGAGAACGGATAATAAAATGGAAGATGTTGCCGTGAGACCTGCAGAAGCCTTCTCACTCAGAGCAATATCTGCGATTGTGTCCCCCAAAGATACATATTGAATTGGTGAGGCGGATGAGTCCATTTTTGCAACAATTTGACCAATGTTATGAGTTTGCTCGTTATTAGAACCAAATGCCGAGATATAGGTTATGGTGAATAAAGGATGATTTATGATGTAATCTGAGTAATGTGGTGAAAAATTACCTATATACGTGTAAGAAATAAAGTATGGCACTTAATGATAAACTGCCTTACAGCCTTTCGAAATTCCCTCGACAGGCATTCAATATAGCACCTGCCAAAGTTTTTCTGTTGTCTTAGCAACTTTCTCGAATTTGAAAACAATATTTCTTTCGTTACCAAGGCGATTACAATGACTTTCCTTTGCTGCTGATAAAATTATTTTCGTGATAACTGAATAGACAAAATGTTTATAACTTGACGAGCGTTTATAAATTCCCACATGTGGGTATCACTCTGTAAAACTAATTACAATAGTAATTAATTCATTGCGAGTTACAATATTTCGTAATATAGGTATAACACGGTGGAAATAAAAAAGCATCAATTAACCAAGGGTGGACGCGGACCGACTTTTTACCCGGTCCGGACCGGACCGGACCGACCTCGTGCCCGGACCGGTCCGGTCCCGACCAGGCAAGGGGTCGGTCCGGTCCGGACCGCGGACCGGACCGGAAGTAAAATTTCTCAAAAAATCTGAAAAAATTTTCCGAGGTCAAATTTCTTAAAAATTGTAGTTTTTATTAGTTTTCGGTATTTTAAGCTTAATTAGAACATTTTTTGCAGTCATAGGCTTAATTTGCATGTTGTAGAACTTTAGATGTTTTCCTTGAATTTTTGCCAACTTTCATAAAAAGTCACATTTTCTGGTGAAATTGTGATAATTTTTCAAAATTAGCGTAAAGTGTAAATGCCTCAAATATTCAGAAGTCTCAAATATTCAATAGGTGTAATATGTCACAAAAATTTTAAGGTAGAACATTTTTGAAAAAATTTGACTTGCTTTGTCAAAATTCCCTCTACTTTCAGAAAAAAAATTATCATAAAATTTTATAACCAGGGCAAATTCTGTCGGATAAGTTCGAGTAACCAAAATTGACTAATTATATCTGCGCCTTCAAGAATGCACTCGGCCGTGCCCGATAGGGCGCGGCCGAGCGAAAAATTTTGAATATTTTTCCTCAACATTGAAAATTTTCAAAGGAAATTTTCTCCAACCTCACAAAATTTTTCAAAAATTTTCGCAAAAAATTTGGCAAACAGCATATTTATTTTTAATTTCATTCATTGTTAGATATGTTGTTTTGTCTTCGCTTTATGTATTGTTTTGTTCTGATATCACTTGTTGCATTATGACATTGTAATTGTTGACTTTATTGTATATATACCCATCGCTCCAAGAAGAGCAAATAAATAAAATAAAATTTTCGCCTGCGGCACAATGATTAGTACTAGTATAAACGGTGTCTATGAAATCAATATTGTTTATAAATTATGCTTGAAATTTGCATCTAAAATTGCGCCGCTGTCTAAAATTACAGCAAAAACTGAAGGATAAAATCGCGCCGCAGGCGAAAAAATTTTAAAAATCTCTAAGATACAATGTAAAGATCAAAGAAAAAAGTTTTTAATATGTGAGGTTGGAGATGAAAATTTTCAGTGTTGAGGTAATGTTTAATATATAATTTCAGTAATTTTTTTCGAAAATTTCTCAAAAATTTGCACCAAATTAGGCACCTTTTAAAAAATTTTTCGTCGTGCCCGGTCCGGTCCGAAAACGGACCGGACCGGGGGGGTCGGTCCGGTCCGGACCGGTCCGGTCCGCTCGTCCACCCCTGCAATTAACGTAAAATATTCAGGAACTATCAGTGCATTGTTTCCCATTCATCATATGCTGAGTTACTTGTACCATTTTCTACGTTATCCATTCCAATTGATTTGGGCTTCTTAAATCCACCAGCAACGTTTTGATTCTTAACAAAATTAGTCAACTTAACAAAATCTTATACAAATTTTTAAATATACATACAGGAAAGACACTAACCTGTTCCCTTTCGAACTGCCAGGATTCGAAATCCCGCTGTAAATTTAAATATTGAATAAAAATTTGTAACATAGAATAAATAAAATTCACCATTGCCATTTGTACATAGCTGGTTACCTGAAAAATCAATATGAAGTTTTCATCATGCCAAACATTATGTCTTTCAATACTAATTCCAATAGTACCAGACAGAACCTATGTGAAAATCCTTATTAGGGTATAGTTAAAGCGCTTACCACCCAACTGGGGGGTAAACGTCTGCAGTGCTAAACAACACTCGCCACATGTCTTTGCGCCAGCGACGCAGAGGATTTGTATGGTAAGCATGAGAAAGAGAGGGTACTAGCTAGCAAATCGCAACATTTTGTGTCGCGTGCGCGAGTTCATTTTCATTAAGAAAAACTTGTTAAGTTTTTAGTAAAATTAGTTAAAACGATTTTTATGTTTGATATCATTTTCTTATAATATTCTCTAATGTATGTGTAATTCAAATCTTTCCTCTCATTTTTGAAAACAGTGTCCTTGAGTTTTGCAATCATTTTCCCACCTAACTAAAACTTTCATAACCCAAATCCTTCTTCTGGTGGCAAAAACAAACACCGGAAGTGGCCCATGCCCGCGCCTTGTACCCTGTGAAATTTGATTTGGTCAGGCTGAGAAATTTCGTCACCACAGACCCTTTGTCCACTTGGACCGCGCCCGCCAGCCTTACGAAATTTCCCTCCCAAATTAGCATATGCTGACGCGCCTTAAAAATCAGCTTTCCTCACCAAAAGCTCGAGGCAATCAGTCGTTGAGTTCAGTTCTGCCAGGAGTTCTCCTTTTCGCTTGGTCAACTCACAACGTTTTGAGCCATAGCTCTCTAAATCTGTTCAGCCCAAGTTCAACTACACCTCTGGGCGTCCCAGTTTAGTTCAATCAGTCTCATCTTAATTCCGCATTTCGGTTGGTGAACTCGCATTTTTTCTGAGCCACAGCGCTAGTTCTTTTCGCACCCACAGCTCTTGCTTTTCAGCCTTCCCGTAATTTTGGTCTGAGCGTCTCAACCAAGTTACTTGCATTTGCTTATCAGCCTCCCCGGATTTTTGACTGTCCCTAACCCCGTCACAAGTTCAAGTCACTGCTTTCGACATTGAACTGTTAATTGTCTCAATTTCATCTCACTCTCGAATTTTGTAACTCAATACAAAACTTCACCATTTTGTTGTAAACTGCCGTCTATTTACTTCATTGTTATGTTTACTGAAAATAAAAGCCGCAACTGTTGAAAAGAGTCGTTTGCACACAAAATTAGCATTACAATATACACAGCGCTCGTCGTTCTCTGAGCCTGTTACTCACTCCTTTGAACATATAAAAGGGCTATTGATTTTTCGGGTTATCGCTCCCACAGAAAAGCATTTTGCAGGCTAAATTTTGGTAAAACCCCAACTTTTCGGCCAAGCCTGCAACAGGAGAATCATATCACTAGACCACCCGGCCACATTTAAAGCACCCCAGTCATGGCCAAACCAATTTTTGCCGATATCAAAATGCTCATGCAAGAGGCTGATATCATGCTTGACGACAACCAAAGTTACCCAGTTCCCGACGACACTAATCCCCCCGCGACTAATACTGCCCGACTCCGAACCCTCAAGTCCTCATTGAAAAAATTAGACCTAACCTTGGCTGCAGTGGACAGAGTCAGGAATTGTCTGCACGACTGTCGAGTGAGATTATGTAACTTAGGGCAAAAAATGACCGAAAAGGAAAGGACTGCCTATGACCTAGCCTATGAGGAATTTATCTCGGATAACGATTATACAGGCCCACTTAGGGAGCTTGGCACATACAGTCTAAAGCTAGGCAGAGAAAGAAACGCCTTAACGGATAGCATTGAAGAGGTAGAAGACAAATTGACTGTCGCTGCCCCAGCTTTGCCGCCCAGAATATCGGTCGCCCCCGGCGCTCCAGCCCCCGATCCGCCGGAGCCAGTTATTCACGCTCCAGATCTTCCGAAATTTGACGGCGATATTTCAAATTGGTCCAATTTCTGGTCCCATTTCAAATATCTCGTCCATGAATCAAGGAAGCTCCCCTCGGCCCTAAAACTCAAGTATCTCATCGATGCGTGTAAAAACGGGCCTGCTCTGAAGCTCGTAGAGGGTTTTGAGCTCAAAGATGAGCATTATTCTGTAGCCATCAACCGGCTTAAACAAAGGTATAGTAACACTGAGGCAGTAAAAGACGCCTTGGATCATAAGCTGACCGTATTGAACCCTACGGATGGCTCTGCCAAAGCTCCCGTCGCTGGCGCAAAGACATGTGGCGAGTGTTGTTTAGCACTGCAGACGTTTACCCCCAGTTGGGTTGATGTCTAGTTTAAGCCTAAACTTAAGCATGAGGCGGTGTTAACCCACTCAAGCCGACACAAGTGAAACCAGACAGTCAATCTGTTCGGTAAGATTGACATTGGTATAGGAAGTCATTTTCAGTAGAAGTCATTATGTACGGTACAGAGATCTTAACGCCGCATCAAGACTGTAATTGTTTTGAAATAGTAATGAAATTCCATAGGACACCCGCGGCCTTCGCCGCGGACCGCGCCCCTTTACCCCCCTCTGGGGGGCCACAGGGGGCTGAAAATGGGGGGTCACTATACTTATCCCCCCTCGAAAAACGCCTCATACACCCATGGTGTCAATGTAAAAGTTGTTTATCTCGACGAGATACGCATAGTAGATAAGCACAGTAGGTACATCCGCCAACCAACCTGCAGGTTAAAGTTAAAACAATCCTTAAAAGGCGCCAAACAAGCCTTTAGGCTTAAGCTCCCGAACAACGGACTTAGTCTGTACACGCCTAAACGGACTTAGTCTTAGGCTGAAGCTCCCGAACAACCCTTACGTTAGGCTAAACAACGCTTATGTTAGGCTACTGTGCAGTCTCAGGCCTTATTTGGGGCTTTAGGGCTCGAGCCGCTACCTGCAGGTTGGGTGGCGGATGTACCTACTGAGGATCACATACCTATACAGTAGGTAAAGTGCGTTAAAATAACCTGCTATTTAGGTGACAGAAACCTAACGGACAGGTATATCCCAAAATTCTAGAACGTTCTAGAAGCAATCTTGGAATTTTTTTTCGCACTTTTTGTACTTATCTCGTCGAGATAAACAACTTTTACATTGACACCGTGGGTGTATGAGGCGTTTTTCGAGGGGGAAGTATAGCATACCCGAAAATGGTACCAATCGTCTTCTCTCGCCGAGACGAAGCGATTGACGTATCACTCGCCCAAATCCGAGCGCAGCGTAAAAAATTTGCTTTGTAAAACCCCCCAAAAACTGAAAAAATGACGATTACTCGGTTTTCATGGCGGGACCACTCCAATTCTGACATTGATAACCCCCTAAAATCATGGGTTTTTTTCGGGGGGTTCTCGTGAGTTTGGGGTCCGGGAGCGTCGAAAAGTGGCAGAATTCTGTTGGGTGCGGACAAACACAGTGCGCCTTAGAGGGACTCGAAGTTACAGAATGTAGTTTTAACTGAACATGTTCTTTACGTACATAGTGCTGCTCCTCAGTGCGTTGATATTTCTGCAGCATTTCCAGAGCGAGCTCTTTAAATTCCTGAATGTTTCAAGTCAACATTTATAAAAACAATGCCTTTATGGATTATTTATTTAAGAAATATATATAAATTTTTGCAATTTTAGGAAAAAGGCCTACAACGAGATTTAGTGCATCACATTCTCCAACGAGCCTAAAATGTAACAATATATACGTAGAAAAATTACTATAAACATACTTTGCCAAATCATCCTGAAATAAGAATAATAGCATTGATATTGTAACATAATTTTAATCATGTAAAATAGACCAACGTTTTCGAAGTAAATACTGACAATACATAACACCTTTTTTCAGGAGAGAGTAGGGAGTGTAGAAAATTATTTAATTTCTTGTTAGTATCATGTACCTTAGTACTCATAGAATGTAAATAAGCATTTTAAAATACTTACTGGTTTTGCAGGCAGGGCGAGGCTGGGAGCAAACCTTTCTTTCTTTAGCCGTAAATACGCAAGAATGTGACGGAAGATTTTCGCATCACGATCCAGGTAAATATTACCACCTAAATAATGGCTACTTTTTTACTATCAACTGCAGTACGGATAATTTTAGCACCCTTATCAGTAGCAATTGGTCTAGTAGCACTTGGCTTAAACCAATCTGCTAAACGACTTCTTGGATCTGCTAGTAAATCCGTTCGACGGACCTAAAATTGAGAACAAAACTCCAAACGCGTTGTACATCAAACAAACAGTGAATTTCTTGCCGCCCACATTCACATTCTGTAACAAAAATTTAAGTTCGCTTCGAGAATATAATTAAAATTACGAGAATATCGTCTGCATGACGTCCACGAGACATATAGTGATAGGGTTGGTGAGCTATTGGCTGATGTCCAAGATCAGTTTGGGACCTAGCTACGGTGTCGCCCACAGATGGCCGCCTTTTGCCGGATTTGTGGTTGAATTCCTGAAATACCGAATCGAGGAAAATACCTATGTTTTACTCTCCAGGAAAATGTGTCGCGTTACAAGCCATATTTAAAAATATAAAAGGCGATACTAAAAATAATTAGTAGAATAGAGACGTGTATTACTAAACGTTTTCGGTTATCTGAGTGTAAATTTAACCAGCATTATTTCCGTAATTCTAAATTAATGACGTCAATAAAAGTACAAAAATATTAATAACCTCAATAATCTAAAAAATCTAAAACCATAAAATAATTCGCGTGTATTCTTTAGGTGAATGAATGATTACAACAATAAAACTATGAGGAAATATCACCGGCTCTAACGTACAGTTTTCCCTTCAACTTAAGGAAAAGCTTTCCGAAGCATGGATACTAAGAGTCATTATGCGCTTTCACTCTCAGTGTGTCACGAAATAAAAACGGACTTTAACTCATCTATTGAAGCTAACTCACTGATTCCGTTGCCGAAACCGATATTTTCCTTGCCGACGTTTCCGACATTTACTTTGTTGGATAATTTATGTTAGTCAGTATAGGAATATGAATTATTTTTCGAAATGGCAAGAAAAGCAAAATTGGAACAATCATGTTGTCAAAAGCGACCATATTTAAACGTCGAGAGTTGCTCTCAAACACGATGCAGCTTTAAACAACTGCGACAATTATTTTATGACGCATGTGTGTTTGCACAAAGGAATGCTTGTTAATTTCGCTATGTGTAATATTTATTGTCGA
Organism: Ditylenchus destructor; assembly: GCA_022814885.1. Lineage (NCBI taxonomy): Eukaryota > Metazoa > Nematoda > Chromadorea > Rhabditida > Anguinidae > Ditylenchus > Ditylenchus destructor. The sequence continues at coordinate 1,282,400 of JAKKPZ010000002.1, forward strand.
AATAAGTCATTTGATTACAATAATAAATTTATTAAATAACACATGATACAAAATTTCAAATAAATAGCATGGCAGTGGCATAACCTGGTGCATACATTAACCTCACCTAAAGACATACTTTTTAGAGCAAAAAATTATAGGTGCAAAATAGGCTGTCAGTCAACGAACACCCCTTATTCTGATGGGATTAACTCTTCATTGCCGGGGCTATAGAACAAAAGGCAGAAATCTAGCGTTACCATTAGCTTTCCTTTTGGTGTGCTGTCTTTATCAAAATCATGATGTCTGCCATTGTTTAATTCTCTTTTCTATGTGATCAATTTACGGACATACTCTTTATATGAATAATGAACACTCATTCGTTTCTTTCTTTTTGTGAAGTCTCTAGCGAATAGATATCGTTAGAGGTCGGCCGATACCGATATATCGCCGATAATATCGGTTATATCGGTATCGGTATCGGTATCGTTATCGGTATCGGTATCGGTTCTTCAATTTTTTGAAAATATCGGTTCGACCGATATATCGGTATCGGTATCGTTATCGGTATCGGTATCGGTAAAACAGGCCACCGATACCGATATTTTTATATCGGTATCGGTTCGAAAATTTTACGAGAATATCGGAAAATAGTCAGAATTTTCATTGAAATTTTTACCAAACTAGCTATATTTTTTACAAAAATTTCGCCTGCGGCGCTATTTAACTCTTCTATTGTGTTTCAATAGAAAGTTTGGGCCGGTTTTGATTAGGAAATTGAAATCAATTTCGCGCAAGAAGCTCGAGAAAAGGTCAGAAAACCGATCCCCTGGAATATTGGAAGAATGCTAGATAAAATAAACGACTGTTTCAGATAGAATAATAACGGGTGACAACTAATTATCTGGTCGATATTAACCCTTCATTGCCGGAGCCATAGACAAAAGGCAGAATGTCTGCATTACCATTAGCTTTCCTTTTGGTGAGCTGTCTTTATCAAAATCATCATGGCTGCCATTGTTTAATTCTCTTTTCTATGTGATCTATTTACAGACATACTCTTTGTATGAATAATGAACACTCATTCGTTTCTTTCTTTTTGTGAAGTCTTTAGCAAATGAAAAGCGTATCCGATCGGATACACTCGGCAATGAAGGGTTAATTGTGTTTGAAAATAAATATTTTGGCGTGTTAGTTGTAGCAAATTTTGTCTAGTTTCCGAAAATGTATAACATGTCTGTTCGATGACTGTTTAAAATTTAAGAAGTATGGCATCGAATCAAGACACCCTCTGAATCCGAGTGTACAAGGTTTGGACAGGTGTGTCTGCAGAAATCTTCAAAATTTTTTTTTAACATGATTTCTGCCTTGAAAACTTTTATACGCAGATGAAACTAGACAAAATTCTGAACACTATATCGGAAACCGGATATTATTTAGACAGTCAATTTTTAAAGAGAATGCCAATTTTTTCAAAATATTTGCCTGCGGCGCTTAGATTTTTCTATATAATTCTTCGTAAAAATGACGAAAAAGGTGGCAAATGGTCTAAATTAGAACAAAATGAACAAAACCACGAAAACGTGGCCGAAAATTGGAAAAAATGAACAAAAACAGAAAAAATAGCTCAAAGTTGCGAAAAAATGAACGAAAACATGAAAAAAATCTAAAAAATGAACAAAAGCATGAAAAAATAACCAAAAAGTGCAAAAGAATGAACTAAAACCCGAAAAAATGACAAAATAAGGGCAAAAATGAAAATTTTTGACAAATTTGACTTATTTTGGGTAAAATTTGAAAATATCGGTAAAAACCGATACCGATACCGATATATCGGTATCGGTATCGGTATCGGTATCGGTTCTCCAATTTTATGAAAATATCGGTTCGACCGATATATCGGTATCGGTATCGTTATCGGTATCGGTATCGGTAAAACGGTTTGGCCGACCTCTAGATATCGTATCCGATCGGATACACTAGGCAATGAAGGGTTAACATGGCAATTGGCATTGGACTATTGCACTAGCTTATGGTATTCTATCCATTTTGCCTTAATGGACAAAATACAAAAGGGTCAAAGATGGTTAAAGAGTTTTAAAAGTTCGTCAAAAATGTATTTATCAGCTCTGCCTCGGCGAGATAAGCAATCCTTACCAAGGTATTACGGTCAGTACAGCAATCTATGACTAAACCCGGATTTGTGGTACTTTTACGTGCCCATAAATTACAAAATAGCGCAGCCCCGACAACGAGGAACAGGGTACTTCCTAGTTTGGACGTGGTGTAAAATGGCACAAAAAATCGGTAGGTTTTCCTCGCCAACTTCCTTTGTAAGCCAGATGGCCAGAATACTATAACCTGGTACTAAAGTATGCCCAATGCCAATCTGACATAAACTTCAGAATCAGCATACGAGAAAACCTGGATGCAAAACGTTTTTCCCAAAAAGCTCGGAAACGTCAAAACAGAGTACAGAATTCATTGAGGTTAAATTTAACTAGGCAAACTGTTCACGGGTTCTCAACTAATAGAGTATGTGGGTAATCAATATGTTGAGAGCCGACTTGGGTTTTTCAGGCGTTTTCTCATCTCTTGTTCGTTGACTGACTTCATTGATGTAAAAAGAAGTAGCTATCAATTCTCTTGGAAAAGCTTTACATTTTTAAATAAAAATGTATCTAGTTTGGTTATTTTCATGTATTTTCGTTTCACGGTGTAAAGAAATACTGATTTTACTAAAATTTGACGTCTATGAAGAAAGATTATTATTATTACACAGAGCGAAAGGATTTGATTCGCAAAATGCCATTAATTTTTACACTGACACCATAAAAGCTTAAGTCTTAGTCAAAAACATGACGTCCATAGTTGTTCCGTTCTATGGCATCTTTTACTCGATCGTTTTCTTCTTCCAAATTCCGCTGAAGCGCTGACAAATTACGAATCGCTTCGGAACCTTCAATTCTTGTACGGTTTAGGTTGCCTGATCTCCTATCTAAATAGGTTGAATGGTTATAAGCGCCAATCAAACAAATTATACCTTGCGAAGCTTCTATGCTTGATTGATAGCTCAAACGGCTACTTCTAAATTTGAAAATTTTAAGAAATCATGTTTTATTATGCTTTTCATATATTATAATTAAATTGTTTATTTTAGCTAATACAAATTTGAAATGTAACATAGCTGTAATAAAATCAATAATGACTTTTAGTACACAGAGCATTTATGAAGTCCCACATAATTTGTATAAAGTTACCGTGAATTGGATCGAGCTCTATTGGTAGGTCGAATTGGTCTTGACTCCGGCCTATTGCTTTGATATGCGTTATGTCCAAAATCTGGTATTTCTCGACTATTCATCGTTTCTGAGTGATTGCTCAAGCTTCTTCTGTAAAAAATTATGAAATTACGAGTTTGCCATAAAATAACAACCTCGACGACGATGAGTTGATTATATGGCGTTTGTTTCCATTTCCATATATTTCGCCTTGTGAGTCATTTGTGGGCATATTTTCATCGTTGTAAGCTTGATCGGGGTTGCGTGATCGCAACGCAGGAATTACCGGAGATCTTCCTCGTTCATTCCAATTGTTTTTCTTTTCCCACCACTCCAAATGATTCTCTTCAGCATTTGATTGTTGATATTTGAGTTCTGCCTCGATTGGTGAAGCAGGTCTATCTAAAGATTACAAATTTAAATACTGAGTAAAATTTAGAAGAAGAAGAAAGTTTTGAGACTACCGTTTGGAGAAATAGCCTTTCGTGAACGATTCGACCCCTTTTCGGCCTTTTCCTTCGCAATAAAGTCCATTGTTGCTTTTTGTACCGCTGCGACTTGCTCAGCTTTTTTCTCGACTAGCATCGCTTTTTGTCGGGCTCGTCTCTCTTCTTCTTCGATTTCATTGCGCATTCGCTGGGCGTAGATTTCATTCCTATAACGCAACATAAAGTATTAAGAATTACATGAACACTTTTATTTAAGCTAAGTCATGTGCTAGTGGCGGTAAGTTATTTTATATAGCAATTAGCATTAAAAAAATTATTCAAGTAATTTTATGAGCTTTATACAATATCAAAACCAAACGATACCAACTTCATCCGTTCACGCTCTTCCTGTTCCCACTCTTTTTGTTTCTCAAGGTACTTTCTTCGTTTGTTGTCCTCAATTTGTCGCATCAATTCCATTTTATGTTGTTCCTTTTCCATTTTAAGCCGCTGTTCAGGTGTAGTGGCAAATTGAGGCACGTTGGAAGACGGTTTGTAGGCGGACACAGAAGATAGCTCGGAATAGAAAGATCCATATGAATTTGAAAGATCTAGAGGCCGATGAGGGCTGGTGCCGGTTATGAACTGATTCTATAAATATCGGTTCAATTACTACAACTCATTGCAATATCATCATCGAAAAATTACATCTGTAAAAGAAGGCGTTGTTTGACCCATACCCCATCCCTGCGATCCTCGTTTGCCACTTTTTGGCTGTGGATTACCGCGTGCCCAGGGTAAATCGTTATTCATTGCTCTTTCGGTGGGCTAAATACAGATATAACGTAAATTCTCGACTCTAAAGCACCAAATTTGGATAAATTTTAATCCAATATTGGAAGTGACCAAAAATATTTTCCCTAAAATAAAAACATTGGTGAAATCGTTTATAAAAATGGATGGTCATGGCACAACATAAGATAGGAAACCTAGTTAAATACCTGTTTCAGAGAGCGAGGGAGTCGAAACAAAGAATTATTTTACAAAAGGTCTTTGAGCCTAACAATTGCCTCCAGTTAGTTTCCAGAATAGTTTACTTCCGCTCATTTCTTTCCAGGAAAGTTGTGAATGGACTAGTAGTTTTTAGTGGCTGTTGGCAAGGATATATTCCGCATTATTCATGACTCACGACATTTTGACTGACCACTATACAAGTGCATCGACTCTAAAGTGCACACAATCGCTTCACATCTCACAGAGCAAAAATGCATTATGCGCCCAAAAAATTATCTATATGTGATAAAAACTAGATAATGATCCACTTTAGGACTTAGCTACACAAAGTGATTCGTGCTCAGGTAAAAATCACCGTTTCTTTGTGTATTTTTATATATCATTATACACCGGTCATTAATGGCTCAGGTATAAAATACATTATAAATCATGCCCATGATTTTGAACCATAACCATTATTTTGAAGAGGTGGGTTTCGTAAATGAAGAAGAGCCAAACGTTTTCTTTAAATTTTCTTATTTCAAAATTGTCATAGTCAGACATATGATTAAATTGGAGTAAAGCTAGCATTTGTTTAGATTATCCAGACAACCAGGTTGGGCATATATCATTTGATGAAAACTTGCATTTACTGTTATTATGTATCATAGTAAACAAATACTGAACAACCTTGACTCTCTTCTCGCTAGAAGCACGACTATCCAGTAAACGGTGATCGCGATTTGCGGCTGGAATTCCATGTGGTGGTAGAGAATGTGTAGTCCCCTGTTTAAAGTGATTACTTTGGGACAACATGGCAGATATTAGAGCGGATGTAGCCGGTGTTCTCGTTAAATGCTCCTCTGACATACACTGCCTTAAAGGGCGCGTGTTGTGATGGCCATTTTGCGCGACGGAGTTTGCATGACCATTTGACATAGTTCCACCAAAAATTGGCTGGCTGAGGTTATTCAGGTCCACTGGTTGGTAAAATCTATAGTAGATAATTAAATGTGTTTATCGTTTATCGCTACTACTGTTCTTGGAATATTAAAATTTTTGCGCCATTAGAAAGTTAGTAGAAGTAGGATTCATAGAAATATTATATTTGTTTCACAAATAATCCATTTTCAAGATTCCATAGGAACGTAAATGTTTATTGTTAAGGAAGTGAAAGAAACCCAAAGGATTAAGATTACTATTAGAGATTACACGAGGCGAATTTTCTCGGATTAAGTAGAACTAGATAGCTTAATCATAAGTTTTAACGAAACATACGTCACATGAAAGTAATTTTTCTTGATGTAATAGAAGTATTGATTCAAGCTTTGAAATTTATTTAAAAATTATCATGAAACAAAACGAATTACCGCTGGCCGTTTATTAAAAGCGATCTTATGGCAAATAACGAGGAAGACCCATCTTCAACAACGAGAGCAGGTGCTGTGATCGTGGACGGATGCGCCGGTGGTGAAGGCGAAGCTGCAGATTCCGTTGAGGATGTAGACGCGTTAGACAAAGAATATGCCAAAGAAGTAATACTGTGGTCGAGCTTTGGCTCGTGCCTACCAAAAGCTGTCTGATGCCTATCATCTGTTGCATTGTCTAGAAATTGCGATTCCATCCTAGTACTTGAAGGAACATTGGGTCGATAGTAATTAGGTGAAGCGTTCGGTATAATCAAATTTTGATTAGCATCATATTGTTTTATGGGATTGGCACCCGGTAGAACGTCACCTACGCTTTGTGTGGAGGGGTTGAAGGAAAATGTGCGAACCATCTAAAAATACGGAAAATTAAGTATGTCCTATAAAATATACGTACAGCATATTAAGTATTGGGCACAAATATTACAATATAAGTTACGTAAGAAAACCCAAATGCCAAAACTTTGTCATCGAAAATGTCGGAGAAAATTGGTTTGAAATTTGAAACTTTCTTTGAAGTTACGAAAATATATAACCCCCGGCGGTTCAGTTATAACATTTTTTCAGTTATTTCATATTGAAAGCAAGAATTTTATGTTAGGCCTATTAATGGCGATCTCAGTTTATGATGCATTAACCAATGGGAAAGATTATTAGACAACTATCAATCTGAAGCCATACGTAATTTCAGAATATGTTAGTCAGCGATTGCAGCGACAAGTATAAGCCTAAAAGAAAGCCTCGTCCGCTATAATTAGGGGTGTAACCAGGTGTGAATTGTTAAAGGTAACCGACTTTTCCAAGCACTACGGATGATGAAATGAGCTATTATGTAAGTATAGTCAGGTTTCTTAAAAAAGCAGAAATAAGGCAAAAGTGAAAGAAGAAATGTGTAGTGTTTTACAAAATAAAAACTTTTGTAAAATACATAGAAGTGGTAGTAGCTTCTTCTATGCTTAGATAATGCAATTTTTGATGAATATAAACATGTTGCTGTTTGATAAACATTTTGATATTGTTATATAATTGCGCACTAAACTCCTGGCACTTACAGTAGGAAAATGAGTGAGAAAGATAATTTTACGCACATTCAAGGCATGCTTTAATATTACTTATTATTTATATAAGTGCAATGCTCAAAACATTTTTATATTTCTTAAGAATAATTTTCCATAATATCTATCAATGTAAACAAAACAGGACTAAAATGACATAATCTGTTTACAATGTCGAAACACAAACACGAGACGTATTATACAATGCAGACATTCAAACATTCGCCTGCACGAAATCTATAATTACATGTGGAAGAAATTGAACTCTTTTCAGTAAATGTTCAATTCATACAAACAACTAATAGGCAAGGAAGAGGTAATCCCGGTGGTATTGCAATCTCGGAAATGGGAACCGATAAACGGCATATTGGTGTAATCTGGCTTCAAGAGGAGTCAAGCTAAATAATGAGCAAGACTTTTCTGGCTGGTGGACTATTTCTCAGACCGGATGTTTTGCTTGTGTAGTTGTACTAATATTACACACATGTATGCCTTTGCGATACAATTCCAATACACAAAAAGAGTAAAGGAGGTGTGGGAATCAAAAGCCGCGCCTGCCAAGAGCCTTTATTCTCATTGAACATTTATGGCTTCTTAGGTTTTTGTTGTTTCCATAACGACTCTGTATATTTTACCCATTTTTTATAGCATGTAACTGTCCCAAATGCGGAGGAGGCTTCACATCGGTAACAGGAAGAACTATTGCCGATAAAAGTGGTTCGGAGAAGTGTTCGGGTGGTCAGAAGATTACTGACCATTATATTCCGGACAGGAAGTATTTTAGAGGATTTCTCCTTTTCGTAAAGCAAGGAAATCCAGTAAGGGAGATTTATGTAATACAATTAATTCAAAAAATAAACTATTTTCAATTATTACAGGACAAATAAATATTACGAATTGGTCGTTATATAAATACATAGTTAGGATGAATTTAAAATTAGATTTAATTTAAATTTTAGCTGTGAAATATTTAGATAAATAAATAAGCTCTCCAAAAATTCTCGGCCCGGGGAATATGGCTTTATGGCCTTCTACGATCGTGATTTTTCCGTGAAGGATTCGGTAGTCCGAATTTGACGACAACTTTGGGATTGGGCATACCGAAGACCTAGGTTTTTCTATACCTAGCTTTTCTAGGTATTCTAGTCATTTTAGCGTCGAAAACGAGGGAATTAGTTAGGTCCAGAAAACGTTTGATCCAAAAAATTAATTTCTGTTTTGACCGAAAATGCATTTTCAGATCATTCATCATAAGATAAACCACTTTCACTAAGTATTATGACTAAAATGGACAGCTAGACAATAATACATACTGCACCCTAAAGCTAAAGTGACCGTGGGTATGTGTGTGTGGGTGTACCTCCGATCCAGCCTTTACTTCCGGACGTGTGATACGCAAAATACCTATTACTAGAAAAAGCACCGGATCCGACGCCCATTAATATAGGGAGACTATATACCCAATAACAAAAATTATAGGAGAGATTCTTTACTTTTCAGAATTTTTTCCTGTTAAGATGGAAGGTTTATGCACAATTATTTTTATTTAATTTATGTTGTTATTACGAACGGAAGAAAAAAGGGGCCATAATTCATGCAATTATGGGAAATAACGTGATAGTTACGGCGTTACAAAAAGAACTTACTTCTTGAATGCGGGGGAAACCACACGCCAGTATTATGAATGGCAATAGTCCATATATTGTGTACGTAACAGAGCCGCTTTCCTGTATTGTGTTCTTTTTATCACATTGTTTATGTTAATATGTGCGATATTTAAGCAATAAAACTCTTCTATGATATTTGTAGGCACCACGTGGTTTATAGTTTCCCACGAAATTATTGTTTATGCAAGTATTTGTGCAAAAATGTTATCTTTTAGCATAGAACTTCTTGGATTCCAGAATTAAGTGACTACAATGACTGATTTTCTGACTATACGCATTTTATGATATGCAATTATTATTTACAAAAGCTCAGTACATGAATCATAACAGTTATTAACAACACTGATATCAATATTTGAGGCACATGTTTGACTGACTATCCCTTGAAGTTGAACAAAGTGGGTGGGAAAGTACATGTTGATGCGTCCACTAAAACTTATGTGTTATTTTATTCAGAAATTTTATAAGCTGTTTAAAATATTTAAAACAAACTACCTGGTGCAATGATATTGAAAAGCTTAGAGAATCCATTCACGATGCCTTTCTGTTCAAGAATTTGATTGACCGCAGTCTCATATCTCTGTTTGTATACAATTGGATCGCGCGCAAACACGTACAGCTGAAATTACTGGAATGTTTGACACACACACATATGTTAATTGTAACCTACAGGATAGTTACAATTTGTAGTCATAATCGTGAAGTCATATTCGCCATTTGTATTAATTGGTCCCGTGAATATAACGTGTACTGAAAAATGACGTAGTATTTGGAGAACAAGTTAGTGAAATTTAAACTTGTTATATAGCAACATTTTAATCAATGATATAATTATATGCTACCAAAAGTTAAGACAGCTTTTCCTCATATAAGGCTGGATGTAATGAGTTTTGTAACGCAGGAGTCTTACACAAATCGGACATTTATAAAAAACCGATATTACCGTTAACGTCCTCCTGATGAGCAGTTGTCCTAAGAATCAACTCTCCTGCTTGTTTTAAGATAGCATATCCTGAAGTGATTTTAGGTTTGCTATACGGTGTTCCATCTGTTGTGTACTCAAAAATTTCGAAAATTGATCCGATGCCGCCATTATTCACATCTGCGAGCTTCTTGTATGACACCACGCTACAGGCACTCTGTGTTAAAGGTGGGCTGTACACCACCTGGTACCACTGGCCCATAAATGCGTCCAAATTGAATTCACTAACGGGCACTGGTTTCGGATTGCAGAATGGGCTCGATGGCTGAGAAATCAGACCTTGAATCATCTCGAGGTTCTCCCCTATGGCAGCTTGCTGCGCAGCTGTTAGCGTGATCGGCGTTGAGGTGTTCAAAGACGAACCAGATGTGTCAGTAGCGTTATCCTGAAATAACTAATCACATTTAAAGCAAAATTTATACAAGGATTTTATTTTTAAGCCATAAAATTTTTTAGTAGTTTTCTTTTATGATTACAGGAACGCAGTGAACAAAGTTTTAGCATAAACTACCCGGGCCATAAATAAGGCCAAAATTTGACTCCCCCTGAAAATTTATTCGTCTTAATAAAAATCAAACAGATATAATATTACCTGAATCGATCCAGATGTCAGTGCCTTGTAGAGAACGTTGCTTATCATACTTTTTCCTGAAATTTTAAATATTGGTGTTTGTTGGATTTGGTAGGGATCCCTACCTGGGAGTGGACTATTACTTCCGCCCAACAAATTCGTAACGGCTTTTCCTATGCCATTTGCATCAGACGGCTTGCCTTCCTTATTGAAACCAAACAGATCCAGAACAGTTCCTATCAGACCACCAGGAACATGGGATTCATCGGTAAGAGTGCCATACTAAAATCGAAATTCATAAAAACGTCTCGTTACAGATAAATGTACTTCAGAAGCATCAGCAGCGCTAGATGAAAGAACAGCTTCAGAGACTGATGCAGGGTGACGTCTCACTTCAGCGGCAGGGCCTAAAATATAAAATCGGCATAATTGTGTAAAAGTTTTCTATTTCATTCGCTGATATCTCTCACAGTAATATCCGATATACAATATGTGAGTTTTTTGTTGATTTATTTTCTGTAAGCGAGTCGAACAAAAAATCACCATGCCTATGAGCAACTTTATATTTAGTTTAGATATATAAAACAACATTTCGGTTCAAATTCAATAAGAAATCTCACCAAGTCCTCCTTCAGGCACTTCGGGTTTTGAAGCAAATTTTGGAACTTCGGGTGCATTTTTCATCACCACCGGCGGTTGCTGCTCTTGCCGCCTCATTTGTTCACCGAGGGCAGCCATAGGGAATTTTGGCAATTTAGGATAGTCGTTGGGGATACCGCTGATAGAGGATTTCGGTGAGAGCCTAGGTCCATCTCCTTTAGACTTTTCTTCAGCATTCACTGACTAAACGGTAAGTTGTTGACATAAATCAAGAGATGCCAGAAAAAATTACATTTTGTTCTGCGCCCTGTTGGAACAACGACGTCTTTCCGTTATTCAGTGAGAAACCTTGATTGAATCCAGGTGGCAGCTGATATTCAGGCTGGCCTCCAGGTGGCGCTGGAGGGCCGGACAAAAACTGAAATTCAAAATTACCGTTCAAGTTCGCAGTCTCACAAAATACCTGTTCAACCGCTCGACCGATTGATGCCAAGCCATCTGGAGGTTGGGGACCGCTCTGTTCGCCCTCCTTTCCTGAAGTATATGTCCGTGGTGGTGTCGCGATTTCGTAAGTCTTCTCGGGGAAGAAACCTAAATTATGTGTCTTTATTTCAGTAAGAGCAATGTCCTTATATTCCCTTATATACAGCTCCATGTTAACAAAGTATTCAGATCTATCAGCGGAAAATTTTTGCTTTTACTAATTATGAAAACGCGAATAAACTGTGACTTTATAATTATCACCATTATAACCATGCTTACAAAAAAATCTCCAGAATTCTGTACCCAAAAATAGTCATAAAGTGGCTTAAAGTAATATAAGTTCGTCCCATGGAGTCATGTTTAACGGTATGGATTCATTTCACACCCGTGTAATCAGATCGCCCTACTGTGGGGAATAACCATAATGTTTGACAATTTTGGGGTATAAACCTCTGAAAGTTTTATTATTAGTGATTGGCAAATGAAAAGTCATAGTTTTCTTTCAAGGAGACAATCAAATTAGGATATATCGGAAGTGTCCCATTTCGGAAAAGGTAGTTTAAAGTCACTCCATAAATAAATCATGAGGGAAAATTACCTCCTGGACGCGGCCCTATTAAAGTATCAACCAACTGCCTAGCGTGTCCGTCCAGCTCAAAATATTTGGCTAAATCAGGTGTGACGGTCGGTTTGGCATAGCCATTCGGAGAATCAAACTGAGCTTGAACTTGCACTATTATAAGAAGAATCAACACGAAGAACGATTCACTGAATACGGATGGCATCGCTACCTAAGAATAAGAGAGTTGTTAGATTGCGAAAAAAATATGCAAATACAGAGAACTTCTTCATTCCACTTTTCATAAGGGAAGAAGCTCTATAAAAGGAAAAAAATTGCTTCGATCTATTTTGGTGGATTCTGGAGTGCGCATTCAAAAGAATACAAACAAATGAAAGTACGTACGTATTTTACATATCCTGAGACTTACAAAAATATATCCTAGCATGTCATAGTAAGCCACAAAACGGATAGATTAAAATAATCTAGGAGACCCAAGAAAGTGTATAAAGAAATATACACAAAATTATTTGCTACAAAAACATAATTTGAATAGCTTGAAAAGGTTAACTTTTCAAAGGGCAACAAAATTGCACCGAGAGAGATTGCTGCAAAAAATACGAAAGTACAATACGTGTGAAATCATCTAAGCCGAATGAGAAAGTGCGCATCTTCCTGGATTTCTTACGTCGAAATTATATTGGATTTGGAAGCGCAGAAAAACCTCAAATGATGAGCCTTCTCTTCCAGCCTTTTGCTCCAAAACGCCGACACAGATTTGTGCCCTGTATTGGTTGTATGCATGCGCAGGATGCTCTCTCCCGTGCTTCCTCGCTCGAGGGGATTATTATATGGGAGTGAACTGCCATTCGGATGGATTTACCAATCAATCCCCATTCTCCGGAATCCAGCAGAAGAGAAATCCTCCCGTCCGTTACTGGCTTGGTTCCATTTCAGTTCAGTACACAGGTGTGTGTCACATTCTAAAGTGGACTATCATAAGATCCGGCGATCGTATATTATCAACAAATGAATCTCCACCGTTTTAGGAGAATCCAGGAGACTAGGTCAATCAAAAGCTAACTGCCGCCCTTGACGCAGGTAATCCTCCCAGAAAAATCTCAAGTTTCACGGGATTTCATATATCCCAATCCTTTTTGATATAAATTAGTTGCCACTCAACTAATTTTCTATCTCCTATTTACAAAATCACATTGACACTGTTTGGAAATTATGTTAGAACACTAAGCTCAATAAATATTCCTTGATATTTGAATAGTTAACCGAAACTAAACTATGTTAACAGTGAGATGCGATTATTCACTCAGAAAGAATTAAGTGACTTAAGACCATGTCACTCAAAAGAGTATAAAATCATGATAAATTCGAGCTTGCGTTTCATTATTACATTTTATATTTTCCAGACGCAACAAAATATTGTACAATACTATGAATAACAACATTTTTTCAAGCATAATTTAAAATTATATTTAAAACATACGAATTTTTCAAGAATAAAACATTCCTGTCTCCGATGCGCCCACTTCACATTGTAATTTCCAAAAATCGACAAAATTGCTTAAAACAGTAACAATTAGCTAAAATGTCAAAACACAGAAAACCGCTGAGGAATTAATCTTTTTCACAATTTCTATACAAGATCCGTTAGAGAAGAACGCGTGGGATACTATTAGAATATTTATGGGATGAAACCCATCAGTATTCATTGATATTTACCTCATATAATAGAACACAGAACGCTGCAGAGAATACGGAATAAGACGGCACGCTCCAGATGCAGCGTGCCGTCCTCTGTGATTCGTGATCAGCTTGAAAAATCCCCAGCTACGGGAAACCTTTCCATGATCATGTAAAAATGTGAAAATTCTTAAAACATACCTCGCAGGGATCTAAAATTCCGGTTTTGAGGTATTAGCCATGGTAGATTTGGTGGTAGAAAATACCCCAAGTCTGGAGCTTAAGGAATACTAGAGGTATGACCTGAAGAAACAATATGAGATCCGGAATATAACGTCCGAAGAAAGAGGAAATTTTTTCTTGCCTCTTCTTCTTTCTACGATATACTTTCAAGAAAACTCCTTTTTGCCTGATGCAAATATACAACAAATTTCAACGAGTCATTTTCTGGGATTATTTTCTAGCCAAAGAAGTAATTTTTATATTGTTTCTAAATAGTGTCAGAATGTCAGTTTTTTCTTTGCTTTCGGTACTTTTCAAAATTTTTACCGCAACTCCTTTAACACTAACTTAGTACACCGTGCTAACCAATTTCCGAACAGAATAAAAGTATCCACCTTTTATGTGACAATATTTATTGTGTAAATAAGACACATTCGCTGGCAATGATAACGACACCGAGTATATTGAACACGTGTTATTTATTATTTCATTGTCACCACAGCATAGAAATAGTTATTATTAGAAATATTTTTCCAGATGTACATATGCCCGCTGATATTCATAACGGGAAATTACCATCTTCGGGATGCGAGATCTAAAGTTTCAGTCGTTGGCGTGGGCATGCTCCCTATCTTAGTTGACTGTTAGGGTCAGAATGATCTCGCAATGCCCAGCTGGTATTCATGTAAACCCATTCATAACACCTATACACTCAATAACAATCTTTCGAAAATAATCAAGACTACTAAGCGAAAAGGGATTACAGAAACCAAATTGTGCTTCTAAAAATTTGTTCTTGTATGGTGATGAAATGAATATTTTATGACAGTGATGTAGCATTTCTTTAACCTCCTTTTCATAAAAACTAATTTATATGTCCTTCATGTATGGATATTTATAACAAATTTCTTATACCAAGGAATTCTTCTATAGAACTAAATTCTTCATATGATACCACCTCATGTACTAATATTAGAATGAAAGCAGAATGCGTACAGTTATTGCTTGAGCTTTATATTTATGTGCTTCTAAATTTTAGAATGAATCTAGAAGTTGAGAAACGTTATGAGTTTAACCTAACTTTTAAGGGATCTGAGTTTATTACGCATGAGTTTGGCCAAGCTAACTTGGGCGGGTATTCAAACACATTTTATATGCAATTTTCCTCCTTATTAGAAATTTATAAAGCCGATATTATGCATCAAATTCCAATAGTATTACTCCGCTTTCACTGTTGGAGCTATTATTTCACATGATTGTGCTCGATTAGAATTATATGTAGATACCTAATTACAAATGCTAGTAATCAGAAAATGAGAATCATGTTCATGCGATTTTATTATGTTATATTGTCAAACTCGACAAAACAATCTTAAATGTACTGTCGGAAGATTCAAAGTGAAAGTATTTTTATAAGAAAGAAACATTTTCACGTTTAAATTGTGTTCTTTGTAGTTTCCGTTCTGCGATCGATTTATCATTATATCACATCAACAAAAGATTTCAGTTTGCGCCCAGTCAACAGTCGGAGATTGATGTTACGGGACGGAAGAAGAAACTACAAATAGTATTGCATAATACATTATCGCGCGATTGGATGTGCTTGAGGAGATCGAATTGCACTGCTAACACTAACAAATCAATCATGAGTGCAAATACGGAGTCAAAATCTGCGGTTGGCACTCGACAAAAGCGAACAATGTCACTGTCTTTGCCACGTAGGTTTTTATCATATCTGTTAAAACTTATTAGTAAACCTTTACATGACAAGAGCCATGTCAATTGGTTTAAACACATTCGAGGGTGTACCGATAGACGAATAATGTTCGTACCTTGGTGTCTTCACTGATTTTCGACAGCTGTAGTCTATAGAGTATGGACATTCGCCATCAATGCTCGGATTATAAATAACACCCGTATACCATGCCTCCATAGCAAATCGCATTTTGAAGTGTTTCTCTTATCCTACAATTATAGGGTGCTGTTTGTTCGGTATTAAGATTCTGTAATGTCTTTTGAAAATACATATTGTTAAAAGCTTCTGTAAATGTTGCTCGTTGCCCTTGGCTAGTAAATAGTAAATATATTTTTTGTTTCCCGAAAACGTTAATATTACATTTATATAATTGAATAATAGGGGCAAATTTACTACCTATTTCCTCTAAAATAAGCTCCTCTCCCAAAATAAGACCCCTATCAAAATAAGCCCCTAAAGAGCATATTGTAAGTCAAAAGCACGCCTCCTCCAAAATAATCCCCCTAAATTAATTATTTCCAAACTTAGCTAATTCAAATTTTTTGGCGCAAATTTGGATTTTTATTCAGAATTTGCTACTTTTACCAAATTTTGGGAAATCATAGTAAAATATTGAAAAATGTGCAAAATCACGAAAATTCAAAAATTGCGCCAATTCAAAATTGGTCTTCAAATTTTCAAAAATTTTGGGAAAGTCGGAAAAACATTTTACTATTTTCCAAAAATTTCCTCAAAAATTTCGCGAGACGCATGCCGGCGTCGCGTTTAAAACATTGTAAAATAAAAGCCTCCTTCCAAAATTAGCCCCCGTAGAGTGACACTGAAAAAATAAAAGCCCCGAGGTTTGTTTTAGATGAAATACGATATATGTAAGTTTTGTGCATTTCCCTGTGGTTTTTGGAAAATGGAGTGACATGACCGGGGTAAAATGACCGCTCCCCTTGGGAATTATGTCTGACAAAATTGAGAAAGCGCGTGGTTTCCGGTCGGGTGATTTTTTAGAGTGAGCTTAATTGCGTTGGGTTTCCCCGACCACATGGTATTTCGAGATCAATTGTACCGGTTACCCACCTATTACACTTATCATACATACTCTTATCATAATGTTTAGTTATAAGCAATAAAACACTGGGTAGATCAGCTGCTAAACATGTTCACTCGCTTATAATCTCCGTCTTTCAGTGAAATTTCTTATCTTGTATTTGTTTATTGTGTCGGTGCACTCCCTATTTCAAGCATAATATGCGTGTATTTTGGGAATTATTCACGTGAACGAGACCAGAGAACTTGGCTTCTTCAGGATTAAAATTGAGGACAGGCAATCACCCCACAGAAAGTAGAATTAACTTCTTATCAGTCGGACGCTGAGGACATAAAAGGTGTTTCGCTGCGTTGACCGCACTTTTCCGATTGCCGCAACATTTATTTTGTGGTTCAGTCATTCGTCGAGTTCTCAGAGAACGAGTTTAATTCTGCTTATTTCGGAGCACTGCGCTCGATTGAAAATAATTTTCATCAAGGACCATAATTCATACCGCCAAAATCGATTCTAACTCCTCCAGTGCCTCAAAGTTAAATCAATTTAACGATATTGAAAAAATGATTCTGATCGAAGACGCAGAATTATTGCTCTCCTCCCGTTTCACGCGGAAAAGGGGCTTCTCGGTGAACCCTTCTTATGACTTTCGTATGTTTCTTTGCCTAATACTTTATTTCTTAAAATCACCGAGACGACTGCTTATCATTTCATTTTCCGATTTATTTGCCACACATCATTCCGTATATCTAAAAATTCATTAAATTCTCGATATAACCTGTATTATTTTCTAAGAATTAACTTTATTAAAAAATAACATTAAAAATACAATTTCTGCCTTGGAAAACTTTTAATTATACATACCTTTTTACAAACTTTAATAATGGTGTGGTAATATTTTTTTCTTAACTGAAATCCTGAACTAAAAATGCTCGACTGTAGAAATAAAAAGTATTAAAGAACATTAACAAAAAATAGTTTTAGCTATGCCATGGTTCGGTATCGACATTGGAGGAACCCTGACAAAGCTCGTTTATTTCGAACCGACAGATAGAGTAACTGTTTATCTTAACCTATTCATCTTCAAATTTTTAGTTTATTAATTTCTAGAGTGAATATCTCGAAACTGAAGATGAATTACTCCGAGAGAAGACAATTCATCATTATCTCACGACAAATAAAGCATATGGTGAAAGTGGCATTCGTGACGAAGATCTTCAGCTGGATAACGTCAACATTAACGTTAGTTCCTTACTTATTTAATTTGCATAGAAAACGACAAAATAAGTAGTTCGTATTTTAGGTAGTTTAAAAGACTAAAATTAGCACGACTAAAATTTTTTTAAATATTTCTTTCACTGTTTCTAATTGCCAAATTTCTAATACTTAAAGAATATAAATAAGACTTCTGATATGCTCGAGCATCATTATTACAATGTCTCACATTAAACTTTTTAGGGCCGCATCGGCGTGATCCACTTTATTCGCTTTCCTACCGACAGGATGATGAATTTTATCAAATTGGTGAAAAGCAAAGGGTTCGCACAAATCAGCTCGACCGTTTGTGCGACCGGTGGAGGTGCTATTAAATATGCCAAAGAAGCAGAAAAGGTATGAATTTGTGCAGTGTACCTATTATAGTGTAGTTATATTTTATAGGAACTCGGGATGAAGCTTCATAAAGCTGATGAGCTTGGTAATTTAATTTTACATATTAACAGAATTTTAAGCATATAATTACGAATTGGTTTTCAGAATCGCTTATAAAGGGCATTGAATTCGTGGCTGCAAATAACGCTGATGAATGTTATTACTATGACCAACCATTGGACCCTGAAAAGTGCCGGAAAGTGATATGGTTAGTAAATATTGATTGTCTAGATAATTTATCTTCGAAGACAACTAAGTGATTTCACACTCAAAGAATCATGATTATTAATTCTGAAATATTATCGAGATATGGCACATAGGAAATATTTTGTCTCTATTTTGTCTCTAAGTTTTTGACATCTATTAATTGAAACACATGGTTGCTCATTTACTTTTAATTTCCTCTGTTATTCTAACTTTATTGTTTAATGACCATATTAAGGCATCAGTAAATATATGAGTAATTTATTTAGGAGGTGGTCCTCGGCAAGGTGCTCTTCCACTGATCACAAATACCCAAATGGCGGTGAATCAACTTCGGAGGGATTGCAATACCCTTACGTTGTAAGTCATACGGTGAAATTTTGGTTTAAAAAATGTTGGTTCTTAGGTATGCAATATTGGATCAGGCGTTTCTGTACTGGTTGTTAGAGGTCATAACGATTTTACCCGAGTATCAGGTTCTAGGTATGAGCTGATTTACTATATATGTCTCGGAATTGAGGACTATTCACCTTTTTCAGCATAGGCGGTGGATTTTTCCAAGGATTATGTTGCCTTTTATGTGGATGTGAAACATTCGAAGAAGCTATCGAACTAGCAACCAAGGGTGACAACAAAAGTATTGACAAACTAGTTCGCGACATTTATGGATCTGGCTACGACAGTATTGGTTTGCCCGAGGATATCGTTGCTGCAAGGTAAAGTTTTATGTTTTGAAAGATTTATCAAACATCTCCTATTTTTTAGCCTTCTAAAAACATATTTCATTAATTAATATTTAGCAAACAATGCGTCTCATAGATAAATTTTTCAGTTTTGGCAAAATAACGAATGCGAGTGAAAGAGCAAAAGCTCGAAAGGAAGACTTGGCTAGGTCGGCTCTTGTCACCACCACAAATAATATTGGCAGCATCGCTTTGAATGCTGCAAAACAATATGGAATTGAGCGGATCGTGTTTACAGGTATTTTTTAGTTCCAACTTTATGCATTACGTAAAAATTGTTTAGGAAACTTTCTTCGAGTAAATCCCATAGCCGCTAAACAGCTGGCATACGCCATGGATTTCTGGTCACAAGGGCAAAAGAAGGCATTGTTTTTGGTTCGCGAGGGATATTTCGGTGCTGTCGGATGCTTGGATAAACTTGTGGATGTAACTCAGTCGAGGAGGATGATGCGGAACGGAATAATAAACGCGAATAGTAACCAAGCATAAATTCTCATAATTCTTTAACAAAATTTCTTTTCTCATTCCTAATTTTTATTTGTTAATTCTCGAAGATAATAGCGAAATAGGCCCAAATTTTTGTTGTTTTATATTTATAATATGTAAAATATTGTTCTCAAAGTGCTACTTAGATGAGTGATTATTGTATAATTAGTACGTGGTGTAAGAATACACGGATAAGAGGAGCTATTTCGGATATTGTAAAGTATTTTGTGTTCGGTTTTAGTTAACTACAGTAATGATATCGATTTTGTACACGCATATGCAATGTACTCGAGAAAATTCTAAAATATCTAAAGTGAAAGCCAGAAACGACTCCGTTTTCTACTCTTTATAACAATATTGAGCATGAAATCATTTATGCATGTATTAAGTTCTTTGGTTTGTTTTTATTTGTATTCGTAGGTGACATGTAAATTTTCACATATATTTCATGCGATACTTTAATAAATATCTTCTAATGTAAATTTATTGCATATAACTGCTAATTTTACTCTCTTTAACAATATATCTGTTTTTATTGACTCGAGAATCTACGTTTAGACTCAGTATGGAATAGTCTTTATATATATGTTATCTTTTTAAATTCACAGTACTCGTCTTACAAAAATAATCTGTTAACTTGTGGCCTTTATGCATTTAAGAAGCTTTGCATTCCAAAGGGCAATCATCAGCGCTGTGATTATAGCTGTATAATCGAACCAGCAATATGGAATTATTGACGAAATTCACAAATAAAGTGTTTTACATTATTTAAATTAGAATTTGATTTTGTACACCAATAACAAGATATGATGCATATTCGGATTACAAACAAATTTTACAGTTGAACGAACACACACTCGAAGATTTTTTTTATTGAGTTTTGTACAGTTTCTTTAAATTGCCTTCTGAATATGACACAAGGAACAAATATTAAAATGAATAGTTTGTGTAAATAAATATATGATATCACCTACGATTCAGATTTAATATACTGTTCAGACTCAGGTAGACAAAAACTTGGTGATCGTAAGTCAGTTGTATTCCGCCTGCAAGATAAGGAACATTTGATGTTTCAGCATTTTTAATTTATTTTCAGATTCTAATTCAGCTAATTCAAATCTTTGTCTTTTATGGATTAACTGGATACACGTGCTGTTAGAGATTTTCTATTATTAATATAATTTTGAATTCCCACAAAATTATTGAAACTGACATCTGTTTTGGTAGTCGTCGCACTCGTTTGAAAGGGAAAAACGAGAAGTAACCCTCTTCGTAAATTGTTTTCCAGCCTCTTGGTTTTTGTCCGATATTAACTAGAACTCAGTCTAGCGAAATGTCATATAACGCACAAACACACTCTATTTTGATTCAGCTTCAAAAGTAAAATAAAAAGAAAATCATAGTCCCAAATGTTTTACGTTAAATATCGTGTCATCTTGCATGGCCATGAAAACAATATATT
The DNA here is from genome assembly GCA_022814885.1 of Ditylenchus destructor. NCBI lineage: Eukaryota > Metazoa > Nematoda > Chromadorea > Rhabditida > Anguinidae > Ditylenchus > Ditylenchus destructor. The sequence goes on from JAKKPZ010000002.1 coordinate 1,303,682, forward strand.
TCACGCCGTATATAATATATTTATGTTATTCAGAGGCATCATATTGATATGGAAACTGACAAAGATCAAGAAATTTTGTGTGGAGTCGTTGAAGGTACTCTCATATTTCATAGAATTATACAGATTATTTTTTGAGGATTTTACGGTCGACCATGGACAACAGATCAAAGACGACATTTATTTAAGCAGTTAAAGAAACTCGGCATGAACACTTACTTATATGCGCCTAAAGATGACCTTAAGCATCGAGCAGAGTGGCGGATACTCTACACAGTCGAAGAAGCAGGTGAATAAAAATCCAAGGGCAATCAATATTGATTTTCTTTTACTATATGGAGTGATGTCCCTACAAACTTTAGATTTGTTGGAATCACTAATTAGAGCCGCGCGAGAGAGCAACGTTACATTCGTCTATGCCTTATCGCCAGGAATTGATATTGTGTAAGGAATTGTTATGTTATTAATGATTTTGCTTCGTGAATTAATCAAAGCTAACATAACATCATATGCCAGAGTTAGAGTTTAGGAAGAACAGTTTTGCTAAAAGCATAGTTATGTTGTCTAGTAAGTTTATCCAGTTTTCCGAATTTTTTGGTTTTAACATGAATCTGCTTCGAATATAATCTCAACGCAACTCTCAGACATAATTTCCTACTTCATTGTACATATAGAATACGGATGTAAAATATTTTCGTTAAATTTGAATGATGATTACAAGGTTTGTTCAGATATTCAAACCCAAAAGAAGTGAAAGCTATTCAGGACAAACTAAAACAAGTTCAATCTTTGGGATGTACTGCATTTGCCTTATTGTTTGACGACATCGAAGTACATTTTCATTTTGACAAAAATAAATATACATTCCATTAATTTAGCCATCGATGAATGAACATGATCGAAAGCAATTTCCATCTTTTGTGGTGGCCCAATTAGTCGTTTCAAATACCGTGTACGAACATATGGGCTGCCCGCTTTTCATGTTTTGTCCCACAGAATATTGCGAATCTCGAGCAGTTCCTACACTTGAGGGTAATTTAAATCATTTTTACTTTGTCTTCATAGTAAATATTACAGATTCCGGGTACTTAACTACACTGGGCACGAAATTACATCCAGATATACACATATTATGGACAGGTTGACATAGGTCGAAACGGACGCAAGTATAATGGAAACATTTATAGGTCCGCGAGTAGTATCCAGGTATCTAACAGTCGAACACATTAGAAGAGTGGGCAATGTTTTGAGACGCAAGCCTTTAATATGGGACAATCTCCATGGTATTAATTTTTTCTTTCACTGAATGTAAAATTTTATGTTGTTTAGCTAATGATTACGATCCGAAAAGAGTATTTCTCGGACCCTTCGCTGGAAGACCCGTCGGCCTAAAATCCGAAATATCCGGACTTTTGCTAAACCCAAACAGTAAATACGAGGCTAACTTTATTCCATTTTTCACCCTTGCCGATTGGAATCGAAGCGATCGTGATGCGCCGAAAAGTGAATACGGTAAGCGCAAGCAGATAGCATGTTAACAATTTTACGACAACATCTTAACGAACCATTTGGATAAGTCAAATACCGTATTTCCTTTAATTAGCCCCGTGGGCGTATTTTAATACCCCTCTAGGGAGGAGCTCTCTTGAGGGAGGAGCTCAATTTGAGAGGGTAATTGTTCGTTCGCGCCTCCCTGAAAGCGAGGCGTGAAGATTTTTTGGATCTTTTACAAAATTTTGAAAATTATACCCAATTTTGAATTTCTGCCAACGAAATTTACAAAACGTTTGTATTTTCTACATTTTTGACCGGAATTTTGGCAATTGTTGAAAAATCTTCAATATTTTGGTAAAAGCAGCAAAAATTGTAATAAAAACTCAAATTCACACCAAACATTTTTAATTTGCGGCAAAAATTGAAAAAACATTTCTTGGGTGCTTAATTTCTTCTATACACCTTCTGACGGGGAGGAGGTTTATTTGAGGGAGGGCTGAATTACAGGAAATACGGTACTCACCTACAGCCTACTTTTAATATGATTATTATAATGCTGGGACGCACTCAGGATTTTATTTATAGGGAAGCGTTCTTAATAAATATTCATTTGGGATTGCAAGCGGGTGTTAGTGCCCTTTTACTAAGTTATAAGTGATGAAAATATGCAAATATGTGTTGCTTGGGAATATTTCTGTGGACCAAAAGATCAAATATATAAGAGGTTAGAAATGTATATAGAAAAGAGAATCATTATATTTAGATGATGGTTGGAAGTTAGAGATTCCTCTCTCGGATACGGCTGTTCAGGCAACTCAAAAACGAAAATCTAAGCAATACCATCCATTAAATTCTCTAAAGAGGGCGTTGGAGGACTGGTAATAGATTTATGTCGCAATGCCAGTAATATAAGTAATTTCAGGATAACTCATTATACTCAAGGGCCTGGTCCGGCTATTCCACCGTGTGTTTTTGATATAGTTTACTAATTTTATAACACCTGTTTTCAGAATAAGCCAAATGGAAACGCAAACAGTGGCCAATGTCATTGAATCAACTGCGATTAGTTCATCTGTTCCACCTCCGAGCATACGTACATGCGAAGGTGATAAACATTTTACAAATTTCAGTTCTCCAAAAAGCTTGAGTGTTTCACCTTTATAAAGTTGGCTGATTAAAAGAGCATTATTCTCCAAAATTTATTTTCTCCATTGACAATATATTGTCTTTCTAGGAAACGACCTACTGCCCACTACGGACTTACCACCACCGTTGTACACCTCTTCCCCAATTGGCAACGCTACTACGGTATTCATTTTATTTCTCGATTTAAAAAATTACTAATACTTAGGTCACTGTGCAAGCTTTCCCTCTATCGGAGTCAATTACAGGCGTTGCAGAAGCGGTAGTGCTATTTGTTTAACTTTAAGTATAGACAAAAGTACTCACCGTTTTTAGCATGATATGATGATCCCACAGACAGTTAATTCGTTGACAAGCGACTATAACGAACCGATGGAGGTTTTATGCAACTTGCCAAAAGTAAGTTTATTTTAGCTCTAGTTCAATATTGTACCTATATCTCTTAACATTATTATAGCAGTTTGCCAATGATTTCTTTAAAAAATTAATTACGACACATAAGCGAAATTACATAAGTATATTTTATGCTTCTCACTGTAGATCTCCTGCGATTCTGCTTGTTAACCACACAATATAACAAACTAGAAAGGGTGAAAACACTCAGATTGATACGAGTGAAACTTTTCTTAACAAGTATATATAATAAAATAGCTTTATCAATAGTCTAAATTTAGGAAACTGTTACATCGACCGCAATGGAAATGACACCAGACGGCAGCGATATTCCTATGGAAGATGAACAAGAGATTAGTGATGCAATAGGGTTATTTATTATTTAAAAATTTTATACAATTTTGTCTTCATAGATTCGTATGAACATTAAATACATTTAAGTAAACATTATCCGAGTTGGTTGAATTTTTAGTTGAAAGTTTACCGTATTCCTTCAAAAATAGGACGTATTATTTTGCCAAAATTTTTAAATTTCAAGTCACACCAAAGCTACTAGATGATTAAAAAGTGCAAAAGTACGTTTCGAAGTGCTTTAACAGAATCTGAAATTGTTTCCCACCACGGAGGCCAGAGTTCCGGGGGCCTATTTTAGAGAGGAAGGGAATTAGCGAAAATTGTTTTATGAAAATATGCCAAAACATAAATTAATTATGTTAATACATTATTTTAATATTGCCTGTTTTAGGAAGATAGACAGTGAAAAAGTGGCCCTTCTAGTCGATATGTTCTATTTGCCGTTCGAACACGGGCAACGTGGCGTCAATTTGCTCGAAGAATTCCAGTGGCTTCACGAGAATGCTCAAATCATTCGATCTGAATCGGAAGCAAACGAAAAAGAAGCTAATGAGTGGTTACGAAGATTTGATGCATTTACTGGATCTGTAAATCAGCTAACTTCTTTGTACAGGTATCTAAATCAGCGATACGGAACAAATTTAACACAATTTTCAGATTAATTATTGAATCTCCGAATAAGGTAAATGGTGTCTAAAATTTTTATATCTATAATTTGATTTTAGACACTGGTGCAAGAAATGTTTCCCTATGTTTGGGAGGTACATTTTTATTGCAATTTTTAATTCAAGATTCATAGTTATATAATTGGCTATATAATTGATTAAATTTATATTTGCCGAAAATAAACCTGTATTATATGCGTAGTTGCAATTAACTAATAAATATATTTTAGGCCCAGGGAATAGTGTCAGTTCTATGTGCTCTATTACAATGGATGCGCGAAGGAAATTTGTTGGTGGCTCCAACCGGTTGGGGATATACATGCATGTCTTTTAAACTGTTTACTTTTAAATTTTAGGCACTGGATCTTGGTGGAGCAGCGGGGAAGTAGATCTTGAGCCTTGGGCTTTGGGTGGTGGCCTCTTGCCTGATTGTAAGTTGACTGATTTTCGCAAGGGTCTACTTCTAGGGAATAGATTTAAGAAAATATGTCTCTAGTATTAACTTATAGATATGCGTTTATTTTACTGTTTAAATATTAACCATTTTAGTACAAAAACTGGTCGTGACTTCTCCGCAGTTAGCCGATTTGTTCACAATCAAATTTTCCATTCCACTTAGTTTGACTTGTTATACAATCAAACCCCTCGACGTACAACAAATTGATAAAGTAGGTTTTGATCCTAATTTTTAGCGTTGACTTATTTCCATATTTCAGGAACTATTCTACGACATTTTTTCGACATGCCAAGAAAAAGAGCTAGTCGAATCAATAATGACATCCGATAGAGATGAGTTCTTTTTCGACAAAAGCTTCTCTCCTTTCATTAAATACGGAGTGCCACCGCATCACTTCATGGCTGAAGAACTGAATATCAATGACGGTGTTCAAACTTCTTCAATAGGATTTGGCATATTAAACATTGCAGGTAAAAATTATGCTACTTATAAGATAGCTACTGCTACCTTCAGTATGTTTAGGCTCTATTGAGGATTTCCAGAACGACTTTATTTCGTTATACAAATCAAAGTATTCCAAAACTATCGACGAGGACGACATGTCAGCAAATAAGGAAGAGGTAATTAATAATTAGTAGGGCCCGGATTTCCCGGACATGTCCGGAAATGTCCGATTTTGCGACTTCTGTCAAAATTTTCGGACATGTCCTAAAACCAGGGGTTTCATCGACTCATGTCCAAAAATAAGGACATTTGCCCCAAAAACTAAGATTTCGGGGTCAAAAATAAGAACATTTTATAATTTTTTCAAACCATAGGGGCCCCCTATTTTTTTGGCAAAAATTTTTTCCAAGTGTATTCTTAGGGGTGCATTTTTTCAAATTTTTAAAATTCGCGCCGAAACTATCATGCGAATATTTTTATTCTGCATGAATGAAAAAATAGCGCCGCAGGCGAAAATTTTTCAATTTTAGGCGATATTCATAAAAATTTACACTATTTTTTAAAATACTTGGAGGAGAAATGGCATCCAATTAGCGCCGCAGGCGAAAATTTTTAGGAAAAATTGCTTTTATTTCAAAAATTCCCATTTGAAATTGGATATTGCGTGAAATAAGGACAAAATAAGAACATTGGCCAAAAATAAGGACAAATCTTAGAAATAAGGATATTTTATTTTTCTAAGATTTGGACGCTAAAAATAAGAACAAATCTTAGAAATAAGGACAGATGAAACCCCTGCCTAAAACTCAGTATTTCGCACATTTTTGGTGCGGGATTTTCTAATCTAATGCTATGTCCGGAAATGTTCAAACCATAGGGTCCCCCATGGTTTTTTTGGCAGAGAAATTTTTTCAGAATTTTTTGCCAAAAAATTTTGTGTCCGATTTTGTGTCCGAAAATGGCTTTTTTCATGTCCGGAAATATGTCCGAAAATGGCATTTTTCATGTCCGGAAAATCCGGGCCCTAATAATTAGGTTAATAATTTGCCTTAATTCGAAGTTCAGAGACTACAACTTCTCAATAGTGATGCCGAAAATTTCGCGTTGCTACACTTGCCAATGGTTAGTCATTATTGCATATAGTAAAAATCAAGCGCGAAAAACAGTTAGTTTACATTTATTCAAAACATCCCTTTGGAAATTACTTTGTGGCATTATTCTATTAGTTATTATTCCCGTGTTTTGCTTACAGCAGCTAATTGATAAATACCCGAGTATGGTTGAAATTCGTTGGCGCAATTATTCCACTGAAGCTGTGGCTGTGCGCCGTCTTCTCCACGTACTTGCTGCAAGTTTGGCTATGAACGGTATTCTACTTCTCTTCTATTTCACATGATACATCTTGTGTTATTTTAGGATCGAAAGGGTTATTCACAGCGGTTGATTCGTCAAACACCGAGAAAATTGACTTACTCTCACGCCTTGGCTTGCATAAACTTAGCGAATTTAATGAATCTAAAGGATTAAAGTAATTATTATTTATACGACCTAGATACATTTTCCTGCTTTTCAGAGATGTCTGCATTATGGCACACGCCTTATAGATTCAAACACTTCAACTTGTATTAGATAATTGCCTATTAAAAGTACAATTGAGCCTCTGTAATAAATTTGATCTGTCTGGGGTGCTTACGTAAGTATTTGCTTGAAGTTCCATGACTTCATTTTTATTTACAACCCCTATGGGGCTAACTTTTAGAGACTCGACTGTACAGATTTATAACTCACTCATTGTATATGTGTGCTAGTCCGGCACAGTTTTGTTTCGATAATCCTAAATAACGATACTAAATTACTCGATAACCGAAAATACGGTATTCGAATGAGTTTGACTAGAACCAATTCGTAAAAATTTATGTCGATATCCGAAAAATGTTCTGATTTTTCGGTAATACTAAATTTTGTTTCTTAAGGATTTTATTCATAATTTTGACAAATAATGCATAAAAATTAGAAAAATTACTAAACCAACTCAAAAAGTATAGATGCGATAATCCCATGTTCTATAATCGAACAGGTATAGTCGTTTCGGAATATTGAGACAAAACTGCTTATACCTTTCCGAATATTTATGCTTTGTAGTCTACTGTCGAATTAAATTAGAAAATTGATGTGATAATTAATAAACCATTCTCATATGTCAAAATGTTATAAATGGTTGTTCGGAAATATGCATAATATACATTAAACATATTTCTAAACGTATTTTTAATAAGGGTTTTCGTATGAGGAGACAATATAAGTTTCAGTGAATTAATGTGAGCAACGTTAATGTTACACTCATCAGGACAATTAAAATTATCCGTCAAGTTTAAGAATTTTTAAGTCATTAAAATGTTAGAGTTTATAACGATGCAGCACTAAGTGTTCAGCATGGTAGATAATCAATTTTAATTACCTATATTAGCTAAAAATACTCGTTTCTATTTTTGTATCACTATGTTAATAAAAGGGAAGATACAAAGTGACATATTAAAATCTTTGTACACATGAGTTTTCGATTCGGTACCCAGTATTACCTAAAAACCGGTTGCTTAACTTAATTTAGCGATATTCCTTGATGAAATTTTGTTGAAAAATTACATGATGAAATTTACGCAACTCATTTATTAAGCAAATTTACATAAACAATTTGTTTGTTTTTTCAGTAACTGTAGATTCCCTTTTTGATCTATTTGTGTCATGCTGATGATTCTATTTCTGGATGTAATATACTGTAATACATGCCAATAAAATGTTTATATGTCACCGAAGGTTTCATTTTAAATGTATTTTAAATCATTCGTTTATATCATCAATTGCTTAACAAACGATTCACAAGTAACACTCAGCGCACATTTACAAAATTTGAATTTGCAAACTTTTAACGCTCATTGTGCCGAGTAGTTGGCCGAAATATTTCCCCTGCCGAATATTTTTAGCCAGTCGTAACACAACATGGGGTTTGAAAACCAAAATTTTCCATAACTATACCAAAAATGGAACAAAGTATTAACTATTTTTGTGATTGCATGAGGATGAGTAGACAAATGTAGCCGAAAATTTAAAATCACTCGATCTAAAATATTATGTCCCAACAAAAACTGCAAAGAAGTTTGTAGAATTTATTGGCTTTTAAGAAAAGTTTCGCTTTTGAGAGTTCACACTGTTGCGTTTCAATTGCTCAAAAAATATTTCAACTAAGTGCACAACTGAATATGCGCAAATATCAGACTTTGTAAATGTGCACTGCTGCTCAAGAGTATTTCTTGTCAATATAGATGAGCATCTTACAAAGATGTAGGATTTTTAATCCTTTGCTGAGCCACATACAACGAAGGCCAGCACACACACGCTCAAACCATCAATTGTATATGGCGATCGAATCGGAACCATATTCCTTGCGCCGAGGTTTATTTAAGGTAAGTACAATTTTAAGCAGGTGCATAATATAACTTAGCCGAAATGTTGCCGAACGCTCATTAGATTTTATATATTGTGAATTTAAAATGAGCTTGATATTGTAAAATAAAAATCAACGCCGTTGTGAGTCCATAATAGTAAATAAAAGCTCCTTTAGGATGGGATATTTACCATTATCTGTCGCAACACGTAAGAATGTATGGTTTTGATTTTATTATTTTAGATTGCCACTGTTGGAATCGGGTCGATGTATATCGGTGGCAAAATCGCGCAGAAAGCCGCAACGTTTCTCGAAGAAAACGAAATATTTGTTCATTCAGACGAGGATGACGATGACTAAGAGTTGTATGACAAGACAAGAATGTACATCTAAATGCCAAATGTGATAGCGTATTTTCCACAAGTATTTTATAAATATTGACTTTATCGAAATTAAAATACTACTAGTGCTGCTTTTCTTGAATAGCTGAAATAAAATTTTATAAGTCTAAAATATTTCTTTCCTCTGTTAATATCGTGATTATCATGACAATTATCATACATACAGTATGCTATTGGGAAAAGTGTAGCAGTAAAAAAGGAATGACAAGCGAAGCTGTGAAGGCACAAGGTGCTGATCCTCAAGACACTATTTTCGGGAAAATTATAAAGAAGGAGATTCCAGCAAAGATTATTTATGAAGACGACAGCGTATGTTGCTTGTTTATACCTCTGAAGAACCGTCATTTTATTTTTAGGTAATTGCATTTCATGATATCTGCCCGCAAGCACCGGTACACTTTCTGGTTTTGCCGAAAGAGCGGATAGATATGTTTGAAAATATAACCGAGCAGGTGAATAGCTTTTGTTTAAGCACCGTTGCAAGTTTCACTCCAAATCATTATAATCCAATTTGCACTGTTATGGTTGGATTGGTTCGAGAAAAATAATTGAGACATGTGTGAAAATATGCAAAGAAACTGCTACAGTCTTTGTCAGCGAATAGTTGACTTTCGTTTTTAATTCGCTTTTCTCAGAAGACACAACTCTTCCCAGAATTGGCATACCAGAATTTCGTCCAACATACCAGAATTAACATCCCAGAATTACCAAACAATTCTGACGTCTTCTCTCTCTAATCCGTTTTGGCCATTTGAATTGTTTCTTAAAAGTTTTAAGACAAATATGAATTTTTTTAAATATTCTACTAAATTTTCGGTAATTTTTGCAAAAAAATTACCGTGCAAAAAATTAAAATTTTTTTGCGAAAAATTTGGTAAAAAATTAAAAAATTCTCAAAGCATTCCAAATTTGCACCAAAAAATTTGAATTTGCCCCAAATTTCGGTTTAAAAATGTGCTTTAACGGATAAAAGAATTCCCATAGAAAATTTGACTTTTGTTTTGCCCGATATGTGCCGGATTCGGAATAGAGAGGGAAGACTGTATTCAACATAAAATTTAATTGTATAATATAGCGAACGAAAAGCCGTTGTCTGTATTACAGGAACACCTGTACTTTAACCCAACGAATAATATTTAGGATTCGGATATCCTTATGAAAGTGCTGCTAACAGCAAAAAACATTGCAAAGTCGCTCAATCTCAAAGATGGCTACCGAATTGTGATAAACAATGGAAGACATGGATGTCAATCGGTTAAGCACTTGCACGTTCACGTGTTTGGAGGCCGTCAAATGGGATGGCCGCCTGGAACAAGCTTCTCAGTTTTTCAAGCTCTGTGGTATTACATTTGCCTTTGCAGAAATTTGATGATTTTCAAAGTGACATCGTGGATGGGATTCAAGCAGGATTAACTGCTTCAAATACATTATCTTTTGCAATATTTGTGATAACATCTCACATAATCAACCTGTTATTCTCGTGCCATATTTTGTAAAATTGTTTCACTGGTTTGTGAACCAACAACCAGTATTGTATGTAATAATTGTATAATCCGACGAATTTTCTTCATTTCTAAAATGTCTCAGTCTGATTTGCAGTATTTTCAAGATTGGTATGAAAAGAAGTAAATACTTATTATACAATTAAAAGGCACCATTCGCGAAATGCACCGCACAATAAATAATAAAATAATTAAGGCATAATTGATTTTCTAACTTGTGGGCCTTTTCATGAACCTAAAGCTTTATGGTCCATTGCTTAACGTTTGAGTCTTGACCGGCCGTGATCAGACGTGTCTCCGAAATCCATTCAATGCAGTTTATCGGGCTCATAGGATGTGCAGCTGAAAAACAAATGGAATCATTTGACAAATTGATAAACAAAGTACTTAGAAATGCTTGATTAACAACAAATAAACCTAAAAAATCTAGAACTTATTCAGCTTCAACTTCAGTATTATTTTGGGGAATTGTACACAAACCTTTGATTATAATTGGGTGCTCTCCGCTCTTTTGTAAATCCCAAATAATAATGTTTGTGTCAATTCCTCCTGTTGCAATATGGCGATTGTTTGGGGACCAAGCGCAGCAATTGACTCTTGCGGAGTGGAAGGACCATTCTTTTTCAGATGCGATTTTGAAATCGGCACTTAAATCATAGGGAATCACCTAAACTTTTGAAAATGCAGCAGCGTCGCAGACACGAAGAAAAAATTACCTTGCGGGTAATATCTGTGCCCACCAAGTACTTGCCATTGGGGCTGAAACGCACTGATGTAAGGGCGCCTTGGTGCTGCAGTATCTTTTTGTCGGATAGAGTGTTATCTGCCGTGAGGTCATAGATTCTGGAAGTAATTTAACGTTTATCACATAAATCCAGTTCATAGCTAAATCTCACCGAATTCGGCTATCCTAAAAAGACATAAAATTATGAAAGCTCATTATAAAGACATAATTTTATTGTATTTAATCTAATTGTGTCTAACCTGTCCTCCAATTGCTACCAGTTTCCCTTCAGGGTGAATATCGACACAAGTTCCTTCGTATTTAATATCGATACTGCTAGCTTGTTTTTCTTTGGCGAATACGGTCACTGTTTTGTGACCAGCAATGACAGTTTTCTCCAAATTAGGCAAACTTGCGACTCCACGAGGCTGAGACATCAGTTTATTGGAGTTTGGGGAGACAGTATCTAAAATAAATTTATGCTGGTTATCTTAAAAATACTGTCCAAAAGTGAGGAAATATCAGTTTATTATATAAAAGAAGTTTTTGCGCACTTCTTTGGAATCAAGCGATCATTCTATTAAGAATGCTCATGTTGTTACAAATGATACCTATGTTTTGCGGAGTTACAGTTGTAAATGCAACTGAGTCATCCCACGCAACAGATACCAAAGTTCCGCTGGTACAATGAACCAATCCTGAAATTTGTGCTTTATGAACTTGAGGCGTCAGTCTTTCAGACAGGCCAGTGGAAATATCCCAACGCGCTATAAAATGACAGATATTATGTGCACAATCTTGTGGCAAGCTTACTTATATGTCCTTCGAAATCGGCGGTAAATGCATATCTCTTGTCGACAGAAAGGGTTAATGCAGTAATTGGTTTACTGTGACCTTTCAAGACTTTTGATACTGTGCAAGTTTCGGGGTCGATATAGTTAATAAATCCTGATAGAGCAACGCTGACAATTACATCCTTAAGCCACGTTACCGATACTTGTTGGTCTTCAATAACGTTTCCGAAAGTTGCAGTACTAAAACGAAATTATCAATTTCAGTGCTGTTTAACAAAATATTTTTTACAGTCAACACAAATCTGCTTTAAACAACACAAACATGCTTGGGTTTATAATTAGTCTGTTTAGTGGAATAATATATTGTTATTTAATATACTGATTTCATAATAATTGTTACTCTCCAAGTTTATAAATTAATTTGGGGATAAATAATTCTACGATTTCATTAATACAAACCCCAATAGTTCTTTGCTGGTAGTGTTCCAAATTTTAACAGTTTTATCGCCAGAGGCAGTAACCAGCCGATTGCCGTTTGATTCCCATGCTAGACCAAACACGCCTCCCCCGTGTGCTGCGTTGTTGCACTTTTCATCGACAAGTTCACCAATCTTTGTTCCGTCCCCTCCTTCGAACAATACTACCTGAATTAATTTATTTTGATTTGTAAAACACAAAACTCTTACTCTTCCATCAGCACCAGCACTTGCAAAGACAGAGCCATCAGTGTTGTATCTTATGCAATTCACAAACCTCGTATGCTCGTGAAACAGCTAAAAATTGAAAAATGTGAATTTCCTTTACACATGTATAACTGAATTCCATAACCAATTTCTGCATTTTGTATGCTATGTAATGTTGAAACATACTGTTTTGAATTTGAATGGTGGGCCTTCAAATATGGCGACAGTGTTGTCTTCTGATGCACTAACCAACCGATATGGACGGGCATTGCGGAAATCGATACTTGTCATAGCTCGACTTTGTCCCGACAAATTTCCATTGCTTGTTCCGGTATCAAACAAAAATACGTGACCGAATCTAAAAACAAGCTTATCAAGCGAGCCTCAAATTTGGTGTTAGCTAGAACTAGAATGCTCATACGCTCACAAATATATTCAATAAAATAAATAAAAATAATAATTTAACCTGACAAAACCAATTTTAATTGTTTCAATGTAAAACATCTCAAAAACAGATCAGCGCTTGAAAAAATAGTTGGATGTATTTGTAAATCAATCAAAAATACGTCCCAATCATTTATACTCAGAAATTGTATATTCTCTTATTTGTTTGCATCGCTATTTGTGTATTATTTACATTTATTGTTCAGTTTTTATTCGGATGATATTATTCTGAATTTTCGGTGACAATTTGTATGTTTTCAATACTGGTACGCAAATTGTTACCGCATTGCCAAAATAAATTATTTTCTTCCCGAACAAAATGTTTTGCAGATAATAAGAAAATTGGAGCAATGAAACAGATTAATCGGGTAATTTTTTGAAAGATAATGTTTAATTCTTTCGTTTTGGAATATCTCTGCCGTTTATTGGGCCAAATTTTTGTGCAAAAATGTGGAACAAAATACCAAAAAAATGTTTTGGCGCAAACGTTTAGCCACTTTTTAGTCAATTTCATTTCGTAACGCGATGTTTTAAGCAAATGCTCCGTTTTGTGCTAAAAGGAAGTTTTCGCGACAAAAATTTTTGCATGGTAAAATGGGGTAAAAAATTAAGGATAATTTTTATACTGAACATGCTACTAAAAAGGTAGGACACCGCTCCAAAACAAAAAATTTTTCAAGAGGACCCCAAGCAAATTTAATCACGTATACGTCGCTGGATGTCAACATACCTTTCCCTGCCTTCGCCGACAACAGCGATTCTTTTGCTGTCATCGGACCATGCTATATCCCGGATGGGACCCGAAATTACCGGATATTCCGCCTTGAGAATGTGAGTTGATTGTGTGGTGTCCCAAATGCGCACTTTGCCTGACTGGTCGCCAGAAGCGATATAAAAGCCCGATGGAGCATATTTAGCGACGGCTAAAATTACAGCTTGCAATATACATCTGCCAATGTCAATATATGTCAAGGAAAATCATACTTGTCAAAGTAGAATGTTCGGTGTAAATGTCACAAATTGAGACATCCTGTAATATAGAAGTGAACGTTTCAATGAAAATTATTACTTGCAGCTAACCTCAACATCTCGTATATAAACACTGTTTCCGTTGCAGTACAGAAATTTTTTGTTATCCGGACTGGCCGAAATCACAATAGGCATGCCGCGAGTGGTCCGTGGAAGCGACGCAAATGTACATTCTATATCATTGACGCGGTTAGATTTCCTTTTCAATAGCTTATTAAACATAATTAAACGAACAAACCTTTGGTGTATTCTCCGTCTGAGGCCATTATTCAGCAATGTATCTGAAAAGAAAATCTTTGATTCGTAATTCTCTCACTAAACTTAAGACAAAAGAAAATTCATTGTGAAGCGTTTTAAACGTTCATGTTTTTAAATGGATAATAAATGTCGGAGTGTAAAAGTTAATACGATAACGCGACTTATTGATATTCCGGCGTTTTACCTCAAATCCGACAAATAAATGTACGTTACAATAAATAATGTAAATCAAATCATACGCAAATTTGAATCCCATATTCGTTTTGCCACCAATAATGGCAACAATTTTGAAATTTAAATAAAGGGGAAAAACAGTACAAAACGCTTTGGTCTAATCTCGTTTGAGCTAATTGGACAAAAACATTAAAAAATCGGATTTGCCTCTTTCATTTAAATTGTCAATAGAGGCGATTATTCGGGAAATATTGTAAATGGAAATTTCACAAAATAATCCTTAAAGCATCCTGAAAAACAATTTCTCTTATACAGGAGTTGTTTCCAGATGTACTTTTAGTCAAAACAAGTTTGCAGATAGTCTAAAGATCGATTCAAACACAATTTCAAAATAAGATAGCGAATGTCCAGTGGATATAAAATACAAGGGAGAGAAAATCATTGATTTTTCGTGAGGGAAAGGCGGGGGCAGCCGCTATTCCGCCTGCTGACTCATCAGTTGTTCAGTTTGAGACTTTGTGAGACAAATTTCGCGTGAGCACATTTTGTTTCAATCTATGTCATGAAAAGAATGCTTTCTATACAAATTAAGCCTTTGTTTTACACTTTCTACCAATTTAAGTGAAATTTTGCGTGTTAAATACAACAAATGTCTTTCAAATTTTATTTGGGTATATAATAGTCCACTAATATTACAATTATACATCAAAGCGTGATGAATATTATATATTATGAAAAGACAAATATATGCTTCATTCGATTACATGATTGAACACGGGAATAGAGTGGCTGTTTTTTTGCTTTTTGCCAAAAAGACATTTTTTGCCAGACGTAATGGGAGCAATAATGAGCAGGGAGAAAACTCTCAGACTCATGAAAATAGACATGAAGATTCATGTGCGATTTATCAAAGACAAAACATGCAAGAAATTATAAATAGGCCAATAGTCAGGGTGGAAAATTTTTAGCATGAGTAATAAAAAGATAATAAAAAGAGGAGGGCTGAAAAGTGAGGTCCAATTTTTGGCTTTTGGATAACTTTTAAACAATAATTTCCACCGCTGTCCATAAGCCTGTTTTCGGATACATTTCTTTCAATACACGGTAAAGTCAATGGAGTAATTTATTGAATTCGTTTGAATAAAACAAATAAAAATAACGACAAAAAAATGGGGTATTAATGAAGGAACTAATTGTCCGTAGAGATTGAACCTCGATTCCTCAAGGACTTGTTTTGCATTAACGAAATTTTGTCAACCAATTTCTCTCAATTTCATACTTTCTTTAAGCTGCATAGTAAAATGAAATGAAATGAAATAGTACCAAAACAGAAATGACATAAAACGAAGCAGACATTGAAATTTTTAGATGTGTGACAATGCAACATTTTTCGAACGTAATTTGTCGAATTCTTATGCTGCGAATTTTCTGCTTCAAAATATTTTGATGCTGGAATAATAAAATGATTAATATTAAAAACGGCGCAGCGGGCCATAATTGCTCATTGAAACAAATTAATAAAGAAGAGCACAAATTAATGGAATGAAAAGTAAAATTTAGTGGAGTGGAAGAAGCAGAAGGAAAGTAGAAAGAACACAAGTCTGGACACACTAAGGTGAGCATATTTTTGACTGCCACAGACTGTGAAATGAAGGGCTTTTCTATGCAATGAAAAGCATCTGAATCTCCACAACCACGTTGTGCTCATAAAGCAGTGCATCAAAGAAACGGGCTAATCAGTGTGGCACGCCGAATTTGAGCATGCAGCTCATACAATCATTAATTTTGTAGCATTTTATAACTTTATAAAATGCATGTATAAAATTGTGAATTTTATATTTGGTTTCGAGGGGATTAAAAAAACTTTGATGCACTGCTCCAAACGCGAAGAAACACATCACTGTGATAATTGCGCATTAGCACACAATGAAAGAAATAAGCAAAGGAAAACAATGTGAGACTTGTTGCCAAGAAAGTAGTTGCCAGGAGGCATTGTCCTACAAATATGACATGGAATGGGCCCTTTTCTTTGAATGGGCAATCAATGAAATAATGAATAAATGAAGACGCTCATCCGAGGTAACAGATTCTTAAGTGGAGAGTCGTCGTTGAGTTTGGCAACCATTGACCAGAGGTATGACTCCGGCTGAATCCTATATTTCTTGGTGATTTGTTTCAGTTGCTCTCCCAGATCTCCTTCTTCATACGTTTTTGCTCTGAAATAGAAAAGAAATTATCATGAAATACAATGTGTTGCACTATGGAAATTGAATATATTCTTAGTTAAGGCTTAATTTAAATATTTAATTACGCTACGTGAACAGTTAACATTTGACTTCGCCCAATTTTATTCGATTTCAAATCGCCTCGCGTTTCGTACAACTTCAGGTGTAATACAGTCAAGCCTGGGTTAAGTAGCAGCCTGATTTAAGTCGCATTTTTTTGGAACGGCCAGAAATGTATGGAAACCCCTTTGAAAAAACCTCGGTTATGTCGCACTTTTAAGTCGCACCTTGGCCTAAGTCGCATCCTGAAGTCCGCCCCGCGGAGACTTTTTCCTTAGTTAAGTCGCACTTGCCTTAGATTTTGGAGAATTTTCTAGATTTTGTCCAAAATCTTCGCCAAAATTTCGTTTTCTCAGAAAAATTCCACTTTTAGAGCAAAAAAGTGACATTTTCCGCAAAAGGTACAAAGTATCCTCTAGAAGTAATTTTTCGCGTAGAATTCCGATTTTCGGTTATTTTTTCTCTCAGTGTCAATTTTTTCTTGAAAATACGACGTTTTTGGTTAAAAAATGTCATTTTTTACCACAAATTGTACAAAAGCAACAGAAAATTACAAATTTCTTCTCATTGTTAACTTTATGCTTTTACATTGAATAAAGACGTTAAAAACACGATATTACTTCACAATATCAAAAAATTCAGCCACTTTTGGCCCAACCTGAGTTATGTCACAGCCTGACTTAAGTCGCACCCTAAGGTCCGCCCCGTGGGGTGCCACTTAACCCAGGTTTGACTGTATATACCTAGAGACAGGAATTGTAATGGAAACTAGAGTTTCTATCTGATCTCACATTTGTGTAAATGTAAAACGCTCCTTCAAAATGCTGACGTAATTTTACATAGCCAGAATCTTGTAATTTTCAAAATTCAATGAAAATAATATAGTTTTCTAATTTGAGCAAAATTAAATTTTTATCCAAAAATTATTGTTTTTTATAATTTTTATTACGGCTAATATACTACATCATTATTTACATATACAATTACATATGTTCTAAGAAAGGTATTGTGAGGAATTATGATATAACATTTTGCGAAATTTTTATTCCCTATAGATAAAATTTAAGTCATCGATGAGGAATCTCTGTTCAAGTTTTCTCCGAAACATCAAAGCGTAAAACTGTTCTGGAACATTCTAGAAGGGCGAGTAATGGATCAAACTAATACTGAGTTTCGGCTTTTGATATTGCCGTTATTCACCCTTTTAGAGTTAATAAGAACAGATATAGTGTAAATGTGAGCAATGTTTCCTAACAAAAAACTTAGATTTTAGAATCAAACCAGCCAAAGGACCAGTCTGCCATTGTTTTTCTTAAAAGCCCTGCAAAAAATTCAAACCTGTTTGATAGAAGCGTAGATAACATTACTACTCGTCATTACTTATAATATTTTTAGTCCAACTTTATGCAGTCTAATGTCTGTTTTAATTTGTCTGTAGGTGATTAAAAAATTTGCCTTACCTTTAACAAGAGCGAGCTGCTTCGTTTCTTTTTCGAGCAACTCCTGCGACACTTTGACGCGAACTCCGAGCGCATTTCCAATCATTCTGCGCGCCACGGTTGCGGATGATTGAGGCCGTCGGCCACTTGATTTCGGCTTTAAAGCGTCCTTCCACTCACTGGCCTTAATTCGGCTCAGCGCGCACGCCTCCTCCAACAAGTTAAGCTTCATCCAGTTATTTCGCTGTGAAAATAACGCCTCGGAAGCTAAAAATTTTAGAATTATGAAATCCGTGTTTTAAATCACTAACCTTTAGCCGCTGAGGCAAAAACCAACAAAAAATGGTGGTCATCCACCTTTTTGCACGACAAATCCCACCCGAGCATTTTGGTGACATCCGATATCTCCGACTCTGTTTTAGCGCTTGAACAATGAGCTTCGAGAACGTGATCAAGACCTAAACATGTACAATAACCATAAATTTTATCGAATACTGAAATTCTAATATAAACTTACAGCTGAGCTCATTTGGTGAACCAATTGCAATAGCCGGTAAAATGTCAGCACGAGATTGATCAGCTTTCGACATCCTGGCCATATCAATCGCGTTCTTCACCTAAAAGTAAGAAATTTTAAATTACACGAAACATACAGAATGAAAACGTTTAAATCATATTCTATCATTTTAAACAATTTGCCCTTTTTAATTTATACATGCTGCATGAAAAATGATGATTGCACACATTCAAACATACCTCATTCATTTTTGCGGTTACAATGTCAGAATTGTCATCCAGATCTTCCCAAGAGTCAATTGCCGGCACTTTTTGCTCATCATTCGATGAAATCGTGGCCCACGATGAATGGCCCGAAGAGGATGAGTTGTTCACATAGAAGCTAGAAAGCGCATCCGGTTTCAGTTTCTCATCGTCGTTGGCATTCAAATCGGTCAGACCATAGCCTTCGTCACAACCATCTATGCCGGAACTACCGCTCAGTAGTGAGTCATTCATATGGCGAAGCATGCCTTCTTCGGAGATTTTTTGAAACATTTTCTCTTCCACTGCCTCGATAGTGTTTTCCTGAATTTCTTGGCTCGGTGAATCCATTCCAGATAGGTCCAAAGTGGGCGACGCAAAGAGTGAGGCAACGACACCATAGGCCACCGCTTGCGCAATTTGGCTGGCTGCTTCTTCATTATCGCTGTACTCCTGGATTGAATCATGGCTAGGTACAGTCATTGTGACTGGAACAGTACCAGTTGCTACAGAAAATCGCTTCTTGTCAACCTGCAGTTCCTCAATAGCGGCCGTAGATTCAAAACTCTGAGGGAAGATCTCATCTTCTCCCTCGAGCATCATTTTCTCGAGTTCCATGTCCAAGCGACGACTCTTTTCCTCGTCATTTTCTGACTCATCTGAAGGGTCTTCCTTTGATGGTCTCGGTGGGTTGTACTTGCTAAGGATACCAACCGGCGAATACGCTCGCATGTACTTTGAGCTACTCCTTCGAACGAACTGACGGGACTTCGGAGTGAGAACTGAAATTTAAATGTTGTTTAAAGTGACACATCAGATAGAAAAACGAAAAATTTTACGTGGAAAGAACTCGTTGGCACTCATATTCACAGGCGGTGTGGCGTTTTCCGATTCATCGTCATCGCACTCACTATCAGAGCTTTCAAAATATTTAATTGTGTTTTTGATACTCCTAAAAGTTAAATTGTGAAAATGTGCATTATGTTAATTTTTGACTTACTCAGAGGAGTAAACGATTTCGGCAACCTTTGGTTCCACTGCATTACTGTATTCGGTAGCAGTACCATAGAACAATGACTTCAAGTTCATGCAGTCATAAATTTTCGACTGTTTTTGTTGCTCCTCAAAAGATTCATTGATCATGGCCACCTAAATAAGAAAGATAAATCAAATGTCACTAAAAAATATTTCGAAGCAAAATTATCTTCAAATTTGAAATATTCTTCGAATCCCATGTAACCTCTTAAACGATAAATTTAGTTTCAATCCCACAAAATTATTAGTCTAATAAAGTTAGCTCTCATTCTTTTATTTTATGCATCATTTTTTTTCTGAAATGCGATAAGCTGCAGAGCTACAAAGGCTCAACTGAAGATGACCCGATCTAGTGGCATTATTTGGTTCTAACCGTCTATAATTAACATCAAAACGATTAGATTACATCAATATATTTAACAAATCATGTTTTCTTAACCATTTTCTTCTTTTCAGCCCTTAATTTAATTGCCTTATGCTTCATATTTTCTGTCATAATAAAGGTTAAAAACGAAATTATACACATTTAATGGTGCAAAATGGTATATATTTCAATACCATTCAAAATTCCACGAAACAATCTCAATCGTCGATACACTTAAAGGGACAGTCCAGTGACGTGGGATGGAGGCCACAAGGTCATAACTCCCGAAATTTTCATGATTTCGGCCACAAAATGTTTGGGCCACTTTTCACTATGTTGGCCATAAATCTGATGTTACTCATTATATGTCAACTTTTTCTCTAGTTTATGACTGCACAATCAGATTTTTGAATTCGCGCGAAAAAGTATCCACTTTATCCCGATTTCGTCTGATTTTCATGAGATTTTGGTGAAAATCGGACGAAATCGGGATAAAGTGGATACTTTTTCGCGCGAATTCAAAAATCTGATTGTGCAGTCATAAACTAGAGAAAAAGTTGACATATAATGAGTAACATCAGATTTATGGCCAACATAGTGAAAAGTGGCCCAAACATTTTGTGGGCGAAATCATGAAAATTTCGGGAGTTATGACCTTGTGACCTCCATTACCGCTAAAAACAGCCATTTTCCATGCAAAAATGACCTTTGATCCTTGATCTCTGATCTTTGACCTTTTATCTTTGGTCTCTGACCTTTGCAAAAAGATCCGCCTCGACGAGTAGACCAACTTTGCTTTTTACCGCATGCCGAAATCATGAAAATTTCGGGAGTTATGACCTTGTGACCTCCATCCCACGTCACTGGACTGTCCCTTTAATCAAAGGCGCTAAATTTAAGCGTTACCTCAAGATCTTCCTCATCCAAATCCTCCGCCGCATTCTGCGAATTTGAAGATACAGAATGTGTGCGACTTCCTAAGTAATTGATGTTATCCGAGAAAATAGATCCTGCGCCGCTCTCGTTAAACGTCGAGGATATTATTGGACTCTGAAGACGACTGGTGAGTGGCGAACTATAGTGTCGCTCATGCTTCAAATGAAGCTCCTTGGCCTGGAAATCGTCCACCGATGTTGGCAAGTTACTCAAAAGAGAAGTATCGTCGGCATATTCTTCATCTGTGGTGAAACAATTGGCGTTGTTGTAACTCAAAATAAGCTCGGGTTCAGCGAGCACATTGTCAACACTACTGAAAGTCGTGCTTGTTGACTTTTCGACCGCAAGCTGCGGTTGTGACAGCACGGGAAAACATGCATCCATTGTTGAGCTCGTAAGCAAACCTGTCTTCATGCAACACTTTGTGTCGGTGTCCAAGGTGGGCAACTCATCAAATAGAGAAGAAAGTTGTTGACGCTTAGGCTCCGGAACACATAACGGTTGGAGGCAATTCACTCTGAAATTATTTAAATTACCGCGCATACCAAAATAATTGCACAATTAGAGCTTCAAATAAACGAATTTTCAAAGTATACATAAATCTAAACGTTGTAACCTGGCTTATACCTTTTTATAATAAATAAAATTGCTACGTTGATATTTACCTTTTTGATTAACTGCTATCGGTATTTAGACTAAGATTTTTTAACCAAACAAGGTAATTGCTGAGGGCATTTATAGCATTATTAGTATAAGATTTAGAGTAATGGTAATAAAGCTAACCTCTTGTGTGAAGTTGAAAGCCCGGAGTGGTTGAGTTCATTGGCGACGTCGCTGGAAACGATCCCATATACAGACATTCCCCATACAATTATCTCGCCACCGCTTATGATAAAGATGGATCTAAATATTATTTTATTAAACATGCTTATGTAAGCAAATAAAAGGCTTACTTCTCTTCAGGCACAATTGGTGGTGTCGCCGAATTCAATGCAGAAATATAGTAGTGATAGGACACCCTTTTGTTTAGAGGGCGATCATAGCAAGGACCCCGGTCATCCGTCCAAATCGTGTGCGCTTTCCTAGCGGCTGCCACGGATTCGTCGAACAATGTAGTAATAAGGCCCTGAATAAACCCATGATTAAAATGTGTCATAAGAAATTTGTACTAACAATCACGATAATAGCCTAACATAACAGTAAAATTTAGTCTAAATGCGATCAGTTATTATAGTGTTTCAATCGATCAATATGTGGTCCCTTCCACTAAGGGAAAAACAAGCAACATATTAAAGTGTGAGAATGTCCTATTTGGCAAAAACACAGGGCAGGAATGGCAAGAAAATACAAAGGGATAGCTAGAATTGGTTAGCATCGCCGCCGTCTACGTTGGCGCGTTCCGCCGTCTGGAGTGGGGAGGACCAGGAAGAAGAGGTGGGCGCGATGATGAAATAAGTAGAAAATATTAAAGGCGGGGAGGAGAATGACGCGACCAGGCACCACAACTCGCTCTCAAACATTCCCACTCGGTTTATGGGATGGGTTCGTGCGTCCGCACTCTTAGAATCGCACACACCTCACAACAAAAACAGGGAAGGTTTCGCAGAAGAGAACCAATTCCCCATGCGAAGTAAGGGAGCGCTCTCAGAGTGGAAACGCACACTTCGAAAGTCCCCACGACGCATTCTTCTCAGTAGTTTGGGGATTGCTTACCAGGCACACAACCGCTCTCCTCTGTTTCTGTGCTATGGGCAATTCAGTAGTCGCGGGCAGATAGGCATAGTCTCTCAATGAATCACTTGCATAAACCCCTGCTTATTCTCTCTCCCCATAAAGTCGAAAATACGTGCCTTGGGATGGCTGTCGCTCTGTGAATGATACGCGGGAACAAAATACAGTAGCTCCAAACAACAAAGACCGCCGCAGTCTGGCATACTGTAGTGAGAATTCGTCGTGGGACAGAGCATTGTTTGAGTCGTTATCCTGGGACATTCAGTACGGGAAGGCATCGAAGCTCAAAGATTAGTATTTTCTGGGGTCATGTTTATGTTTACCAGGAATGAACAAATGGTTTTTTCTATTGCAGCGGTCTTTTACTATCACAGAGTTGTTTATTATTCGTACCAATCTCTGATTCACAAATGCTTTCAGTTATATTTGGATAATATGCTATAAGTTGCAAAACAAATGTAAGAAGAGGAAATAGAAAATTACGGAAACGATTTAAAATGTCATATCATTTTTTAAACAAATGCAAATTGGACAGAATATACTACAGTCAACATTGGGTTAAGTCCCCCCCCCCCACTTACGTCCCCCCTTGTTTAAGCCCCCTTTTATTTGGTCCCAAGGAGCGATTTTGTATTGATTTCTCCCTGACTTATGTCCCTCCCTGGTTTAAGCCCCCCCCCCCCCCACTTAACCCAGGGTTGACTGTAATAGATATATTATTCAAATGACGATGTTTAGAATTAGACGCCGGAGAGAAGTTATTTGAATAAATTTTATTGCAAATTTTCTTATGCACAAGATTACTGTGTATGAATAAGAACAAACTATGTTTCCCGTGCAAAGTTAACATGATTATTAGCAAGAATAAAGTTTACTAGCTGCGGGGCGGCTCCGCCGCCGCAGCTAGCTTAAAGATTATAATATTAAAAATCATGTTCTTATGCATTTTTCTTAGCCATAAGTAATGCACATTTTCATTGAACATACTTTTAAGGGGCACTAAAAGGATACCTTGCTTAAAAATGGTATTCTCCTGTGATTGAAATAATTCATCTTAAAAGCATATTAAAATTATGCTTAAGCATAATATGCATTAAAAACTGTTACACGCCATGAACATGGTTAGTTTCAACCAAAACGATGCGGCTTCGCCGCACCGTTTTGGTTGAAACATTTGGGCGCGGCTTCGCCGCGCCCGTGTCTTACATTCCGTGCCATGACATACATGCTTACATTATCATGACTGGATTATCATGCTTACATTCGCGTAGTATGCTTACATAAGGAAGCTTACAGTAGCAGAGCCTTTTCATGCTTAGATTATCATTCTCATGCATACGTTCACATGCTTACAGAAGGAAGCTTACAGTAGCAGAGCTTGCGAGCACTTTTTAGGGGCACAAAAAGGATACCATGATTAAAAAATGGTATTCTCCTGTGAGTGAAATAATTCAACTTAAAAGCATATTAAAATTATGCTTAAGCATAACATGCATTAAAAACTGTTACACGCCATGAACATGGTTAGTTTCAACCAAAACGATGCGGCTTCGCCGCACCGTGTTGGTTGAAACATTTGGGCGCGGCTACGCCGCTCCCCTGTACATGCCATGTCATACATGCTTACATTCGCGTAGTATGCTTACAGAAGGAAGCTTACAATAGCAGAGCTTTTTCATGCTTAGATTATCATGCTTACATTCACATGCTTACATTATCATACTTACATTCTCATGCATACGTTCACATGTTTACAGAAGCAAGCTTACAGTAGCAGAGCTTGCGAGCTCGCTTTTTTAATGATTACATTATCGTGCTTACATTATCATACTTACATTCTCATACTTACATTCTCATGCTTACATTTTCAAAAACATAAAAAGTAAGGATATCCGTCATCGCCTTCAAAATGTTAGAAAAATATGTAATAATCTTCGTATTCAATTAAAAAACACCATGAAAGCAAAAGCTTGCGAGTTCGGCCTTTGCATTGTTACATTCACATGCTTACAGAAATTCAGCAGAAATTCAAATTTTGAATTACAAATCTGACTTCGGATTCGGATTCAGCATGGTCGAAATGCCCTGCGTACCAATTTTCAGCGTTTAAGGTGCATTGGAACGAAAAATCACTTTTTTGGCCAAAAAGTGGCTTTTTGGCATAAAAAATTTAAAAAATGGCCATTTAAAAAAATGTAAAAAGCAAAGATGTCCGCCATAGCCTTAAAATTTTATAAAAATAGAATTGGAATTTTTCCACCTTTAAAAAGCCTTGAAAATCGAAAAATGCATTTTGGCGCGAATTCAAATTTTGAATTTCAAATCTGACTTCGGATTCGGATTCAGCATGGTCGAAAACCCCTGCGTACCAATTTTCAGCGTTTAAGGTGCATTGGAACGAAAAATCACTTTTTTGGCCAAAAAGTGGCTTTTTGGCATAAAAAATTTAAAAAATGGCCATTTTAAAAAATGTAAAAAGCAAAGATGTCCGCCATAGCCTTAAAAATTTTATAAAAATAGAATTGGAATTTTTCCCCCTTTAAAAAGCCTTGAAAATCGAAAAATGCATTTTGGCGCGAATTCAAATATTCAAAAAAATCATTTCACATTTTTGTCACCATCAGAATTTCATGAGGATCATTTTAAAAAAAAAGATTATGGAAAAATACCCATTGGATCATCCGCTACAAACCTGACAACGTCACATAAGCGTAATACTTAAAAGAAGGGATAACAGTTACCATATTACGTGGCTTCCTATGAAGTTCTACGATTATGACTTTTATCTGGGCCATGTTTTTTAAATCCTGCCCTATGGAACGCTCATATTTAATCCCTATTTCAGACGATTCTCCGTACAAAAAGACGTCTAGTGTTAAATCGGGCACACATGGAATG
Source organism: Ditylenchus destructor (assembly GCA_022814885.1). Taxonomy (NCBI): domain Eukaryota; kingdom Metazoa; phylum Nematoda; class Chromadorea; order Rhabditida; family Anguinidae; genus Ditylenchus; species Ditylenchus destructor. The sequence goes on from JAKKPZ010000002.1 coordinate 1,329,527, forward strand.
CCGACAAATAACTACCACCAAATGACTTTTGTAATACATAAATTTTATTTTAGCATAGTCAAGAGTCAATATACACGAAGTGTACTAACTTCTGTCCAATAAAAATATTTAAATACAATACTTCATGGTAACAAACAAGAAGGATCAGTGAAAGTATTTGGGATCTTTGGAGAAATTGACACAATTTTGAAGGCGTATCACGAAGAAAAGTAATAAGAAATCGTTAAGGCACAAAATTGAGTGTTGAATCTTTGTTTCAGCAAATAAAATACAAAGAAAAAAGGAGTATAAAAGAGAAGAAATAATGTCTATTGTGAACGAATGAAGGGAATAAACCTCCGAAATGCAGATTTCCGATTTTGCTGTTGTTGTTCGGTAGGTTCAGGGGGCTGCAGAAGGGCAAGCTGAGAGTGAGTGAGTTGGCACAAGGAAGAAGCCACGGCTAAACCGCTGGTACCTTCCGGTGTAAATGGCCGACCACCTAAAAGTGATTACACAGCTAGCAAACGTACGTAGACTCATTTTATTGCTTCACTCAATGCCATACCAAAAGTAAAATCATGTGATTTCTTGCAAAACCTGTTAATTCAAATATTCGATTATTATCTGTATCTGAAAAGATTTCCGCGCAAGTTGTACGCCAGCAATTTGCAAAGCGTAAACAAGTCACAAAAAATGGGCGCCAATTTGAATCGGGTATTTTCGGTTAAAACCCAAACTGGGCCCAAAATGGCACTTTTTATATGGAGTGAGGTGGTCAAATAAGAGCTAGTGTGCAGCACACCGAAAAGACAACGCAAAGGTTAGAGTGCAGAGAATGTCTTTGTCTGCCCGGTTATTTCCCACTGCCTCTGTTAAACAGTAGAAATTAACCGGGCAGACAAAGACATTCTCTGCACTCTAACCTTTGCGTTGTCTTTTCGGTGTGCCGCACACTAGCCCTTATTTGACCTCCTCTCAACATATAATAGGCTCCGTTTTTCGCTCAATTTGGGTTTTAACCAAAAATACCCATTTGAATTGCCGCGCAAAAGCTGACTTTTTGCCAGCTTGTGCGCAGAGCTTGCGCGGAAATCTTTTCAGATACAGATAATAGCTAACCTGTGGGAAGTCGTACGATAAGAGTATATATTCCGCACTGATAATTTCCACATGGCTCTATGGAAATTGGAGCGGGAGCAGCATTTGATGAATCCGAACTGAGATCCAATTTTACGGAAGCAAAAGGGCGTGATGCCATTTCTTCGATCTCGTCGTGTCTCCGACGAATATTTCGGTACCATTCAACCTAAATGTGAAATTTTAGTAAGCATATTTATTTAGCTTAATTAATAAAAAGGTACCCGTAATTTTATCATCCATAGAAGCCCTGCTACTACTAGCAGCACAATAAAGCAACTAAATCATAAGAGATATAGTACAAACTTCTAACGAACATAATTAACATACGCGGCAAAAATGACAAAAAAGAGCACCCAATTAATTGGTGGCGATTGAGCAAATGATATCTAAATCAAATCAAGTTGTACTAAATGAAACGAAGTGGGATGTAATTGTATTCCATATTTAACAATTTGTTTAATTTTTAGTTCAGATTCAAAAATACTGAACATTCGTTGAACACAAAAATATTGTGAATGATTCAGGAAGTGAAAATCTATCACAATACCACCTTTTCTGTCTTACAAATCACGTAAATATGTTTGACCGGTTATAAAAAATTGATTTACCACAATTTTTATTGGCGTAACAAAATCTCGCACTTTAACGAAAAACGTTGTATTTGCATCTGTCCCAAAAGCATCTAAACAATGGAATTTACAAACTACTATTATTATATTTTTATGAAATTCGAACGCACATCCCGGATCTGAGGCACTGTAGGTTCGTTTAATCCCGGTGCTTGTGCATAGTTGCCCTGAAAATGTTTTAATTACCGAAAGATTTGATATAAATTAAATAATACCGGCCATCAATTGCTTAGAATGTCCCGGACGTCCGTCAATTCCATTTGTTGTGAGATTTATAGACACTTTTGCACCAGATTCCCCTTCACAAGTAATTGAAAATTGAACGTCAACAAGTGCCTAAACAAACCAAAAAATTATGCTAATTATTCGTTAAATTTGGGCCTAAAAATACCTTAAAAGGTGTGCTGAAGAAGTTGATCTTATTCACATATTTATCTTTAGCGTCTTCTCCATCGAGTTTAAATGTAAAAATAAAGTCAATGACTAACTCGTCTAAAATTACAGTTATTATATTAGGCAGCTAATTTCGAGGCAAAATTTACATGTACACGGCCGGCCGTTTTTCGGATCTCCTAAAATATAATGTGTAAAATAAACATTGGTTTTTATGGATAAAATGTACCGATATATTTTTGTTCACATCTGTCACAGTGTGGACCAGTCACACCTTTTGTGGAACAATAGCAGTCTCCCGTTTCCGGATTGCATTTTGTCGCTTGTCCGTTACATTGGCATTCTGCAAACTTGTCTAATTTCGTTGAAAATTTATTGTTGTGATAAAATTGTCTCTACTCATTTATTTTAGATTGATGGGCTTTCTTTTTGATCAAAATGCTGAAATATTTTATAAAAGGCTTTTTCGATCAAGTGCATTTTTCGGATCTACTTTCTTGAAATAAATATCTTTCGCGACAGTATTATGGCTTTGGGATTTTTAGGACAGCTCATTAGGAAGAATGCCAGAAGCTGCAGTTTAAACAGTGCCGTAGCTCTCCATACATTCGGAATCTGGATCACACAAAATACTGGGACAAAAAGCTTTTCCAATCTAAGAGGCGAAGAAATCATTTTTAAATGATTGATTAACCGGTATATGGATAGTGATCCTAATAGTATAAAGTAATGTGAAATTCCAGGGCGCCGTCACGATTTTCAGTAGAGGCCTTTTTAACCCTTCATTGCCGGAGACAAAAGACAGAAATCTGGCGTTACCATTAGCTTTCCTTTTGGTGAGCTGTCTTTATCAAAATTATGATGGTTGCCATTGTTTATTTCTCATTTCTATGTGGTCTATTTACAGACACACTCTTTGTATGAATAATGAACACTCATTCGTTTCTTTCTTTTTATGAAGTCTTTAGCAAATCAAGAGCGTATCCGATCGAATACACTCGGCAATGAAGGGTTAAGCCTTCCGGTGACGGGAAAATCGGTCCATAGGGGTTTTCGAGTATGGGGAATTCGAATTTGACATTATTTTTGCGATCAAGATTGCGACATTTGTCGCAATTATGGTACCAGAAATGCGATTTTTGCGATTTTGACATTCAATACATGACTTATGGTTATTTTTCGACGTTAAAATCAAAAATGATAATATTTTTGATATTTGCGACTAAGATTGCGACATTTGTCGCAATCTTGGTACCAGAAATGCGATTTTTGCGATTTTGACATTCAAAGACTTTTTAAGGCAATTTGGTGTCGGGAAAATCAGTCCTTGGGGGTTTTCGACTACGGGGGAGTTCGAATTTGACATTATTTTTGCGATCAAGATTGCGACATTTGTCGCTATCTTGGTACCAGAAATGCGATTTTTGCGATTTTGACATTCAAAGACTTTTTAAGGCAATTTGGTGTCGGGAAAATCAGTCCTTGGGGGTTTTCGACTACGGGGAGTTCGAATTTGACATTATTTTTGCGATCAAGATTGCGACATTTGTCGCTATCTTGGTACCAGAAATGCGATTTTGACATTCAAAGACTTTTTAAGGCAATTTGGTGTCGGGAAAATCAGTCCTTGGGGGTTTTCGACTACGGGGAGTTCGAATTTGACATTATTTTTGCGATCAAGATTGCGACATTTGTCGCAATTATGGTACCAGAAATGCGATTTTTGCGATTTTGACATTCAATACATGATTTATGGTTATTTTTCGATGGTAAAATCGCAGTTAATAGACTTATCAGTGAAAAAATGGAAACATTGGAAAAAATTTGAAGTATTTAAACTTAACAAGAATATGAGAGCCGACCCAGCTCAAGTAAAATTCATTCAAGATTTAATTGATATTGGCGATGGAACAAAAAACGATGAGAAAGACAGATATCAGTTACCAGAGGTGTGTATTTGTAACAAAAGTTTAGCTGAAGAAATTTTCAAAGTATTAATAAAGAATCAAGATTTTAAAAAGATGTCAAAAAGCGCAATTTTAGCAGCTTTAAACTGTGACGTTGACAGATTGAATGAAGACATTTTAAAATGTTAGAAGGTAACACCCAAGGCTATACAAGTATTGATGAAACAAATTGTGGTGAAATACCTCCAGAAGTTCTGAATAAATCAGTGTCAGCCGGATTACCACCACATATTCTGAGGATAAAAACAAATTCAATTGTAATTCTGCTAAGAAATTTGAACATGGACACAGGGCTTTGCAATGGAACGAGATTACGTGTAATTGAGATGAAAACACATGTTCTTAAATGCCAAATTATATCTGGTACCAAATGTGGGAATATAATTCTGTTACCGAGAATTACATTGGCTGATAACACGTCCTTTGGCTATGATGTACACAGACATCAATTTCCGGTAAAACTTGCATTTGCTATGACGATAAATAAATCTCAAGGACAAACGTTTGAAAAAATTGGACTTGATCTGTCAAACGAAGTTTTTGCGCATAGACAACTTTATGTCGCGTTATCAAGAGTCAAATCATGGGATTGTATCAAAGTAAAACTTCCAGAAAATTGTGAAGAAAGAAAAATTAGGAACATTGTTTATAAAGAAATTTTATAGATGAAAAGAAAATAATGATTAAAGAACATCGATTTTCTAATATAAACTTTTAGGTTCCACAGGTAAACGTTTTTCTTTTGAACGAGGGCAAGAATTTTTCTTTATAAGCTTAAATATTTTTGGTCATTTGGAATCATAAATTTTAGCAAAACGACGGCTATCAAAAATTTTTGGCCTCAACGATATAATTTTGCGATAATCTCTTTAGGTTGAACATATCGAAAGAAAATGAATGGAGTTAGCTTTATAATATTTTAATCTGATATGTATCTACACGAGATGTCTAAGGACTTTTTAAATGAATTAATTATTGTATTAATAAATCACGAATTATACATTTTTCGATTGGCCCCTTACGCTATGCATTCCTTAACACCGCAAAAAGGGGGATGCTGCTCGCACATGACTTCCGGCCAACTTATTGTCAATAGGTCATTTCGATTATTCATTGGCAATAAGCGTGTACTTTTTTGAAAGGGGTCAAAAAGGCCAAGTAGCAGCGGGTCACGCTAACGATGTGCTTTTAGAATATATGAAATCATTCACAGTCATTCAAAAGCATTGACAGCCATTCAAAATAATTCGTGAAATAAGACAATTATTTAAAAAGTTTACCGTATTTTGGATATTTTTAATGTGTTTAACAATAAATTTATTTCAATGTCAACATCAAACACAATAGAAATCCTTGAAAGATTTTTGTTTGAAGTTTTTGAGGATAATAAAATTTTTGAATTAATGATGAAAAGATAAAATAGTTAAATTTTTTAGAGCAAAAATTCAAAAAAAAGTTGGCAGCCCCGACAGGGGCTGCTAAAACCTAGTTGGTAAATATCCGGTTCATGAATTTCGGTAGACCTGTTAAACATATGAAGCCATAAAAATTCTCGGCTCTAAGTTACAATCCTGGATAACGTAAAATTTCTAGAGTATCAGAAGACATACCTTTGCACGTGCCACCATTCCGCGGGTCACCGAAATAGCCAAGGTCACATAGCTAAAAGTGTTATAAGTGTAATTATAAAGTTTATGTTTGACGTACTTCGCAATGCTCTCCCCGAGTTTTATCAGCACATTGTCGACATTTTCTATTTCCAACTGTGGAGTTATCCCCAGTGCATGTGCTATGTCCATTGCATTGACAGCCTAAACAATTTTAATAAAATTCCTTGTGGAACTCTAAACATACTCGGTTCTCCAGTGAAAAACCATCGGCTTGCAGGACAAAGATCTTTCTGTAGTGGCTCTGAACCACTTCCAGGAAGGCATTTTCCTAGACCTGTACCGGAGCCATCATCACACCATCCACACCTTAATAAGACCGAATATAAAATTAAGAGCGAAGTCCTGAAACCATACCTTGGACCAACGAGTTGACAATCACTGCACGTCTTCTGCACTTCGCAGTCGTAAGGATCTATAACATTATATGCTATAATAACTAAAAGAAGATATTACTTCAAAATTATCCTACCTAGTTGACAAGCATGATTTGTGTTCGCCGCTGTGACCCATGATTGGCATTGACCGTATGGGAAACTGATCATATATGTATCCATAGCCACACACCTATTTAATCAGTCAAGCCACACATATAAATGAGAAGCAAAATATACCTGCGCGTGCTGGGGCACCACATACATTGTGATTGGACACACGTTTGGCAGTTAATGTGTTCAGAACACGGCAAAGGACACGTATTGTTTGATTGTGGACGTTCATTGCTTAGCGGAAATGAGCCAATATCCATAGACATTAAGTGTCGCGATGTTGGAGATACTTGCACAGCTGATGTCATCAGTTGCGATGACTGCGGTAATGCTGCAGGTGACGCGGATGATAACTTTTCGGCTTGTATTCGGTTATGCTCCTCAATCAGCATAGCTAAACACGTAATTTAAGCTTATAAGCTTTAACCGTAGAAACTATTTATTCTTAAAATCATCTTGAATAATTTTAGGATTCAGTAATCATTCAATAACATTTTGGAATGTGTACACAATTCTGTAGTATGACAAATAATCCTACTTTCATCTGCCAAGGAAACACAAATATGCTTGGTTTCCAGATTTGTGAACCAAGTGCAGTGTTTCATTTGTCGGCAAGCGAAGCAGTTTGTTGCTAGACTACACGGTCTCGGCCTAACAAGTTTTTTGCGACGTTTTCCGCTAAAACACCGACTCCTATCTGTCAAAAGTCCGTCTGTACATGCGGAATCAGAGCCCAAACAGCTAGTTGTGCTTTCGCACCAACCGCAACCCTTTTGGTATAAGCAGTCATTGCATTCTTTGATGTCTGCACAGGTACTGATATGGTGATCTCTAAAGCCAGTTTGTGATATTTAAATTAAATAATTGACAGTTTTGTCGAGCTAAAGATTCTAGAATATAGTTCAGATTAATATTAGCTACATAATTTGCACTTATTCTATAAATTAATAAATATTGTACCTTTTGCTAGAGCAATCTGCCTGAAGTCGAGGACTATCTGATTTGATGAAAGATAAGAAAGGCTGCCGATAAGAGGTGTTCTGCTCAGCCTTCTTGCACAATTTATTGTAGAACACGCATCGTACTCCGTTTGCGGTGTTTTCGCATTCCTCCATACTGCTCGCCTGAGTATTACATGCAGCTAAAAGGCCATAATTATAAATATCGAAATAATATAGCATTTACCTGGTGTAAATTTTAGCACGTCATTATGCATCAGTCCATTGAAACCACCCAAAACAAACATAGCATGTTCGTTAGCTACCGCAGAATGACCATATCTGCTGGATGATTGCTTAGCATCATTTATTGAGATCTTGAGCCATTCTTTGCAAACTGAATATAACATACCATATATAAGGAAGACTTAAAAATTTACGTACCTGTGTCAAATGCGAGCATTTGGTTGGAATAACAATCATTCTGCCTGGCTCGTGACGACTCATTATGACTGTTTCCACCGACAATCAGCATTATTCCGTCTAACAAAACTGATGTGTGCCGAAACAATGGTAGACCTGTTGAGCCGAGGCTAATCCTGAATTTTTCAAATACGATATAACTAAAGTACTTAAATAGCGTACCAATTTTGGTCCGTTGGGTCATAAAGAAGTAGCTCGTCACTTATTGCATATGAATATCCATTCAGAGGGGCATTGTATCCACCATAAAGAAGTACCATAGCCTTTTTGTCAACTTCTCGGAAAACAACGGATGAATGTCCGAATCTGCCAAGAATAGTCGAATCTGATTCAATGTCCACCGATCTCCATTTATTTGTTTCTGTAAAGTGCTAATTAGGTTTTGAGCAATATGTATTACTCACCGAAATTATAAATTTGAACACGGAATATGAAACCTTCGAATGGGTTGTAACCAAAGAACACGAACCTGAAAATTAAATACTTTGTGAAATACAGCAATTAACATTGAAATATAACGAAGACGATATTTGCAAGAAAAAGTAAGCAATCTAGCGTATGAAATTGGCTTTCTTATTAATTTATCAAATTTAGCACAATATATTTGGGCAGCCATATATTTGGGCAGCCTACTTGATAGCCATATAAATATGACTACTTGAAGCTGTAATTCTAGTTGTTTTTATATACAATTACAAAAATAAAATTCCTATAATTGTTCTAATTTTCGCAACATTAGAAACGTAAATATCGATATTTTACAATAATAAAGATAAATATGTTATTTCATTATGAGACAAAACCTTCATTAACTTTCCTATATTTCATTTTTATGTTTTCATTTTCTCCAAACAGTAAAAGGTAGTTTCGGTAATTATGAAGCATACATTTCATCTCCGATAACGTGCGCAGTATGGCCGGCTACCGCTGCCGGCACTGCTGAAGGAGACTCGTCATGTGCCGAAATCAACGTCCATTTTAGGTCTGTCGCTGACAGAGTTAGACTCCACAGCTCATTTGTGATTGTATTCTCGTTCACAACGCCACCAAAGACATAAATTTTGCGCTAAAGGAATAGAAATAAAGTACATATTTTAAACCAAAACAACATACGCTTTTATCATTCTCATAGTAGACCATGGAATGATCATATCTTGGCGATGGTGATGAACTTGTGCTTGCCACGGAGAATTCTTGCGTGGTAATATCAAAATATGTTAGGTCATTTGCTTTTCGACTTGTGTTGAATAGCATTCCACCAAAAGTCCATATTTCGTTGCCAATGAGCACAGATTTGTGAGAAGCTCGGGGCTGAAATAAGTCAGCAGGAGAGACGATAAGGGAATCCCAAACCGGATTAAGAGTGAGTTCTTGGCAATTGTCTCCTGAAAAAGCAAGTACTTATAATTAAAGACCCCAAAAATATTTTTAAAATTAAAAAATATTAAAAAAATATTTTGGACTTTTTTTAACTAAAATATTTTGAAAACATTTTTTTATGTAAAAAATATTTTGCATATTTTGGGAATTTTACTTATATTTTAGTAAATATTTTGGCATTTTTGGACAAATTGTGTGATTTGTTGGCAAAATTTTCGCGGAGAAATTTTACCAAAAAATTTTGCCGAAAAATTTTTTTTACTAAATTTTTCAAAAAATTTTTTTTGCTGTTTTCTCCAAAATTTGTTATATTTTGTTGAATTTAGCTTTTAATTTAGTCTGAAGTAACAATGAAGGCTAAAAAAGCAGAATTAAAGTCTAGAATCGGCAAAAAATAGCTACTTTAAAAAATATTTTTTTTAAATATTTTGCGATTTTTTTAATATTTTAATTAATTAAAACCGGAATTAAAAAAAATATTTTTGGGGTCTTTATTTATATAAATAAATATATTTCATTAAATTTTACGTATTTAATTAGTGTATGACTTTTTTCTTCCAAAAAGTTTATAGGAGTACTTTAAATTACATACATTAGTGATCCTAATGGCTACGTAAGAACAACTAAATTAATGGCTATATTCTATTTCTTAAAGACTAATTTTGGTATATCATAATGGTAGTTTAGTCAAGTTAGGAAAGAAAAACAAAAATCGATGATAAATAATCGACGACAAATAACGATGAATGAAAACATTTGATTCATATTTTCCATATAAAACGTGAAAATTACCATGTGTTTGAGATGGACAGACACATTTCCCTCTTTCACAGTACCCTCGATTCTTACATGGCCCAGATTTTCCTAAATATTTCTCAGTAAAAATCATGCAACAGGAAACTAACCATCCATTGTATCCAAGCAAATCCGATGTTCGCATGCTGCACCTCGATAGCTGAAATTTTCACACTCGCATTTCCCATTTTTGGTGCAAACTCCATGACCAGCACAGTTGTTGAGACAGCTGCCGGAGACATAGGATACGTTGAAACCAGGAAGGTTGAAAGCAAGATCACTGATGAAATATACAATTGCCTTCCCAGAAGACGCAACTACTTCGGCTCCAGTCAAGCTACCACTGAAAGCTGCTATTAGGTTTCCATAAACGCTATCACCTAAAACACAAAGCGGATTATATGCGCTAAATGTAAAAGACAAATCAAACCGTCGTATATGTACAAATGATCCCAACAACATTCTGTGAAGAATTCTTCTAGTCTGAGCAAGAGCGGGCCCTTTCCATCACTCTCAATAATCCATATGCATTTAGCGGAAGCGCTATAGTTTACGGGTCCATCGGTGATATATCCTCTTGTTGTTGCATTCTTTCTGAATTTAGGTAGTTTAAGCATTGTTCTCAATTTTGTTTGAATACCAATATTTTATTGTCAAACTCATAGTAAATCAGAAAATGGTGGTTAGATATTTGTGTTTTCCGCAGTAATTCAAAAATAAAAAATTGTGCGCGCAATATTTGTCATTGGTCTGAAAACATTAGATATTTGTTAATGAGACTTTGTTGTCTAACTTTGACAACATAAATATATCGAAATAATCGCAACGCCTAAATTTATAATTAATGTATTTATATCGTAAACCTTGAATATCCAATTCATTATAAACGACAAAAACAAACCTTATTCTGCCAAAACAGCTGTCGCATTGTGCTCCTGTCCATCCAGGAGGACATACCTATAAGAAACTTATGAAAAATAATAATCGAAATTTTTGGACTCGTACACAGTTTCCGTCGGAACAAGTGCCTCCGTTAAAACAAGGTTTATCACAAGGTTTTGTAGGCGAGCTGCTCGGCCGGCGAGCTTGTAAACTTGCTGCGGACTGACGAGATTCTGTCACAACCAAGAAAACCACAACATAAACTACTTTTGTTACAGTTAATAAGCGCTTGCCACCCGGCAACCCGACGAATCCTCTAGTTGAAGATGCGACGGATTGATGCATTCTCTGCGATCAATCCCACACGTCATAATATCATAAATGCGTAAAGTTCATTTCCAGGGACTTACATCTGATTTAACATGCACTGTTCTGAAAAAAGCTTTGGTGAAATGAACAACCGAATAATAACACATAAATATTCAACATGGCACATAAGAGTACATCAAAATATTTCCTCAATTTTCTTTTGGTAAAAAATATGTAAGTACATACAAATATGTAAATATTAATCATGTAAGCAAAAATAACGCATAAAATTTAGCGTAACATATATTTGGATAGTTGCCACTGCAAACTTTTGACAATAACGTTTCCTTTTAAACGTCACTGGAATCTCCGGTCATTTTACTAATTTTTAAATTGCTTTCTTCTCGAAACAAACACAAGGCCGGACCTAGGACAAAAAACGACAAATAGCGCGCAGCCAGTCTTGCTTCTTTCTCGCCTTTAGCCAGCGGCTGCGGTTGGCTGAGTGTCATTTTACTTGCATAATTTACGCAGCCAATTCTCTTCTTTGAATGTCCGTCAAATTGATTGGCGCGTTGTCGCAGTATCGGTTAGTCAGTCGAGAAAAGTGGGGACTAGCGCCTTAGAAAATGAGAAATCAAAACTCTCAACAAGGGTGGATCTGGATTATTCCGTTCCCGCTCTACACCGGTGTCTTTTTAACCGTTTTGATGTAGTGAATTATGTGGGTTAGTATTCGCTCTGATGCGTAGTCGATAAGATCTACACTTTCCCTCTCGGTAATGTCCACACTTTCCGAAATCCGAAAATGGTTTCGCTCTTATCCAAGTCAATGCTTACCATTGTTTCTTTTTACCTAGGTTATGATCTTATTATATAACATGGTGCAACATAACCATGTGCAAAAAGAATTAAAAACTCAAATTTATATTGCTCCGTTGTTTACATTTTTCACTTGCCTTATTTCCGTCTACAAGAAGCCATGTAAACGCTATAAATAACGTCACTTATTGATTTTTATTTCCACGTATAGGTATGGTAATCACACACTTGCTCTAAAATTTGGTATAAGAATATCAAAATGCATATAGATCCGCCTCTTTTAGACTAACAATTGCTGCACTTATGTAATGCGACAAATACAGTTATTAATTATTAATGTTTCATGCACTGTTACCTAAAACGATAAGTAGATCACAAAAAATTTATATTATAATTTAGCATCACATATTATAATGATATGCTTACTTTTCTGACATAAAATTATTCCTTGTAAATCAAATGGATATTTCAAAACTAACTAACACGACTTCGTCGTCGGAGCTGTTCGTACATTCCGGATTCGCCTATACAATCGCAGGCTTCTTCACATGGGCAGCTTTGTTTATCACGAGCCATCAGGTATAAATTATTATAAAAGAAGAATCATTCACATATTTCTCTTTAGATTTATCAGCATCTCCGGTGGTACTCATGCCCATCAGAGCAAAGGTTTTATACTTTATAACAATTTAATTTAGAAGAAAATTATACGTTATCATTTTAGATGGATAATCCGGATCTTATTCATTGTCCCAATTTACTCTTTTGACTCATGGCTCAGTTTACTTTTCTCGAAAAATAATGTATAGGCTACACAAATTGATATGAATGAATCTGTTATTATTTTAGGTCTATATATATTTCAACTCCATCAGAGATTGCTACGAAGGTATTCTTAAATCTCTTACTAACTATTTCCCATTCCAAATTGTCAATTTTAGCATTTGTCATATACAGTTTCCTCAGTTTATGCTATGAATATTTGGGCGGTGAGAGTAATATTATGGCAGAAATTCGCGGAAAGCCAATACGGTAGTTTTTCAGCTTTATTTGAAATTAATTACATTAATATTCTCAGGCCCACGAATTATATGACTCTGACATGCTGTCTTCAAGGTTTGTCTATTGAATATTTGTTAATATAAATTCCATTCTTTTTAATTCTGAAAATTCCTGAATACTTCGCATCCATGCCTAGTTCCAGAATAATGATAACAAATAAAATATAGACTAACGCAAAAATACAGTTAAAAATATGGAATATACGAGACAAAAAGAAAATTACATTTAAAAAATCGTCTCATGTTTGAATTTGCAGGAAAACAGTACACTATTGAATTCTTACGCTTCTGTAAAAAGGCAACCCTACAATTTTGTCTAATTAAACCGGTGATGGCCGCGTTGACACTTCTGCTAATGATTATGAACAAATATGAGGACGGAAATTGGAGGTTCCAATAAAATTTTATATTAGATTTCTAAGCTACATGTTATATTTTAGCTTGGACCAAGGCTACATTTATATCACTATTGTGTACAATATCTCAGTATCGTTGGCTTTATACGGTCTCTTCCTATTTTACACAGCTACTCGAGGTAAGCATTGTTCCTGTTAATTTGTTCAGGTATAATTATCGACTTCAGTAAACATTTTCACAAAAACGTGTTAGAAAATCATATTCAGATCTTGATTTCTAATAATTAACAATTATGAATTGTTTTCTTTAAATCGAGAGAGGAATATAAAGGAATTTAAAGAGAGGAATATAATTTTGCACAAATTAGTTTTATCCTTTCTATTAAAATCAATTAACCAATACTAAGGCGAATTAACAAGGAAACTAATTAAATATTTATAGATCTCCTTCACCCATACTCGCCGGTGTTGAAATTCTTGACTGTAAAATCGGTCATCTTCCTTTCTTTCTGGCAAGGGTTCTTGCTTGCTGTGCTCGGCGCTACATCGGTAATAATTTAAATTGTCATGCAAGTAGGTAATCTGAAGTTTAGGCAATTGATCCAATTTATGATCGAGAAGGAAATGAGATAATGAGTCGCGGAACCGTAGCCGCTGGCTACCAAAATTTCTTTATTTGTGTTGAAATGTTTTTCGCAGCCATTGCGCTTCGATTCGCTTTCAGCGTTAGTGCTTATGCTGATGCTCATACAGGCATGTGAAATTTTATGCTTTTTATCTAACTTTATATTTGTAGTCAGTGGAGAGCATGATGGTCACCCGGTTACACTTCAGAGCATCAGCAGTTCCCTCAAGGAAACCATGAACCCGAAGGATATAATGCAAGATGCCATTCACAAGTAAGAAAAATTGAGGCATTAAATTTTACTAAGTTTGCTTTAGCTTCCATCCTCAATACGCTTCTTACACTCAAGTATGAATTTTATATTACTCATTTATAAAATCGGATTTTATTAATAATTTGCAGCATTCCAATCCGTCAAGATCGGTCAGTTGTTACAGAACATATTCAGGTTTCACTTTCTTGCTTTTGTTTCATCAGCTCACATACATTAATCTTTCTAACAAAAACAATGGAGCTTCGGAGATAACCTGGGATGACAACAGGTGTTGGGCATTATTTTCGCTCAGAAATATGGATACAAATGTGGTGCTGGTGACAATAAAAGCAATGAAGTCCTACCTTTCTAACTGAACTATTTCACCTAATAATAACTTTCGTGTGTTTTTGTTATTTTAGTTTTTGATAATCCTAATATTGTCCGCTCTCAGTGTTGTCCACTAATGCATTTTTTTAATGGTTTTGCTATACTTTTTAACATGAGCCTATCTTGCGTGAATTTTTTCAAACTTCTCCTAGTTTCTTTAGGCGAATGGTCAGATTGCAGTCTCCCACAGCAACGGAGTCCCCACGCCCTGTTCGTCGACGGCGCCGAATTTTTCCGCAGCCTCTTCGAGCACCACCACGACAACACAGGCTCAGTCAGCAGTAATTCGCCCGAGCAATGTATCAACATCGGCGACGAGGTCCCCGAACAGCTACACTCAGTCATTGATTTAAAAATTGCGGTGAGCGGAGATGCTATCGGGTGTGGTGATTTAGTCCCGCCACTTCATACCTTTCCACCTTCACATTCTTGCCACCCTGGATCGCCGATTGATAGTAGCCGTGCTCAAGCTTAATCATCATTTTCTCCTATAATAGTGCCTACAATTGTGACATTTGTGATATACTCACTTCAGCAACATACCTTTAAACAATTTGCCATTGGGGAATCTGTCGCAAAAACTAAATAGACCTCAAAATTAGGCGTCAGATTTAACTTGAGTTTTGCTATCTGTGAAAGAAAAGACAAAAAATTTTTAAGCTGTAATCACCATTCTCGAATATGCTGCTAAATTTCACTCACTTGTATAAATATGTGCAAATATAGTGACGTACTATTGTAAACTTCTTTGTGTGTTGTACTATTAGTTGCATTTCCTGTAGGGTAAATTGAGTTTGATAGAAAGTGTGATTGTCAACTTTCTTAAAATAAATTATTGGTGCATTAATGATTCGTCGTCGTGAATAAAAGATAACATAAGAAATATGCGTCATCGTTTCAAGAAGAAGAGTTCGAATTTTGAACCTCAGAAAATATAACATTTATCAGGAATCTCATCCTTTTAAATCACGAAGCTAATATCACATATGTTATGGAAAATATTTCACCGCACATATGTATTAGTGGCTTGGTTCAGGGTTTATTATTTTTTTGTTTTCCAGGGGTCAACATTCAGCGCTAGCTCCGCAGCTGATGGCCAGCGCCCACTCGCTCAGTCGGGTTCTACAGGCGGTGGAGCCAGTAATTATTCCAGCATGGGCTTCACCGGACAAACCCCTACAAACAGTCAAGGACAGCCCCCGGTGCCGCTTTTGCTCGAGTGATTTGAAAATTATACTAGAAATGATACAAATATTTAAATGTGTTTGTGATCTCTATTTAATTCAGAAATTAAACAAAATTAATTTAACCAAACGCGGCTGTTTTCGATGCTTATACGTTATGTCCCCGATTTTGCAGTTAAAGTCGACTCTGTTTGTTTTCGGTTTAAGCAAAATTGTGTCATCTATCGCATATCTTGCGCAGCCCTATCCTTTTTTGTGTTTTACTTGCCGTAATTTTCTTACTTCAAAAAATGTATGTTAATTTATACTCATTTTCATTTGAAGCATGCGACAGCGGTTAGAGATTGTCATAAAATTATGGTGTGAAAAAAATTGTATTACTTTGCTGCTCGTAAAATAAATGTTCTTTCCGTTACAATTTTGTATGATTATATCACATAGCCATATACTTATGTCACTTACAAAGTGACTTTTTATTATTGCAGTAAAATTCATTATAACCGGTTGGAATCATATAAAAGCTCGAGAAACTATTACAATACAAATATGAAACTTTCACGTATAAAATCATAAGTAGTCCATATACAAACAATCATATTTACAAATGGCAGAGAGAATAAGCTCATTTACACATTTTTGACTATTCGTAAGACTCAAATAACAACATTAATGTCAAATAGCAAATGAAAAAATAAAAAACCAAAACAATTATGCTTGTTTATAAAAATTATGGCTGTCGAAGATGCACTATCACAGGAAAAGTTAGATATGCTGCCACGCTGGTATCCTAAAACCTAACTATAATTTGAGCATTAATTCCACAACTGTAAGAAAAATAATTAAAGGTTTTATTTTCTATTTTCTATGATTTAGATGGCAACGTAAAATATACGTTATCAAATATATGCCATAAAATATTTGTTTTATTTCACTAATGATTGTAAATCGGTTGGTTGGAAAATTTACATACCTATGGTTAGCGACAAGAAGGGGTCTCGGTGGTGCTTGGTAATTTTCATTTCTCGTAGGTTGTGCGCACCTTTGAACATGGTTTTCTACATCTCTCCCATTTTCGAAGTACATATCGCTAACGGGCGTCGTAGGTCGGGCGTGACAAGGTGGTGGTGGAGGCACAGATCGGAGACTCCTCACCCAATTGCTTGGGGAATCTGTGTCCGCAGTTGTGGTGGAGGGTTGATGCCTCAGATCATGTGGCACATGAGAAGGGCACATGCCTGAAGCGGAATGTGGGCTAATGTCCGGTGGTAAAGGAGAGCCAGAAGCTAAAATATGAGTGACTTAGAAGCAGAGCGATATTTTAACACAATGGCTTTTCTCTTGTAAAAGTTATTTAAAATTATCGAATTTTCACATATAATTACATCCTTTCTTAAATAACTTTTGAGAACTTAAGAGATATAAGCAGAAAATAAGTGATATTGAATATTTTTTTATATTGGAAACATTCCTATTATTTTGATAAATGTATAGAATCAAATGTTAAAAATACCTACCATAAATATGGCTACTCAGTCGGCTCATTTCGTCTTCCGCTCTCGTCCTATGCAGACCCATGTTATGCTGTGAATTAGGCCTAGGTCGATACCTCCGGTCTACAGTTGCGGACAAAAAACCGTTTCCCAGTGATTCATCGTTTCTTGTATAATAGGCAGGCATCGGTGAATGCAAACCCATACAACGTTGTTGGGGCAGCATGGTTGTGGTGTGACCCCCGTTTGCCAAGAGTGATTCGGGAAAAGTTTTCATCTTAGGTGATGGAGATGAGACCATGGGCGCTACAGGCAACGGTATTCTGGGTGGGGGAGGGCGACTTTGCAAAATGGCGCGCTTTATAGAAGCGGTTGGATTGCTGCAACAGCCTTGTCCATTTGCGGATTTCAGACTGCTTTTGCTATTTTCAGATGTGGATGAAGTCGAAGACGAAGAAAATGTGACAGTAGTGGCATTGCTTTTAGTTCCGTTACAACAGAGCCATACAACTGCTACGGTTACGAATGTGAACACGCAAGCAATAACCACTGCGATGATGATATTAGGCGCATCACCTAGTGGAGAAAATTTCACTTCTAAAATTCATTCATTATCAAAGCATTGAGGGAGATGTGAACTTACGTTCAGCAACTTCCAAATAAGCAGATCTGTATACAAACTGTCCAGCTGCATTTGTCACCACGCAAAAGTATCGTCCGGAGTCATGCTGCTGTACATTCGTTATGATTAGTTGATTAATGTAAGATGATTTTTCGGAATCCAACTTTTCCTCTCTAATCGCATCGTTTTTCTGCTCCAGAACTAGCAGATGCATATTGTTAATGTGGAGGATGGTAGCATTTGGAGAATGAGCTCGAATTCTTATGGGATCATCAATTTTACGAAGCCACTAAAATATGATTTTAGATAATCTAGAGCGATATTTTATATTTATATGGTTTGTGTTCCTATCCAATTTTTCTTTTCCTCGATTTTAAAAACCTATCATAACCCATTATGTCATATAAAATTTGTACTGCTATACAAGATGGTAATGAATATCATTCTCAATAATAATGAATTGTTTCACGATTTATGAACATTTAATATTCCCCGGAGCTAATAGTTAATGCCAAAACATACCCGAATCATTGGTTCTTCTTTTCGCCATTGGACTTTACATTGAAATTGCTAAAAAGTAACCTTACACTCATAAACATTATTGCTAAAATATACCGCAGTATGTCCAACTCGCACTGTGGTGTTATTGTAAGGCTGGTCTATGATTGGCTCGGGAGGCGGAGATATACCTTCGTGAACCGGAGAACTGCCAAATGTCCCCGAATGTATATTAATTTCTTCCTCGGAATTAGCTGAATCGGCGTAGCTATGACCATCAACGGATACCCGGAAATCTGCATCTAGTGAACCATGGGCATTCTCTACTCTGCATGAGTAAATCCCAGCATCCGAAATTTTCACATTTTCTATAGCAAATTTAGCCGATGTTGGGTCAGAGAGTTCACCTATAATTTATGATTTCAATAAAACAGTAATGTTTCCGATAAAACGGTACCAATTTGCACGGATTTGCCATTCTTCTTCCACAATACTGAAGGCAAGGGGTTACCTCGCGCTGCACAATTAAGTTCCAATCTTGTACCAGAACCGAGTGCCAGTGGTGTCATAATTGCCATATCTACATCTTCTCGGTTATACCATACAGGAGAAGACGCTAAAGTGAACATTTTAAAAACAGAACAAAAATGTACGGATTCACTTACGGAGGTTAATAAGGGTCAGAGATTCAGCCGGGTTTCTGGCGTCATGAGATGGATCTAAAAATACGGCAGGCTAATCGTGATTACAGCTTATTGATTGACATGTGGTATTTACTAATTCAAAATTGTAAAATTTTTGGCAAACCAGTTTCGGGTAAGAACTGGTTTGCCAAAAAAATTTCCGAACAAGCGTATAGTGATTTTCCACCATGTTGATCACAAAACTGAAGGAAGATCCAGGATTCATTCTCACAATGTCTCTCATGAGGTTAAGAATCTTGCAGGCGGCACATTACGTTACTTGGTACAAATCAGGTCAGTTTTCAATTCGCGCGTAAGTGCATATCTACCTATCTCGGTGACCGCAACGCGGCGGCGTTCTTTTCTATAAAATTCACTAACCGTAAACTTCGAGCAGAAAATCCATGTCAGTATGTCCAAAACCATTGATGGCCATGCATTTGTAACGACCGCTGTCACTAACTTGAGGATTGCGAAGCTTGAGGTCTCTATTAGAATTCATCAAGCGATACGGTCCAGCGCCCCATTCAGAGCCGATCTAAAAAATTCCGTTTGGCCAAAACAATATTGAATAAATATATACCTCCTCCCCGTCCTTCGTCCATCTGACCATTGTTCCATCATTGGATGTGCTCTTGACGGGGCACGAGAGCTTGAAATTCGGTTTTGTGCCCAATTGTAGTCGAAACCTTGTCGGTACATGTTCGAAAAGCTCTGGCGGTACTAAATTAAAATTACACTTTAGTTTCCTTATTGTATATTACTATTGCACGTGATAATTTATTCAGTATGTTTCCATCTGTAGAGGAAATATTTATTTGTCTTATGTTTTTATTTATTTGATATGAAATTTTCATTCCGAATAAATCTTGCTTGACAACACCGGAAAACTGACTATAATACTGTGCCTGGATTAAGTTATCACTATTTTATACCCAACTAAAACTCGCACTTTACAATGACGACTTTAAATCGAAGGGCTTTACTCGACTTCGTGTCTCTTCATTGCCTAATCCAAATCCTGGCCCTATATCTGAAATGGAGTTATTTCCCACAGATTATGCCCCAACTGCTCATTGTTGGGTCAAATACAGCCGTGGGGCGCTTTTGCCCTCTTATACACAAAAGCGAGATGTCAAATTAGGCAATGATGGACAGCTCAAGTACTGCCAGCAGAGCCCAATCAAGCTCCAAATAGTCACTCGACTGCATAATACAATTTGGGCGGATATTCCCTTAAGGATATACGTTTTTGTGTGAAAATCACTTTAGAAATCGTAGGCTAATATGTATTGTTTTGTTGATTTTTGGGAATATTGCTTCTACGAGAAATTCTAACAATGGAATGAGAACATATCGATAATCATTTTTTGGTAAGAAAACTCATTCGAGAAAGAAAAATTCATTTATGATTATATAAATTTTTATTGTGGATACTGTCCTAAACCTAAAAGAGAAATTAATTCGATTCTTTTCCAAATATGCAAATCAAGAAAGAGTTTTATCTGCGAAAATTAGATGCTTTGAGAGTGTACTCATATAATTAGAGAATGAGAAAATCTAGAACATGGAAGTAACGGGACTGCAAATTAAGGAAACACTCGAAATTTGCAATTATGGGCCAAAACTCGTCAACAGAAACAGTATTACTCTTATTATGCATTGTCTAATGAAGCGTGGAATTAGGCACCCTAATATTCGAGAACATCTGCTACTCCTAACGGGAGAAAGGACCATAATAAAAAGGTAAAACGAAGGTTAATGAGCAATAAATCACCCATGTCTCTGTAAAATTTACAAAGGGCCGGCCAAATAACCGACATAATTTAATGTGGAAAATGAGATGAAGTAGTGTAAAAAAATTACAGTCGAACCTCGGAATAACGCCCCCCAAGGAACCGCATGAAATCAGCGTTATTCGGAGGCGGTGTTATTCGATGGGTTCCAATTTTTTTATATAAAAGTGACCCAAAATGCTCCGTTTTTGTATTTTATAGCTATTTTAAACTATTTTAGGCAACAATTTAGCAATTTCTGTACAAATTTAGACATTTTAGCAAAATTTTGGTTAAAAAGAGCAAAATATTTTTTCGGGCGGAAAATGTTTTCGCTCGCAAAAAGGGAGACCTTTTTGTGTTTTCCAAAATTCCCAAAAAATCGGCGTTATTGGGAGAGCAGCGTTATTTAGGAGCGTTATTTGGAGGTCTAACCCATACAAATCCTTGATGTAAATTTGGAACCGGAGAAAAGCGGCGTTATTCGGAGGTGCGATTGTATATATAAATGAATATATTAATAGAACATTTTATTTCTGGTAGATGCATAATCTTTGCTAACACTTGCTTAATCTTAACTAACACATGCTTTTCTGCTGAATAATCGTATCTTTTATAATCCAGTAAACACGAAAATTTAAGCCTAGTGGGAGAGCTTTTTAGCGAACTTTAAAAATGTTTTGTCGTAAAATTTATGAAATATCTTAATATATGTTAATTTTTTAACTATGACTTTTAATGGTTTCTCCTAGGTTTATTACTTTAATAAAAATTATAAATCAATGGGAGTCAACTTTATAACAAATTTCTTACCTCCTTTGCCGGCATGTATGAAGAAGTCAGCGCCGCTACGAAACAAGAGGACTATCAACACCACAAAAGCATGCCGCCTTTGTAACATTGAACCACAGAATTACCGGCACTCTTCTTTTGTCTAACTGCCTTTGAATAACGGACTAATTGTCAGAATGAGTACTAATCCACAGAAGAATATCCAGTTTCTGAAAATGGCATTTTCAACTGATAAATGAGAATACTGTGGAAAATAATTTATTGCGATAAAATAGACGATAAAACAGACTAAATTTCAGCCAGAATTGATTTAAAGCAAAAAATGCGGCAAATATCGGTAAACTTATTATTGGCATAAACCATTAATCATCCAGCAAATAGTTGCACATTCGCCACCCCTTTGGCTCTGCCATTATTCTTCCATTAATAACACAAAGGATATTTATTTAACGATGACAGGGAACAGGCTCGTAAAATGGTAGTAAATCGCAGGAATGACCGGTCATAGGCAGCCCATTTATCAGCCCAAATGAGGTGCCAAAATTTATAGGGGCGGGCAATGGAGGCACCGCTGCCGGGAATAAAGACTACCACTGCTCTACCACTTGGGCTTCCGAACCACCACTAGCAGCACTTAATCCCCATCAGAGTGCATTTATCATCATCGGTGCTTTAAGAGTCCGGTTGGCCCATCCATCTTGCCCCTCTCTTGGACAAATCCCAGCAAGAGTAACAGCAAAGTGGTGGGGCGGTTGTTGTGAGCTTTGCAACAGCCCTCTGGTTATGCCCGAATAGTCCTGAGCCGGGACTTGGCCCGGGATTGTCACTCAAACAAGGCCTTCCACCTTTTGTCTCTTGCCGTAGGGACATTTGTTGGGGGATTTGGTTCAGTGTGTGGCAAGTCCCAATATTAAATTTGAGCTGATTTAATATAAGATGACTTAAACTTTGATTGACAAGATCAAAGTTGTGATGATATGTAAAAATGTTTATGAGATCTTACATCTTGTAATATGACATTTAACTCGTAAATATCAATAGAATCCAATAGCTAAAATAGGTATCCTCTCGAAGAGAGCGTGCCACAGAGCAATTATTGTTGGGAGTGTCACACCAAATTAATCTTCTCTGCTCTCCCCGAATGAATAATGGAGTGGGAACTTAGGTGGGGATTCCCGAAAAATTGCGCTGGAAATACGAAGACTTTATTTTATGTTATGGACGGCCGCTGTTGTAAGTTTTAGGATTTTCGAGGTAATAAAATATTTGAGTGAAATATCGCATTAATATTAATCGCCAAAATTTATCGTATCAGGGCGAAATAATTTTTCGAATTGTTTTCAGGTGTTCGACAAAAAAGATAAATGGGATTTCTAATTAATTATCAAATGATAAAAATTTTATAATATGTTTAAAGATGAGAAGATTAATGGTAGCAATAAAATTCGAAAGTGTATAGTTGCGACTTTCGAAGTACCTGAATGTGTAGTGTTTACACCGGATATGGACAGGATGGGGATATGGTAGCATAGGGGAAGGGAAGGTGGGCGTCCTCTCCATCAACGGTCACTCGAGCAAGATTCCTCTCGTCTCTAGGGAAACGATGACAGCTCAGAGTGGTCACCTCCATAATGGAGGGGACTTGTCTGCCATACGAATGGCTCTGTGATGCCATAGAGAAGCATATCCGCCGGGCAGTGTCCACTCCTGACCACCACACACGATGTCTATCAAAGGTAATGGAGTGCGGAGGTCAATCTTCTATCTTCCCCTCACATCATCTAAACCAGTCAAATCTTCAGCGCAAATAAGGCAGGAATAGGTAAATCGATATGGAAACTTAAACTCACTTTCTCAAAAGGAAGGACAGGGAAAAATAGTACGAGAACAGTAAATGCGTAATAATTACAATTGATTCAACTTTATTGGTTTGAGAAAAGCAGTGCGCGACTTTCGAGCATAATAAGATGTTGCTACAAGTCCCCAATATCATAGACGTATTTTAAAACCAAAAATAAATGGACGTATGAAGGGTATAAATTTGATAAACATTCGTTTTTATGTCAAATTATGGGACAATATTTATTATTTGTTCATTATTTTTTTAAATTGCGTGTATAGACTTAATAACATCATAGCCATAAATAAGCTTGAGTAAGAGAAGGGAGTAATATTTATTTTGAGTTAGATAGAGAATAGTAGATTTGTTGTTATCAAAAAATTGTATAATTTACTGAGGTATCAATAGACTCTATATCATTCTAGAAAACACATCTGTTTAAGGTTTAAAACATTGAATTTTTCACAGTATCCTAATCGTATTAGTTGCTAAACCATTTTGTTGACATTGATTGGCGATTTTTCTGATCTGATTCAGTTTTGAGTAAATATGATTAAAAAATATGGTTTTCTACGATATTCTATAATGAAACTAAGATTAGGGTAACTAAATACGAAGTACTTTTATGCGAATCCTCTAAAAAAGAATATTGCATTCACTCTTATGCAAAACCAAAATTCTTTTTTACACACGCATTTTCAACTCAGCAGAACCAAATTTAACGAAAACTAAATTACTTCATACGGATATTCTTTTCACAAACTAAGGCCTATTTTCCCTTTGAATTGTTGCAATACCGACGTTTTATGAGGATATTCAACAAATTAGTGGAACACAAACGAAGAGAACGCATAAAAGTGTCAAAATAATTTATAGGCTACCTCATGAACGGTGATGATAACAATGAGATTGTGCAAGGTGTGGGAGTGATGCCGTGTGATAAAACATGGACAGAGAGGGCGAAACTCATTTGTTCTGGCTGTTGTTTCCTTTAATGGAAGAGAGGCAATAAATAATAGGGAGTCACCTCCAGTGATTTACTGCCCATGGCGAAGGGACGCCATCCGAAAGGCCGAAAGCAGTGAAGGGTCACAGCATCAAGTAGCGGTCATGGCGCAATCCTCACCATATTTGGCTTAGGTCAACACATTTATATTAAAGAATAAAAGCGAATATGGGCATTATTGGGGCTTAGAAGATAATGAAATGGTAGATTTATTAAGTCATACAGAATTTTGCTACTTTAGTAAATATGATTTTTGGGTAGAAGATTGTCAGAAATGGAATTGGAATTTTGTTGAGAATTAAAATTTGTAAATTTCGGGAATTCTAAATTGGTTCTAAAATATTGTGATAAGAGGTTTATTTTTGGCGCATTTTTGATAGATGAGTGATATCACCGGATGGACACGGATTTGTTCTAGTTATAATATAGGGACAACATCGTCGTTCTCGGCTGGCTTTGAGAATGATGGATTAGTTTGGACTGGTCCATAGATATGGACTCGGCGCTTTGAGTTTGGACTTTGACAACCAAAGATTTTCACAAATGGATGAGCTAAACTTCGGAAGAAAATTGGAAGAAGACAATTGTGACACACGGAATTATCACCGATGTTTCTTGGCAGTAACATTTAAATAAAAAAAATGATCATTTCTGTATCTTGCAAATGTTACATTCTAACACCCATTTCTTCTGACCGTTAAATTGTATGTTTTTGAATAAAGTTTATTTAAGTATAGAGTGGGCCAAGTACTTCTAAAGTTTCTTTCGTCTGTAAGTCAAATATTTAGTTTGCGACAATAACAGCATATGGCTCACTGAAAATGTGAGTATTTGGCATTTTATCAAAAAAAGTGCAGTATGCTGAGAAACTGACAATAAGTTAGAGCCATCTTCAATTATTAGATGCTGGCATTTTCATGTAAAATTTTTCGTTGCCATGAAGCGAAGTGAAAACCGCGTTATGAGAAAAAAAATTGTCGCTTTTTTGAACTCGGCGCATCGATTTAGCTTTGGAGAGATGGTTGTCAGAAAAAATTTTCAGTTTTATATATTTTGGTTATACACTATGTAAACGTTTTAACAGTGGTCCAAACACGACTTTAATTCCCTTGGGCATGCTAAACTTTTTGATAAAACGCCAAGTTTTACCTTTCAAATGAGCCATAGAGCTTGCTATTATGGCTGATCATAATCGTGGTCATCCTCGTTTTAACCCTTCATTGCCGAGTGTATCCGATCGGATACGTTCTTGATTTGCTAAAGACTTAAAATATAAAACGTCTTTGATAGTTGGACAGTCCTTGATCGCATTGATGATATTGGGCAGCAAATTCCGGGCTGCGAACACAGCCACTGCATCACATTCCTTCATGGCGAACGCGACAGCTTCGTCACCCAATGTTGGATACACTGTCACTACTTAAATGAAAACAATTATGTGCTGTAAAGACAGCTCAGTAAAGTCAACTGGCTAAATGTAAAACATAAAAGAAATATTCTGACTTTATTACAATAGAGAGAAAAGTAATAAATTTACGAGATGAATGCTAGATTATAAAACGGATATTTAGTGGTTTATTATAAATATTGCTTACATTTTCACTCTTTTAAATAGCTGCCCTTTTTTGAGAGCCAATCTTTAAGACCACTCTATTACATGACGCAAAGAAAATATTTAATTAATAATATAGGTAATAACTAAGGTAATAAAATTTTCTGACCTACTGGGTCCTAGACATAAATCGTTTGTGCGAACCGCTAGTTTTTAGTAACTTTAATTAATTTTGAACTAAAAATTACATGTTTGGAGTTAACTTCGGAACAATCAATTGAAGTTAATTTACACATAATTGTCTGATAAATTTTCTGGTATTGTGTTATCATACAGAAAGTAACATTTTATAATTACTTTATGTGTCGCACTTCGTGCATTCTAACCCTGCTTGGCACTTTATGTATGACAAAAAACAAGGAACAATTCGCCTGTAGCTAATTTGATTTGAATAATTTAAAAAATCAATTCAATCCTGTTAAAGCTAAATCCGGTTGTTATAAATTTTTAGAGGCATTGTATTAAAGTAAAAATCCATACTAGATATATCACATATATTTCCTGTGTATTGTAAATAGTTTTTTCAATTATCGATTAAACTTTAACAACTTATGCTATTTTAGACGCTGATTTAGAATACAACACAGTTGAAACACATACATAGTAATCCCTCAAAGTTAGATAATTCTGTGGAACGAGCAATTTGAATATGCAGGCGTTAGAAATAGAATAATACGTACAAAAGCGCATTCCAGGTATATCTGAAAAGCAGTTTGGCAACTATTCTTCACTCAGGGCCACACCAACATTTCAGATATTCCAAGTTTGGCGCTAATTGTACTTTAATAATAAAATACGCTGACGATGAAGAAATATTCCGTCTTTGCCTAAATTAATAATTATAGGAAATAAGTCGGTGATAGAGAATAAAATATCACAGTCATATTATACCCAATCCCGGGCACATTAATAAGCAATTCTCTAATACCTTTATTGGTGGAATTTTACGCAAGTCATCAAATGTTTCCTCATTTTTGAAAAATTCTCATCGAGTTGAATTGTTTTTGTAGTAACGTCAATTATCCCAAAAATATTTCCAGCGATTCAGCCTGACAAGAATTCCTGTTAATTATAGTCTTTGTCAGAGAGTATGAATCACAAGGCAATTTTCTAACGTGTATAATTATAGTAAATGTGGTACCATACGAAACGGAAAACCACCCACCAATGAATTATATTTTACTTTACGAGACAGCTAAAGACCGCTTTAGAAACTATTTAGATCGGCAAAAGTTAGGTTTGATGTCATTAAATAATTTTGAATAGCTCAAAAGCATATGCGTTTTGAAGCCAACATTGGATTTATTATGCGAAAGATCGATTGGGACACAGGTTCTAAACCATACAACACATAATTAATTTCTCCATTTTAGATGCGAAAAAGATAAAGTGGTAAATAAAGCAAATATTTTGGGATACCCTCTACGAAGCATAAAATGAGTTTAACTAATGTGTTGCATGCACATCGTACTCTATGTAGAAGATGGATAATTTGTGGCCTAATTAGTGTACATAATGTGTGGAGGAGTGATACTCAAGTCAGCCCTCCTTGAACTCGAGTAGACAAAAGGCTTTTATTATGTTTAGAGCCGTACTCTCAGGTATCTACCTTGCACAAACAGTCTTCGGTGGATCTCATCCTTTACAAACTGTATTTACACCCATTTGGTTAGAAAGTGTGTAGGGTGACCCCTCAATTCGTCACATTGTGAGCTTTGTATTAGTGGTATCTTTGTTTTTCATTTATCACTATATTATGGGATTTGGTTTCACAAGTTTACAGATCTATATGACAATTTCAGAAAGACATCAGTATTGCTAAGTACTACATTGGATACCAGAAATAACTATCACTGAATTCATTCGATCTTAATTAATCGAAATGTCATATAACTCTCATGTCAGTTCTCTATTTAAAGCCAATTATAAAATTGTTCAACTATAAAATATATTATAGCTTGCTCAGTGATAACATCAAAAGGATTAACGGGGATTCACACTCTACGATCTCAAATCATAGAAATAAAACCTGATAAACTCACCGAAATCAATTAAAATGATGTAACTCCTTGACTACATTATATAATAGCGAAAAATCTCAAAAACCTTCGGGTTTTCAATTTTTCAGGTATAAAATACTGCGAATGGCTTAGAATAAACTTCATAAACTGATGTAGAGGATTAAGTAGAAGAAGTTCAGCTAACTGTGGCCCATTCGAAAGACGTCTAGATTTCGCTGTGTCCCGCCTGGTCGGCGCTATTTTCGAGTCAATCATTGGTTGAATTCTACTTTTGGCTTAACCAGCGATATTAAATTACAAGCGATATAGCGAAGGACCCACCGGTGCACAACGTGTCTTTGAGACTGATGAATAGCAAATCGCAAATGTGCTGTAAAATTATCGGGCGAGCAAATCGCCTTACGGAGGTAAAACTTTGGCTAAATTCAATCGTCACTATTGATATACCATAAATTGGACCAGCTGACAATTGATCATCCAGCCAATTGATCTGATAGTTTGTTGGTTTACAACTGAAAATTTGTTTTTTTCATCATACTGACAAAATTTACATCCGGGTTTTTGACGGTCCTAAGCTCGAACTTGAGATTAATCTTGTCATTGGGTATACTGTAGTACTAATTTCTGGTACTCATTCCATTTTGGAACAATGGTCGATGTTGAGTTTGGTATTTTTTAATTTATGCTACAGATCGCCTATAGATCAATTGACCGGTGAAGTAGCAGTAAGTTTCGTAGCGTGTGTTAAGTAAAAGTTAATACAGTAGCCATAGTAATTAACACAGGAAATTAAAGAGAATGTTTATGCAGACATTTGGAAAGTAAATTTCTTCGAAATAAAGGTAATAGCTGAAAATATTGAACAAAGTTATTTTTGAGCAGACAAGTTTGCCGCCCGCATCTCATTCCAAAAACGATGTTGATTGATGGGAGTGATGACACATGTTGCAAGCAGTACAAGTGATCAGTATATAGTTATAGAAAAATGTGAAATACGAGTGTGTAACGTTGAATTTCATTTTAAAACATAGAGAATCTCATTAAATAAGCCAAAATAAGTTTGAAATTAGTTAATAATCGGTAGCTATCTGAGGAGAAAGCTAAAGCAGAAATGTGTATGATTAATGAATATAGTCATGTATTAATGATGGTCAGTTCTTTGGGAGGCAGATAACCATGGCACCCTAACTATTATTACTGCAGTGATAATTCATTACCAACCAAACCAAGCCCAACTAAATCATTAGGTCGTAAGAGAAAAAAAGCAAAATTAGAAAAACATACTTACTTATTGATTATATATTTTAAAAGTGTAATTTTACAAAAACAAACTCAATGGGTTCATTTCATGAATATCTTTCTCGCAATTTGCATAAACAAATATATATTGTCATTTTGTTTCATAACTTTAAAAAACTTTGATTTCTTGGAGCGCACCTACCAATTGGATAGTAATCGGTATTTACGTACCCTCTATATTTATGTCTTCGGGCATAACTACCTTATAAGGGTTGTTCGGGCGCTTATCCCTAAGCCCGAACTACGTTATGCCCTCATAAGGGTTTTATAGCCCGGTGTGCACGAAGGGTAAGGCCTTGGTGCACACCGAGCTTAAACTTAAGCTTCCAAGATTCCACTTGTGTAACTTTGTCCACCTAATCCCTAGGATCATTTTAAGACCAACCTTAAAGCATAAGATTGAGTATATCAAAAGTTATGCCCCAAGACAGCCGGTACGTAAATACGGATTACTTTCCAACTATGGAATCCCCTTCTTGAACTCATTTATACGAGAAAGCGTTTATTACCGAAAACTAAAACAAGTTTTCGAAGTAAAAATTTAGTCCATAAATTAACTTCATTTGTGTTTATAATTACATTGAAATCTAAATTTTCACATTGCTAGAGGATATTAGTTGGACAATTGCCTTGGTTCGCTCTGGGGACCTTTTGAATTACCGCTATCACATATTACTGACACTAAAATGGTTAAAACGTTTTAAAATGTGTTTTACTGACACTAAAATGGTTAAAACGTTTTAAAATGTGTTTTCAGTGCCCTCAAACACGACAGTTGCTACCAATAACTTACCAAATGACACGATATTTTTATGACAATAGGTGAAAATATTTTCAACCTCATCTGATATTACCAGGAATATTACTCTATGTCGCGCAAGCTTAAATTCGGGCGCCGAAGTTCGTCTTCAGACGACGAACCGTTGAAAAATAGCAAGTTGCACAATAAATTTCGGGATCACAAAGACGGTATGATCTCATAACCTGAAATAGAGTCATTTTAATTATGTTTAGATGACGGAAGTTGGTCTAGAAGTGTTGCCAAACGGATCTACGAAGCTGCTAAAGCGCGCTCTAACCAAGATGGAAAACCATTGGAGGGACTAAAAGTGCTATTAGAAGAGTTCAAAGAATCCAGAAATGGATCAGAACAAGAATTAATGGAACAGTTATTGAAGAATATGGAGCTGGAAGATGCAATGGAACATACTACTGCTTCTCGACCGGAAGAAGAATCAGAATTCGTGGACAAAGTTAGCAAGATCTTTGACAAGAATGACGCTGCTGAAGAGCCCAAAAGTTACAAATTTGTAAGGATACTTTTGAAATTCAGTTTCAATATATTATTTATTAATTATTATAATTTTAGTCTCTGCACTCTCTCGACTCACTTGTGGAATTTCTATTAGACAAGATGCATTTTCAATGGAAAACTTTGGTTTATGCGGTTTTCCCCTTGCATCAGCTCCAAACACTTCTCCTGATCTGTTTAGTCCAATTTATAAGGTTAGTATTTTATTTCGAATATATTTTGTTTTGTATTCTTCAATTTATATGTGTCCAGTATTTCCAACTGTTTTCAGCATACAATCGATATTGAAAGCGTTACCGGTGTTGGCTAGTTACGCCTCATTCATGGCCATGGTATACTCGACCTTGAAAATGTTTCATGACCGCAAAATTATGCGCCGCAGAATTGTGTGGGAGAGAATAACGTCAATTTTCAAAAGCGTCAATTTTGCTGCGAGAAAGCCTGAGAAAGCAAGAGGTTCTGATATAAATGCGGATACCCCTGATCCCGATAGTGCTCAACCTGCTCCGTCAGGAGGTAATGTGGATGACATTCCGACAACAAATTTTACGACTCTCAGCTGGGAGCCATACATAAACTTCTTCGCAGCATTATTCTTCTTTATGTAAGTTTTCGCATGTTCGGTAAACAAAATTCCACTTGTTTATAAATAATTGTTTCAGCTTTGCCGTAGGAAATGCAGCAAAAGCAATACCAAATCCAATTCTTTTCTGCGGAATATCGATATTTTTCTGGATTTTATGTTTTGTTGGTCTAGCGGAAAGAACTGACAAATATACACTAGCCGCAGTAGTTGCCAATTGTCTCTCATGGTACGGTCTTTTTAGAGATGTTTAAAACATTCTTGCTAACACGATATATTAAAATAATTTTTTATCTTTACCGGCCTTATCTTACCGGCCTTCTATTTTTGAGTAAGGCTGCATGAACTGTATGGTCGTTGACATTGAATATCTAATATCATCTTTTTAGCTTGCCTGTAATATTTTCTCGTATGAAGTTGCCAATTGGCTCTTGGCTTATTTGGAGACCAATTTTTGAGACAAGAATAGGTAAGAAATTTATAGCACAATATAGTCGTTATTTCGACCTTATGAAACCAGTTAAGGAATCGCTCAATTTGCCATCGGTTTACCCTCACTTTCATTAATCGCCGTTCCGCTTATTTACTTGTACATGGCCCGCAAAACGAAAAGTTTTGAAGAATTGGCGAAGTTGCTCGTGCCTCATTTGGTTGGGATTAAATTTAGTTTGGCTCTGTTCATTGATATATAATTTTAGGTCTGCCTTTCTTGGAGCCATACTGCTGTCACGATGTGGCTGATCGGTTTTAAAAGTTTCAATATGCCCGGTTTAGTACTCACAGGTATTTCAACAATGACAAATGCAGACTTATTTTATGTAAAGTCATTCTAGGGTCCTTGGTATCATTTTTAATATTTCCATCACACGTCGGATTGACCATTGCTGGTGGTGTGCTTTTGTCCCAGCTCAAGAGTTCGGTTGACTTCGTAAGGTTTTGTATCTGTACATTTTCCCAGAAGACGTTGCTATTAAGTTCTTATATTAAAGTGATACAATTAATATGTTGATGCAAATATTGCGGAACTACCTCTCAAAAATTCGGGGCCTCCGCTCAAAATCCCAACTACTACACCGTATTTTGTTAACTTTAATATATACAGTTATACAGTGAATAACCTACTTGGCATTATAGAACGGTTGCTTTGAGATGTCATTTAGTTAAACTTCTTCCATAAATATAGCTAACTCCTGTAGAAACGCAATACAGTCGGCGCGAATGCTAGAATTCCCTTCCAATATTTCAAAGATTTTTCAAAATTAAGGACAAACGTTTTTAAACATAATGTCAGAAGTGATTTCCTTTCTTTGTAAACTCGTCCACTTTTGCGAATCACTTCTAAAAATTTCCAGAAAATTTCTATATTTTATGTCTTTTATTTTCTTTTGGTTTGCCGAGGATTTTACAGCTTTCTAAAGAATATTCTGTAATGGAAATAAATCATTGTTAATTTTAGATGAATATAACCAAAGGCTTTGTGACAGTATTCGTGTTGGTGCTTCCATTTGCGATAGGCAAAGCTTATAAATATTTGATGAAGAAGTACAACATTACAGGTATGAAATATTTCACCATTCGTTGAAAGTAACCCATACTTTCGTTATAGTGTTTAAACGAGAATCTAAGCGCTTATGGCTTTTATTCTTTATCTACATATGCGCACTACTTATGGTGATTTCTTTCCTATACCAACGATCACCTTCTTACGATCATTCTTCGGACATTACCAACATGACATGGTCACAATTTGACAAGCATTGCTCCTTTTCGGACTCAAACTCAATCAAAGCCCAGATAACATGCAGTAAATTAAAAGGTATGTAAAACGTAAATAATAATATTATAATAACAATTTTGTTGTATGCAAATAACTTCATATGGTTACAATACCAGTATATTTTGTCATAAGGTCTTGCTGGGGGTTAAACTTTTTTGCGATTCAAAAATTTTAAAATTGAATTGTGAAACAATACTCAGATGAAAAGGTGTGTTTATCGAAGTTCAGCTCATTTATTCTAGATACTGCAATCAGTTGGAAAGGAACAGTACAGGCAGTCCGACTGGTCGGAATCGATAATTCATTTGAGACTCTGTTGGATTATATACCTGACGCTGCTGAACAATTTTTGCGATGTTTCTACGACACAGATAGGTCTGATGTTGACGCGCAGAATCAAGAAATAAGGTAATATAAATAGTGGCACAGTCACTAATTTTAAGTTAAAACTTTTAAACTACTTTTTTTAAGTTAAAACTTTTAGACCGAATCAGTGCAGCTTGGCGTCTCATAATATTTACAATTTTGAAGTCGAAGTTTCTGGACCGTATGGAGAACGATATATAAGCAGTAATAAAGGACAAATAATTCTAACCGCGCAGCATTCATTCAAAGAAGTGTTAGAGCTGATCGAAGAAGGTGACAATATGTTAGTGCGTTCATTATCCAAAAAAGGTTTCTTTTTAGGTGACGTAATCGGTTTCGTTGCATATTTTGATCAGTATCCTGTTTTCCGTTACCCGCCGAAACTTCGCCTTATTCAAATAGAATGTATCACATGCAAACAGGTAACATTTTATTGCAACCTGGTTTTATTAATGTTTAAATCAAAGCAAGATACTACTACTAAATTGTTACATTTAAAAGGATTTTTTTTTCACAAAAATGCTGGCCTTCTATATGTTATACAAGCTGGATAATGTTTGTTAAATTAAAACATGTCACCCTATCAAAGAACGATTCTATATTCGTTCTTTGTGAATTAATATTGATAATAAATGTGATAAAAAAATTTAGCTGGTTTCCAACGGGAAGAAGTACAAACATTTGCGGATAACAAGTGCCAAAGGAGATCGGCGTCGCCTGTGGACCCGGGTCTATTACGCATTTCGCTTCATGTTCAACTTCGTTTTCGCACCGGTGTTCTATATTTCAGACTAATTACTGATATTTTGTGTTCCGATTTAGAATGCTTCTACTTTTTGCTTTACGGGCTTAGTCTTGTGAATAGCCGGTTAATTGATTGTAGTCCTGCTTAGAGGAAATAAAGTGAAAAAACTAAAACTATTTCATAATACTTTTCCACATAATACTAGAAACAAAAAAATAAACGGTTCTATTACAAGGTTTTCCAATGATATTTTGTTATCTTCAACAAAGTGTGGCATAGCCAGTTATGGCTTAAGCGTTTGCTACACATACTCATTTATAACACTTATTTTTATTTTCCATGTATTGGTGGAGAACGTCATTTGTTCCTCATAACAAGTTTCACATAAATAATACAACGTAGTTTATGAGCCTTTGTTAGTTCCTTTCTAAATTTAGAAGTGAACAGCGATAATTCCCCAGATTGCGAGGATTTCCTTAGCTGTTCGACTATTTATCTAATTTCTCCTGGGATTTCATAAAGCGGCCATTGAGGAAGGAAGTGGCGAAGACCGAGGGCATTGTGAGCTTAACCAATCAATCAATTGTTTCTCGAGACTTATCTCGTCCGCAACAACATAACCGCTTCCCGCGGAAGATGCTCAAAAGAAGAAGCGGCAGCGAGCCAAGTGGGTGGCTCGGCAGCGGTTAAATGCCCATAAAAGTCGATGGTTATGCCTTCTGAGAATATAAAGAAAATATAAAAGGCTTAGAGTTCCAACGGAAAAGGAAACTCCCAAACGGCAAAGCAAGAACAATCCCCCAACCATTTTCAGCCATAGTCCATATCTTAGTCCGAATATGGACTGAAGAATTAGTCCCAGAGGGCTGTAAAGGCGCCTGGCGGACCGCAATACCCTCTCCACTCGACCCGTCATCCTGCGACCTCGCGGGGATGCTTTTTGATTTCCAAAATCTACTGAATTTGCCTTTTTCCATTTCCTCATTCAAGCTGTATATTAATTCTCGTACGCAGTTTATACGCATTTTCAGTTCCAATACTTAACGACTTGGATCGTTGCCAATTTAAATTTACCTAATTTGGTGCCATATTTGCCAGTATCGAAAACATATTTTTTGTTAGAGGACGGGATCAGACAATATCAAGTCATTATGAGATTATGTAAACCCAATAATTTGTTACTATATTATTCAGTGCTACTGTATAAAAGCTTTAACTATCCTTAAAGTGAGTATTCCGATACTTTTTAAGCCATTTCTGGTCCTTATGAATTACTGAATAGTGCACTTGATTCGGGAAGCTGGCCCATTTGCTGTATTATGCTTTTATTCATATTTTATTTTGGTTCGCACGATGTGTTCGCGCGCACTTTTATTTCAACGAGCCAGCTAATGAGCCGGCATCCTCCCTCCAATTATTCGACTTTTATTTTATGGGTAGTGAAAAAATTCCATATGAATGAATTGAGCCATTTTCTCCGTTGTGAATTTTGACACCCACGGGCTCTCTTTTGATTCTTGCCCTGTTTGTTCCAAAATAACAATTCTCTCGCTCATGCTCAATGAGCATAAGCGAAGGGTCCACTCGTTCTTCTAAGTGCAGGCCTAGCCATTTTTGCGATTTCAATGAAAACAATTAAATTTATTCCCGTTTAATGATCAATTGTGAACGACGTGCAGCGAAAATTGGATAAAATTGAAATCTAATTCGGAGAATGTCCCGTTTTTAATTTTCCGCTAAACAAAAGAATGAATAGGGTGGGTAGGGACTAATCTGCGTTGCGATAGCCACCACCGCTGAAAGCGAGATAGGGCGGCTGGATCTTGAGTGTGTTACGGAATCCGTAATCTATGCTCAACTTTCGAATTCCACGCATGTCAACGCTAAGACTCTCGGAAATTTGGATTGCCGAGCGTTTTCGTGCAGCCCTGTGGCCGAATTGGGAGGCGATGGGTTCGGAATATTTCCTGATTAAGGACTGCTGCTTTTAGCTTAGGCTGCCTAATTGCCTTTCGCAAATTGGCCTTCCTTTTATTCTTTCTTCTTTTTGTGTTTTCAATTTTTGGGTCCCGATGATAATATACATTGAATGTGCCGGAAGAAACAAAAAAGGACGTCTGTAAAGGGCAACTGACAACGTATGCCTTATATAGGCTGGAGACTAGTTTCTGGAAACGCTAAAAATGAAATAACATGATCGATTTGGCTCAAACGTTCATTATATTTAAGCAATCAAAATGCCTTTGAATTTGGATACCAGGCCCATTAATATATGCCGTTTTTATAAAACGCATAAAGGAGATTCCCACGGGAAAACTGCTTTGTGGCTGGAAGCCCAGTGCTCTATTTCAAAGTGAATCATATTGAGCGCTTAAATCCTTTGATTGTTACGTATTAGACCATTTTGTCGCCAGAATAAATTTAATAGAAATGGAAAATAACCGGAAGAATCAAAATAAATGGGATTTATAAGACCACCAATGGACTCGAGAGCTTTTAATCCAATGATTTCCTGTGTCACACCGATCTTTGTTTTCTTGCAAAACTTCTAAATTCTCTGAAACCTGTTAATGTCATTCTCAGTAATGGCAGAGACCAAATTTTAATTTATTTGATTATATACCGTATTTCCTGTAATTATAGCCCCTCACCCGTCACAACGAATGGTGGCTTTATTTATAATTAATAAATTTTAGAAGTTTCCAGAAGCGTTTGATACCGGAAGGCAGCCCTGGGTCTTGACCACCTGGTGAGAAACACTTCTGAAAAAATGTGGGAATTTTTTAATTAGAAAACTAAACGCCACCGACCGTCGCGACGGGTAGGGGATGTAATTACAGGGAATACGGTATTTAAACCTCAAAATCTAATCCCTAGTCTCTGGAATATTTTCCCGCATTTCAACAGAAATCCTGTAGCTGTAGTAGCCGCTACATGGGAAGTGTTTCATGCTTGAGGTGCGTTCATCAGCGCCTTGATGGCACATGTTTGGTTGTGTCGGAAACAATTATTGGGAGGGGCACCCTTGGCCGGACGGCGTTCCATTTGCCGGAAAGTGTTTGCTCCCAATGTTTTCTTTCTAGTCTTGAAAGTGAAACTTGGCTAATGCGTTCGACAGCGGCACCCACAGACGTAAACACCTGTTCCGCTCGATTTAAATTCACGATTTTGGGGTAACGGGTGATTTTTCGAGCCAGGTCAATGAAAACAAAACTACTTATGAGCTTAAAACCGTCTCTTTATATTGGCTAAATTGTCTGTCGCTGGCAGTTGCTAGGCTGTGTTTAGAACCCAATTGAGCGCCCACTAAATATATTTCTGTGAGGCCCATTCGTGTCCCACTCGTCATAAATCCTACCGCTCCCAAAAACCCCAATAAAATTCATTTAATAGTGACAAATTGCCAAATGTTTTTTCGAGGGACGAATCTGACAACCGTTAATCAATTTTATGGGCACCGCAATATTTATTTACCGGGAAGTTGCTACTGTAGTTAAAATATGTTGCGTAAAAAGTCCTTAATTTCGATGCACAAATTGAAAATTACTTTATGATTACTCAAAACCACGTTGCATAATTGTTAATAATGGTCGTATTTGTTGAAAATATTTAATATAAATTAATTCGTTTACTTGGTATAACCTTTGTAATGACGTATAGCACAGCATTATGTGCACATTATTTATTGCTCTGTTAGAAACATAACTCTGTTATAGCCAATAGTTCCTCTATAGTAAATATTCAACTGCCACAAAATGTATAACATTTGTCGAAAACGTGAACAGGTTTTGATTCAACAACACAGCACAAAATATTATTGGACTGCCTCGCTAGATTCTAAATTTAAATTAAAAGCAATTTCAGAGATAAATTTCTGAGTTGGAGCTGAATTGTCTAAATTAATCCGTACATCTAAAGTTTATCTCATTATTTACCTGTCTCTAAAGACATGAAAATACATTCTTCATTTTTGGACCCTGAAAGACTTGTCATCCAGAATGTTTGGAATACCAAACTTATTGGTTGCGTGGGTCTGAGTCGATGGTGTGAGGGAGTGTTTCTTCATAGAACTCTATAGAGGATTGTTTTTGGGGGCGGTTGAGTCCTGACTAATGTGATTTGCGGACGGACGGACGGCATTACTCCTGTGTCGTCCATGGCATAGTCGATGGCCCAACTATTAGCATGTTAGTCCGGGAACTACGCTCAACCCGGGTGCGTTCCAAAAAAAGTAGAGGGCACACGAGTGAAGCATTATTTCGGAGACCTCTTCATTCTCCTTTTGGGTGGCAAGCCGATGTGATTGGCAATTAATGTGTGCACGGGATGCGCTCCTGTTTCTGCTACCAGCTTGTTATATTCCCAACACTAGGAATCGGGAATGGAACGTGCCCAAGTGCGAAGCTACCAACCGTGAGTGTCCAGCAAATGTCACTCGCCAAGGCACTTTGTTTCACTATTATGGGCCAAAAATCAACTGTCCTTCGCAGGATTGGCGCTTTTGCATTCCCCATGGCGTTTATTTTTTGGACCATTTCCGAGCTTTTGAACGCTTTTCTTTATGTTTCGGACTTGGGACCAGCTGCTGGGGTGTTCCAGACCGCTGTCTGTGGGGCGCCAGTGGCCCCAAAAGGAAATAATTTTATTTATTTTTTATCATCTTATTTCTCCAGTCTTTTGTTGTCAGACCCAAAGGATTTGCCCAGATTCGTGTGGCTATTATTGAATGAATCCCGGCACGACCCTTTGCACGTATTTTTGTCCTGTTACTTCCATTTATTTAAACTCCAGGACTTTGCGACTTTTAAAGGAACCCCTCCCACAAATCCTTTCGTTAATTTTTCTTGACGTCAAAGCATAAACACAAAGCTGCTCTGTTTCTAAAAGCTTTGACTTTCTGTCACCGCATTGTTGATTGTAGAGCCAATAGTTAATCTTTGATTCATCTGCAACTAACATGGAATCCAAAAAGGAACATACCAAAAGACCATTGTCTCGCAATGGGTAATTTATTTAATTATGGGGTGACTTCTGAAGATAAATTTGGCTACTGGCATTAAAGCCCAACCTAACCAGCCAGACTAATATATTCCTCCCGCTCGTCGACTCGCACAACTCACAATAATCCATTAAATATTTATTCACTCAAAATAACAAAACATCATGTCATTTCCCGAAAATACCTTGTTGCCTTTTCGAACCAGCTAATTTTGCCAAATTGATTCTGTCGAAAAGGTAAACCGTTTTTAGCTTTCCATTTTGAGTGTATTTGTTGCGCATTTTGGAATATTCACTGTGTCAAAACCACGCGGAGTATTTGAACGTTTTTCAAACGAAAATTAGCGTTTCAGCTAATTAAAATTTTTATCGATTCCGCATCATTGGTTCTGTGGCCCAAACATAGTGCACAAATAAATCCAAACCCGGCTCTGAATTTTTTTCTCAATGGCGAGAACTCGCCCTAATTACCAATTCGGCAGCTTTGGCTTTTTGTTCATCATTCCGTGAAGAGGTCCCTCTTCTTGATGGCGGCAAGTTGGCAGCAGGACGGATTACGCACTGCCCACACAACAGATTCGAGATGCCGAGACATTACTGTTGTTTCGTAGTTGCATAAAATTAGCATTTGCCCATCCAAATAAGACCGACGAGATGCGCATGTTATATCTTTTCGTGCGATGTTCCCATGGACTCTGAGCGCGACACATGAAGTTAATGGGATTTGACAGTGTTTTTGCAGGTCAAAGTTGACCACGTGATCAAACATTGTTGCGTCATTTTTCCTGAAAATCTGCCAAAACAGAGGAAATCCCTTTATGGGTATGCGGAACAACTACGCTAACAACACTATAATTGGATATATGGATGAATAGTTGAAACGTTTATCCATTAAATTTTTCATTATACTTTTTTCCAAGTAGTTTATTACTGAACAACTTTTCACTTTTTAGGTTCATAAGTATATTGGAATGAAACTTATAATGAAAAAGTTATAAAAGCTGAATGGCTCCAAAATTCACGAAAAATATCAGGCATAAAGTATTCTGCTGAGTTTGTATGCGAAATTTTGACACAATATAATTTTAGACGTTGTCTTTTTGTACTTTCGCCTTCATTTTCCACATATATTATCGACCTTGTCATTGGGTCTTCAATGGTTCCATTGTCTCATATGTCTTTTATAGCCAGAGTCATTATAGCTTTATCTATTCCCGTGTTTCCGTCAAAATTTGGCATATTTTTGACCGATTTGCACAAACATTTGGCGCAAACCTAATTCTATTTCAGTGTTCATGACCATTTTAGTGACGAAATTATGCATTGTGTATGCGTTATCTGTTTTATTCTCGTTGTCTTGTGTTCATTTGCAGCCCAAAATTAGGTCTTATGCGTGACTTATTCAAAACAATTCCGCCTAAAAATATTCATTCCATGCCAAATGTATCCATTCTCGAGTAATCATTTGTCGTGCTTGATGTTACATGTTAAGTAATTTCTGAAATTGCCTTATATGGTACTAGGGAAATATTCACAATTACAAACAATAAAAGTTTCAGGAAGTCTTATTGACAGATTATGTCAATTAATCGAGAAAATGCGACGTGTCAACTACTGAACGAACAATCCAATACATATTTCAATGCCTCAAAGTTTGCAAACAGTTATTTTTTGTCTACCTAAATATCGCTTTTAGTACGTGTGTTCCCGATTTTGACAAAAGTCTTTGCTGGTATAACGTGTCGTTAGGTGACGAAGGCCACAAGCCGTGCCCATTCACATTCTGTCCTTCAGTGCCTGGTTGCTCCAATGTAGCAGGTCTCTTTTTTACATTAGTTTTATACGTTCATGGTTTTTATAGCGAATTTTAGTTGAATTCAATGTGAACCGACAGTGCTACACAAATGGAACATGGGGCGAATCCGTCTATTCAGGTGACTCTTTGCAACTCTCCGGAACTTTTTTCTTCAAAATTTTTAAGATTTTGATTTTAATTCATTGTCTATACTCAAAATCTAGCTATCTAGTTATAGAGAATAAAAGTATCTACTTGTGTAACCATACTTTCATTTAGATTGTATTGATTTACTAAAAACTCATTCGCATTGTATTGTTGGATTTTGTCGGACGGTATGATGAAATTGAAATTTGTTATAAACGTAAATGCATTCCAAATTTTCAGTGCCCTGACCTTCTTCGAGAAACAGTGATTAACGTGTCTCTAACTCTCTCTGTGGTATCAGTGGCAGTTCTGGTTTCAGCATTGGTGCTCTTCTCCATTTTCGACTCAATTCAGTGCCGTAGGTTATCGATTCACAAAAACTTGGCAACTGCCTTCGTCTTTCGCTTTGCTGTGCTCGCCATTTGGACAATTGCATCCACTTCGAATGTATTCAGAGATTGCACTCACTTCAATCCCATTCCTCTGCGAGAATGGGTTCGCCAACTACGGTTTTTTAACTCGTCTTAAATTATAACTTTAGGAATGGCTGTGTAAGGGTATTCTCTGGCTCGTCATATACTTCCAAGTATGAATTTTGTGGCATTTAAAATTACACTATGTGGTTATAAAATATATGGGGATTTTATTGTGTTTCATTAGTCCTTTAAAAATTTCTCCTTAAATCAAAAGTAAAAAATAATATGACTCATTTGAAGGCATATATATGAAAAAATGTCATAGGTGGCCAGTGTTATGTGGATGTTAATCGAGGGACTCTACCTCTATTCGCGATTTACAGTACTCGCAATGCGTCACAAAGAAGCTCCATATTTTGTTTATTTGCTTTGTGGCTGGGGTATGTTTATTAAATAATTCCACAAAATTTTAAAGTTACTACAAATCGTAAAAAGATTCAGGAGATTTAGAATTTATATGACATATTAAATCTACATGTAAAATTACTAGCAAATTGAAATTAATGATCGAAATTCATTTATTTTGCTTTACCAAATCGTGTATTCAATATTTTGGGTGACGGCAAACTATATTTAGATTATTGTTTTAACTCCATTTAAATTAAAATATTTGTAGGGGTACCATTCATAGTCGTGATGTCATGGACGGTTGTCCATCAGTCGCGTTCCAGTGCCAATCATAAATCCTTCTGTTGGTTGCCATATGCTCAGGGAGCTCATTTATGGATTTTAGCGGGCACCATGGGATCTGCTCTAATTGTAATGATCTTTGGCCTTTTCTTACCGCGATTACTTTCTCTTTTTTAGCTTAATGTGATGCTCCTACTAACCATTGTTATTATTCTGGTGCAAAAATTACGAACCGAGAATAGTGCTGAGTCTAAGAAAATATGGTATTGCGTAATAGTTGACCAATACTCGAATACAAATTAATTTCCAGGAGGACAGTAAAAGCAACAATCTTGTTGGTACCTTTGCTAGGAGTCTCAAATATACCTTTGTTCTACGAACCTAACAAGCCCAGCGCTATTTATATGTATGAAATACATGTTTGGCATTTGTGCTAATCAATATTTTTATTTCTCTTTAGGTTAGGGTCTGCTATACTGCAACATTCCCAGGTAATTCGTTATTTTATATCTTGCAGCAATAAATTAATTCAATGCGAATTACAGGGGATATTCATCGCAGTGCTTTATTGTAAGTCTGACTGCTATACGTTTACATAATATAATGCAATTTTTACTTAACATTTAGGTTTCCTTAATGGTGAGATTCAAAATGCCGTTAGAAGACAACTGTCCAAAATGCATGTTCACTGGTTCAGGTAGCGTTTCGAATACAGTAGTAAATTCCAGACTTGAGCTGATTGCCGAATTTGTCGAAAATTTACTGAATGCATACGTTTCACGCAGACAGTTTTTTCCCTGAACGAAATCAAAAAATAAGACAAGGATTCCGCTCAGATAAATACAGCAATATCTTTCACCAAAATGTTTATGAACGTAACAAATTATTATTTCAGCTTCCTGAAGCTCCATCGGTTTGAAAGCGAAAGAACTGAAAAGACATACGTACCTGATTCAGGACAGCGCAAGAAAAACGGCCATCAGAGGATTGGGATGCAAATGGAAGAGATCAATAATTGTCGGCAGCCACCAAACACTCAAAATGGGCGAGCTCACAGCTCCACTACGGCAGCCACAGACGTGGGAGACGAATTTATTCCAACAGTCACTTCAGAACCGACGTCATTCAGCGATTTACGCACAAAACCCGCCAATCTCGCTGAAGAGGAGTCTGGAATCTTCAGGCCACTCCCCAAAGATGACTCATCTAGATTGCCACTTATAAGTGTTTCAAGGGAACAATCCCGTACAAAATTCTAACATTACCCTCAATACTGCTGGCAATGATGGTCGAATGTTGTACATTTTATGTCCTTTACTTATTTATTGATAGAATTTGGATGGTAAATGAAAGCATCATATGAGTCCAATAAAAATTTATTATATGTCTTGTCGTTAATGTCATTGAACGACATTATTTGGGAAAGGAAGTTAGAAACGCGATAGTCAGAAACAAAATGATATTAAGGCATTAGTGACTTTTTTACTTAAAATAATAAAACAATTCAATATTTTAATTTCTATGATTCACGATGGGTTTCAGTAAAAATTCGACCGAGGAACAAAATTTTGCTGTTGTTGATGGATTGGTGTGAATTCCATCGTATGTTTTGGGAGAGCAGACGAAATACCGAGATGTGTTTGGTCCCATTGTCTGCAATTTACAATAGTTGGATGGTTTGGAAGATATGTTTGCTGACTTGTGAAACATCCACATATATTGCGTTCACCTGAAAACATAATTTAACCTCCATACATTTTTCCATAGTAGTCATTTATCTTTCAATTAAGAAGCGTTTAGAACGCAAGAGAGAAAATTTTGATTGGAATGAAAATTAACTTTCTATGGATAAGCGACAAACATTGTTTCGCCCATAATCTGAGACAATGTTTGGGTATTGCCGTAAAGTTAGGGCTCGTCAATCAGACCTTTACGACATGGTGAAAAAATATGGTGAGATTTTTAGTGGGAAGCAAAATGAGATAACAAGGTGAATTACTAATAAGAGTATCTATGAACAAGTAAAATAGTAAACACGAGTTAAATAACAAATTTGAGAGACGAATGAGATTTCGAAAAACTGATAAAACTCTTACGCCTTTTTTCCTTTCGAGACACAATGTTATGGTTAGATTTCAAAAGTGTTTAGGCTCTTTTATAAAAATTCAATGTCCCTCTAGAGAGGACTTCTATTGGAGAGGCTTCTATTGGGAGGGGATTCTATTGGAGGAAATACGGTATTAAGAGTTTATTTAGCTCAAGAATTAATAAGATCACACCTTCGGCAGAATAGATGATACTAGTGGAGGAGGT
This sequence comes from Ditylenchus destructor, assembly GCA_022814885.1. NCBI lineage: Eukaryota > Metazoa > Nematoda > Chromadorea > Rhabditida > Anguinidae > Ditylenchus > Ditylenchus destructor. The sequence goes on from JAKKPZ010000002.1 coordinate 1,374,051, forward strand.
GGAAAATTCCGAGTTCTGTAGTCCATTAATCCCAGTCGCACTTCTCTGAGTTTGTTCCATACCTTTACTAATTGCTTCAGCTTTTATACGCTGACGATTCTCTTTGCGTCGCCATTTAGCACGCCGATTTTGAAACCTGTGTAGGCATGTTTATCAATCGAATATATATGAGCAAGCATACATACCACACCTATAATCGAAGAACTGTAAAAAAATGTTAGAATAATGCCATTGATTCTTATGCTATTTTGTGGAAGCTATGAAAATAAGCAATTTCATGCATACTTTTTAGCAAACCAAAAAACAAAATTTTTTGGATCACCATGAAAATATTTTAATTCCGTAACTTTGTTGTCCTAGAGCAAATATAACCAAAACTCATTAAACCTACTGTGATCCTATCCTCCGCTATGCCGAGTGTTGTTGCCATCTCCCGTTTAGCTAAACAGCTTTGGTTGTTTTAAATGTTTGGTTTAGTTTAGTGTAAAAATTAGCCATTCTTACCACTTTGGTCTGGATAATGGCTAACTTGGAAAAGTTCTTCTAACGCTAAGCTCTGGGATTCGGTAAAATTAGTGCGTAGGCGACGCTTGTATCCACAGTTTTCTTCTTCCTCTTGAGAACCCAGAAAAGAACAATCCACTAAATCACTTATTTGAAAAAAGTATGTAAAAAGCTCTACCAAGACTCTTACAAAAAATTCTCTATTCCATCATATCTTTACAAATTTTCTCTACCGAAACAACTCTTTCTTTCAGCCTCTTTGATGCGTTTCCCAAGAATGTATTTTATATTCGGGGTTTTCCGGGAGTTTGTCCCAGTTTTCGTTTAAACCATTTTCTGACATTCGTTTTGTCATAATGACTAAAATGTGCCGAATTTTGATCTTAATATCCTTTTTGGTGTTGTTTTCACTATGTGAGTCATAAATATGCTATTGATGATTCTATTCCAACTTTTTACATAGTTTCGCATCGTTTGTACAGATTTTCAATAGACTGGATCAAACCTAATAAAATCTGATGCCATAAAATATTGCACCACACGTCAAATATCGCTTGATTATAATCCTCCTTTAGAGCTGGAGGTCACTCAACTGTATTGGTAAAGAGTTGTTGGGTAAAAAGCAGTTAAGCAGAATAGTTTGGTGAGAGAGTACACGTTATAGAAAGCTCGCATTGGCTTTAATTTCGTCAATTGCTACTAAAATTTAAGTGTGACGTTCATAACATACCGTATACGTATACCCCATACACCATAATAATGGTATTCATAATCAATGTAATGTTATTTTTGCGTAAGATTTATATGAGTAATAAAGCAAGATAAAAATTATACCTGTATTATTTACTTCGTAATTCATGTCCTGAACAGCAATTTTCCACATATGGAATTACACTTCAAAAAGAGTTGCAGAAACACGGTAATTAAACAGCGAATTTAATTTAACAGAGAAATAAGATTCCTAATCGACCACAGCAAAACTTTAAAAGCTCGCGGCACACTTCCCCGATTTATTGTCCAGAGCATTGCACTGACTACTATTTGTGTTGACAAAACACCGACATCTGGAAATACTCATCCTTAATTCCAACCAATGAAAAGGATTAATGTGACAGTAATTGTAAAATGGCCCAACTAAACCGCCATTATTCGGCACTCGAGAAATATCCGCAACTTTTGGATCGATTACTTACTAATAGCCAGTTCATAGCTAAAAGTGCATTATTGTGGATCTAGGCGTCATGTTTAATTTCACAAAACAATACATAAATTGTAACCTCACTTGACAAAAAATCGAGTCCCTCTAAGGCGCACTGTGTCAGTGGAAGACGAGCAGAACCTCCCGCTTTTTGACGCTCCGGACCCCAAACTCGCTAGTACCCCTCCCAAAAACCCATGATTTTAAAGGCTTACCAATGTCAGAATTGGGGTGCTCCCGCCACGAAAATTGGGAGAACATGATTTTTTCGGTATTTGGGGGGGGGGTTATACTAAGGAAACTTTCGCGTCGCCGCTCGGATTTGGGCATGTGATATGTCAATCGCTTCCTCTCGACGAGAGGAAGCGATTGGTAGCGGTCTCGCCGACAAGATTGGCGAGTACCGGGATTTATGGCTTCCGGAAATCCGGAAAATCCTGGATTTGGGGCGTAGTCCGCGGCGAAGCCGCGGGTTTCCCTTCTTGTTTTACGTCCTAAATTACATTTCCAAAAAATTCCAATTCGCGCCAAAATTTAAAAAAAATCCGGAATTCAGTTACCGAGTATGAATTGGCCGGCCCCATCGTTAAAGATAAACAAGTTTATACTATATTGTAATTTCTTGAAATTGTATTGAAGTTATTATACATAAAATCAGATCAGAGAACATAACATAACAATTCGTGACTGGTAGAGTCGTCACGTGAGAGATTTCTTCACGGGTAGAGATGGAGGTACTGCTCATAGTAGGAGATCAAAAGCTGAAAATAATCAAGATAAAAATACTGAGATAAAAATAGAATCCATACATCCGGATTCTCTTTGCCGAGCTCGGATGTATTCATGTACACTTCCTCGGAGTCCGACATTAAAACATGCGCGATAGGTTTTCCTTTGTTCTTAGCTCTCTGGACTTCCATGATTGACACAGGCTTCGGCGTGTCATGACCAGCACCTAAAGAAAAATATATGAAAGTATCAAAATGAATAAAATTATATATTCTCACCATTGACTTTCGAGCGACGAGTCGAGCTAGTCGAAGCCACCGGAGTGTCAGGTTTCGCAAGCTGCGGACGTTTAGGAATAACAGAAGAAGCCGCAGTTGTCGAAGAGCGCTTTGATCCAGAGGCAGAACGCAACTTTGAGCTTTGGGTCTTGGACTCATGATATTCCTGGATCAGGTCCGTGCATTGCTGAAGATTAACAATTTTACATTATTAAAGTGATTGGTCTATGGGATACATTTTGACTCATATAAAGGTCATACATTGGTTATGGTTTTTATTTTAGTTTGTATTAAATGTGTATGACGTGGCTGAGAAGATATGGAATTTTTATAGAAGCACTCAATAGTCTAATCTATTATTTAGAAGGGACAAATAGCAGTAATTGAGTATTAGGATTGTAATATGTATTTCTGTGGAAATGTCTTGCTCTTATTTGAGGTACTACCTCTTGCATAGCATGTTGTTGCGGACTTAATTTGGTTAACTTTTTGTTCCATTTATTACAACAATATTTAAGAATTGTTTATATAGCTCCACGATAATTAAAGCGTAAAACATACCAAATTTTGCTCGGGCTCCCAGGTCTTCTCCTTGTAGCCTTTCCATTTTATGAGGTACTCCACTTTGCGGCCAACTTTACGCTCACCGACAACCTTCTCAACTTCGTAAACATTCACAGGGCGGTTCGATCTGCGACCTTTGACATCCGGAGAATACTTAGCTGGCTGCGAAGAAGTACGTTGAGTGCGCTTCAAAGTAAAGTTATTAAAAAAGTGGCGAATTCTAATGAGCCTTTGACAAATTTTAATCTTGTTTTAGCACAAATTATCTATGGCTACAAGTGTATATGGAAAATATATACATTGTAAGTTAATACATTGAGACTCGCTTTCCTTCTTTGTGAAAGAAACTATTTGATAATAAAAGAATGTATAAATGAAATGTAGCATAAAACAAGTTACTCAAGTATAAAGCAAGAAAGTGACTAAAGTAAAATAGTTTATCGTATTGCGATATATCGAGACAGACACTAAGTATTTCTTTCTCTATTTTGCCTATTTAACTAAAACAACTCATAACAGTATCATTAGATCAATAACAGTAATGTGTGGAAAGAACTTAGGGTGGGCAATAAAAAAATAATTAACTAGTATTGAGTTTACCTTTGGACTACTTTCAGGCACCTCTTCTTCTGGATCTTCTTCTACCTTCGTCAATGCTTTGGTAGATGACTTGGCAAGCTCATTGGGAGCACTCGTTTGCGGCTTCATTACCGACTTGCCACGTAAACGATGCTGAAATTTATTTAAATATACCCAAAATATCGGCTTCTTTTTGTTAGTGCTCTACTAAAATATTCATTATTCTTTCTAAAGCATTCATCTACTAACATAGCATTGTTTCTCTGTACATCAGATTTTGGGTCCGTTTCGTTCATAGAAAGAAACTTAAATAACTAAGTGTATCGGTTTTGCAAGCGACATATATAAACTTCTTAGTGAAGAATGCAGTAATGATATTTGCATGCAACTGTAAGAATATTTTTGACCTTTTCTGGCTTTTATAACCGTGATTTCACTCTACCTGAGTTTTTTCCTTTTCAGTAGCTTCACCAGAAATACCATTCTCGCGTTCCTGCTCAAATTGCTTGATCAAATCTTTACAATTCTGAAAGACAATTTCTTACTTTATGCCACAAAATAGAATAAACGTATATGACTTAAACTCATATAATAAAACATACGAGATTCTCTAGCGGCTCCCACGTGTTGTCATCCGGATTGTCGAAGGCAACCCACTTGACAAGGTATTCGATTTTTCCCGCCTTGTTCTTACGCTTATCGACAATTCTTTCGACACTGTACGTTTCCGACTTATCATCGGAAGCATCCTCGTTTGCCATTGTCAGCGAAGGAGTTGGACTCTTGGCAGTGAATGATGACTTACTCGATGCACTCATAGTATCGTGGCGCAGAGATGAAAACTCACCTAAACAGTAAAATTTATTGCGATACAATAATGATTTGAAAGGGAACGGTACTACAACTATTCACTAATAATTTGCTCGTTGCATACAAAATATATTTTTTCCCACGACTGCAAGGATAAAAATAAACTTGCTGTATATACAGGTTGTTTATTTATTTTCTCGTTCCTCAGCATACGATTAAGTAAAAAGGAAAGAGCCTATTTCTTCTGAAGGATTCATACGGTAAAAATGACCATAGTTTTTAGTGGAATGGAATGAATTGGAATACTCCAAGTTTTTGCAACATTTGAAGAATTCCAATAGTGGTTATGTGCGAGGAGCGCTACTCATACCCCGGCCAAAATGCCATCAATCTCGAATTTCTTAATGACCCAAAAATTGTAAAAACATTTTACAAGTAGTTTTGCATTCTTAGCCCGTATTTTGAATTATTTTTTGCTGTAACGTTTAAAGATTAGCCAAAGTAAAATAGATGTTCAAAAAAAGTATGCCTCTAGAGTGACATGTTTGCCAATTTTGAACGAAAACCCTACAAAAGATACATTAAAACAAAAGCAAAGAGAAATTTGAAGCTAACTTATAAAATTAACCCATAAATGGTTTTTCCAAAATGTTTAAGGTAATTTTTAACGAGTAATTCGAGACCGGGGAATTTTGACCAATAGGGCTTTGACCTAGTTCGTTCCATGCCAATGCGTATGCAAAATTAAAAAATACGGTTCCTACATTATCTTCAAATGTGATCTACCAAATGAGCGGATGGGACCGACCGTTCATGTAACGGCTTCCAACTAATAGTGTGGAGACACAAAACAGACAGTTATGTAGAGAGGAACAAGCCATACAAGCACAGACACTAAAGAAAACAAGCGGGGACGCCTTCGAGGGCCTAGCAAATGGGAAGTTCAAAATCGTTTACCATTGACAGAGCGTTTGGTTGCGAACAAGTAAACTTATATTTATCACTGCACAAAAATTGACGACTAAATGTTTCTCATTATAAGGAATTTGATGCAATAATTTTTGTACGAAATTTATGTAATTTTTTCATACTTAGATGAGTATAGGTTATGAACTACATATGTTGCTGAGAGGATATATCAATATAGTAAGTATATATATATCACTCTCCCTACCAAAACTGTTACCAAAAGTAAGGTATAATCTTTACCTCATTCATATAATCCCATCATCATGAAATCCCTTTATTATATAGTATGAAGCCAAATATTTGTATCTATTATATTATTGTATAGTATAATATGAAAAAGTATGTAGTGATATGGTAGGGTAGAATGGCAGATAAACATGGTCAAGCACATAATAATTACGATTTTATAAATTTGAGCTCTCTTAACACATTTTGATATAAATGAATCACCTGGTTTTTTATCGTGTTTAAATTACAAGGTTTTACAATTAATACGTGCTACAGTAAAAATTTTTCTAGAAATTTCGCTGTAGAATGTGTATTTATTGGGGGAGATAATATCGGTGAGAGAGAAAATGATAAATATTGGGCAAATCGTCCAAGTTACTTAAATATATAAATGGCACAATGATGAATGCTTGTAAATTCATCACAATGGTGTCAATCATTGACGATTTCAGTGTGTAAATACCTTTGTTTTTAAATGATAAAGAATTAATAGTGAAGACATCATATAAGGATAAAACAATACATGACATGGTACAACCAATATAAGAGCAGTAATGAAATATTTAGAAGGTAAGTAAATTGTATGCATCCACTTTAATGCAACGATATTCATAGTTGAATTGTTTTCATAAGAAAATTGGGCAATGAAGTTTACAAATAGTGAAAGTATGCTATTATCAAACGCATCACACTAATTAAATTGATTTTGTGGCTTCAGCCTAGCTGAAATTTTAGGACATCATAAAGTTTGGCTCAATTTTAAATACTTTTATTGGGCGATCAAAATGAGAAAACGTTTCAACAAAAAACGAAAATTATCTTTTTGTTGACCAAATTTTCTGCAATATCTTGTTAATGAGATGATTGAGTTTGTTAAGGATATTGAGTTTGTTAAGGATATTGAGTTTGTTAAGGATATTGAGTTTGTTAAGGATATATCCCCAGCCAGATGAAAACGAATTTACGTTTTACAAGGGTAACACTTTCAAACGCAATGTCTCACTTTACATAGACACAGTCACAAAACCTCACGTTTGTTAATTCCATCTTACCAGTAATAGTTTCGCAAAAAAGTAAGTGATGAGCATTCACTTTGTACAGGAGTTTGCCACTGAATTCGCGGTATAAACCCTCGTATTAATGTCGGAAATGTAAAATAAAGGGCACAAAAAAGAAACCTGCAATTGGCAATTTCTGTTTCACATTGAAAATAGGAGAGACAGCAGACATCCAAGAAAATGACTAAGTAAGAGATAAAATGTTGTATAACAAGTCTTTCTGACTCAATGTCTATTCAACCCAAATTTTAGATTATTAGGTTTTTAAGAAGACTTGCAAACACGCACAGCATCCCCAAACGTTCCAAAATATTTTGCGCCAAAAACGTATTGGGGTCGTTTCATTCCCTGTCTTTATCCCACTTCATGCCATAGGATGGTTTCCTGAACACAAATACCGAAAATTTCAGAACATTTTCATTTTTAGTTTTGGAGTCACAAGATGTTTTGGAATTACACGACATATAAAACCCTGATGCTACTTTATTTTGGAGCTTTTACAAAATATTTATTATAATCCGACTGCTGCTTAGATCGATATGCATCTTGAAATTCTATGTTTTTCGTCATTTGAGGATTTTTCGGGGCTTGAGACTTAAACCCTAGGACATCTTGGGTCACCAAGCGATCCAAGATTAGAAGAATTAAGTGTCTCGCCGACAAGATTGGCGAGTACCGGGATTTATGGCTTCCGGAAATCCGGAAAATCCTGGATTTGGGGCGTAGTCCGCGGCGAAGCCGCGGGTTTCCCTTCTTGTTTTACGTCCTAAATTACATTTCCAAAAAATTCCAATTCGCGCCAAAATTTAAAAAAAATCCGGAATTCAGTTACCGAGTATGAATTGGCCGGCCCCATCGTTAAAGATAAACAAGTTTATACTATATTGTAATTTCTTGAAATTGTATTGAAGTTATTATACATAAAATCAGATCAGAGAACATAACATAACAATTCGTGACTGGTAGAGTCGTCACGTGAGAGATTTCTTCACGGGTAGAGATGGAGGTACTGCTCATAGTAGGAGATCAAAAGCTGAAAATAATCAAGATAAAAATACTGAGATAAAAATAGAATCCATACATCCGGATTCTCTTTGCCGAGCTCGGATGTATTCATGTACACTTCCTCGGAGTCCGACATTAAAACATGCGCGATAGGTTTTCCTTTGTTCTTAGCTCTCTGGACTTCCATGATTGACACAGGCTTCGGCGTGTCATGACCAGCACCTAAAGAAAAATATATGAAAGTATCAAAATGAATAAAATTATATATTCTCACCATTGACTTTCGAGCGACGAGTCGAGCTAGTCGAAGCCACCGGAGTGTCAGGTTTCGCAAGCTGCGGACGTTTAGGAATAACAGAAGAAGCCGCAGTTGTCGAAGAGCGCTTTGATCCAGAGGCAGAACGCAACTTTGAGCTTTGGGTCTTGGACTCATGATATTCCTGGATCAGGTCCGTGCATTGCTGAAGATTAACAATTTTACATTATTAAAGTGATTGGTCTATGGGATACATTTTGACTCATATAAAGGTCATACATTGGTTATGGTTTTTATTTTAGTTTGTATTAAATGTGTATGACGTGGCTGAGAAGATATGGAATTTTTATAGAAGCACTCAATAGTCTAATCTATTATTTAGAAGGGACAAATAGCAGTAATTGAGTATTAGGATTGTAATATGTATTTCTGTGGAAATGTCTTGCTCTTATTTGAGGTACTACCTCTTGCATAGCATGTTGTTGCGGACTTAATTTGGTTAACTTTTTGTTCCATTTATTACAACAATATTTAAGAATTGTTTATATAGCTCCACGATAATTAAAGCGTAAAACATACCAAATTTTGCTCGGGCTCCCAGGTCTTCTCCTTGTAGCCTTTCCATTTTATGAGGTACTCCACTTTGCGGCCAACTTTACGCTCACCGACAACCTTCTCAACTTCGTAAACATTCACAGGGCGGTTCGATCTGCGACCTTTGACATCCGGAGAATACTTAGCTGGCTGCGAAGAAGTACGTTGAGTGCGCTTCAAAGTAAAGTTATTAAAAAAGTGGCGAATTCTAATGAGCCTTTGACAAATTTTAATCTTGTTTTAGCACAAATTATCTATGGCTACAAGTGTATATGGAAAATATATACATTGTAAGTTAATACATTGAGACTCGCTTTCCTTCTTTGTGAAAGAAACTATTTGATAATAAAAGAATGTATAAATGAAATGTAGCATAAAACAAGTTACTCAAGTATAAAGCAAGAAAGTGACTAAAGTAAAATAGTTTATCGTATTGCGATATATCGAGACAGACACTAAGTATTTCTTTCTCTATTTTGCCTATTTAACTAAAACAACTCATAACAGTATCATTAGATCAATAACAGTAATGTGTGGAAAGAACTTAGGGTGGGCAATAAAAAAATAATTAACTAGTATTGAGTTTACCTTTGGACTACTTTCAGGCACCTCTTCTTCTGGATCTTCTTCTACCTTCGTCAATGCTTTGGTAGATGACTTGGCAAGCTCATTGGGAGCACTCGTTTGCGGCTTCATTACCGACTTGCCACGTAAACGATGCTGAAATTTATTTAAATATACCCAAAATATCGGCTTCTTTTTGTTAGTGCTCTACTAAAATATTCATTATTCTTTCTAAAGCATTCATCTACTAACATAGCATTGTTTCTCTGTACATCAGATTTTGGGTCCGTTTCGTTCATAGAAAGAAACTTAAATAACTAAGTGTATCGGTTTTGCAAGCGACATATATAAACTTCTTAGTGAAGAATGCAGTAATGATATTTGCATGCAACTGTAAGAATATTTTTGACCTTTTCTGGCTTTTATAACCGTGATTTCACTCTACCTGAGTTTTTTCCTTTTCAGTAGCTTCACCAGAAATACCATTCTCGCGTTCCTGCTCAAATTGCTTGATCAAATCTTTACAATTCTGAAAGACAATTTCTTACTTTATGCCACAAAATAGAATAAACGTATATGACTTAAACTCATATAATAAAACATACGAGATTCTCTAGCGGCTCCCACGTGTTGTCATCCGGATTGTCGAAGGCAACCCACTTGACAAGGTATTCGATTTTTCCCGCCTTGTTCTTACGCTTATCGACAATTCTTTCGACACTGTACGTTTCCGACTTATCATCGGAAGCATCCTCGTTTGCCATTGTCAGCGAAGGAGTTGGACTCTTGGCAGTGAATGATGACTTACTCGATGCACTCATAGTATCGTGGCGCAGAGATGAAAACTCACCTAAACAGTAAAATTTATTGCGATACAATAATGATTTGAAAGGGAACGGTACTACAACTATTCACTAATAATTTGCTCGTTGCATACAAAATATATTTTTTCCCACGACTGCAAGGATAAAAATAAACTTGCTGTATATACAGGTTGTTTATTTATTTTCTCGTTCCTCAGCATACGATTAAGTAAAAAGGAAAGAGCCTATTTCTTCTGAAGGATTCATACGGTAAAAATGACCATAGTTTTTAGTGGAATGGAATGAATTGGAATACTCCAAGTTTTTGCAACATTTGAAGAATTCCAATAGTGGTTATGTGCGAGGAGCGCTACTCATACCCCGGCCAAAATGCCATCAATCTCGAATTTCTTAATGACCCAAAAATTGTAAAAACATTTTACAAGTAGTTTTGCATTCTTAGCCCGTATTTTGAATTATTTTTTGCTGTAACGTTTAAAGATTAGCCAAAGTAAAATAGATGTTCAAAAAAAGTATGCCTCTAGAGTGACATGTTTGCCAATTTTGAACGAAAACCCTACAAAAGATACATTAAAACAAAAGCAAAGAGAAATTTGAAGCTAACTTATAAAATTAACCCATAAATGGTTTTTCCAAAATGTTTAAGGTAATTTTTAACGAGTAATTCGAGACCAGGGAATTTTGACCAATAGGGCTTTGACCTAGTTCGTTCCATGCCAATGCGTATGCAAAATTAAAAAATACGGTTCCTACATTATCTTCAAATGTGATCTACCAAATGAGCGGATGGGACCGACCGTTCATGTAACGGCTTCCAACTAATAGTGTGGAGACACAAAACAGACAGTTATGTAGAGAGGAACAAGCCATACAAGCACAGACACTAAAGAAAACAAGCGGGGACGCCTTCGAGGGCCTAGCAAATGGGAAGTTCAAAATCGTTTACCATTGACAGAGCGTTTGGTTGCGAACAAGTAAACTTATATTTATCACTGCACAAAAATTGACGACTAAATGTTTCTCATTATAAGGAATTTGATGCAATAATTTTTGTACGAAATTTATGTAATTTTTTCATACTTAGATGAGTATAGGTTATGAACTACATATGTTGCTGAGAGGATATATCAATATAGTAAGTATATATATATCACTCTCCCTACCAAAACTGTTACCAAAAGTAAGGTATAATCTTTACCTCATTCATATAATCCCATCATCATGAAATCCCTTTATTATATAGTATGAAGCCAAATATTTGTATCTATTATATTATTGTATAGTATAATATGAAAAAGTATGTAGTGATATGGTAGGGTAGAATGGCAGATAAACATGGTCAAGCACATAATAATTACGATTTTATAAATTTGAGCTCTCTTAACACATTTTGATATAAATGAATCACCTGGTTTTTTATCGTGTTTAAATTACAAGGTTTTACAATTAATACGTGCTACAGTAAAAATTTTTCTAGAAATTTCGCTGTAGAATGTGTATTTATTGGGGGAGATAATATCGGTGAGAGAGAAAATGATAAATATTGGGCAAATCGTCCAAGTTACTTAAATATATAAATGGCACAATGATGAATGCTTGTAAATTCATCACAATGGTGTCAATCATTGACGATTTCAGTGTGTAAATACCTTTGTTTTTAAATGATAAAGAATTAATAGTGAAGACATCATATAAGGATAAAACAATACATGACATGGTACAACCAATATAAGAGCAGTAATGAAATATTTAGAAGGTAAGTAAATTGTATGCATCCACTTTAATGCAACGATATTCATAGTTGAATTGTTTTCATAAGAAAATTGGGCAATGAAGTTTACAAATAGTGAAAGTATGCTATTATCAAACGCATCACACTAATTAAATTGATTTTGTGGCTTCAGCCTAGCTGAAATTTTAGGACATCATAAAGTTTGGCTCAATTTTAAATACTTTTATTGGGCGATCAAAATGAGAAAACGTTTCAACAAAAAACGAAAATTATCTTTTTGTTGACCAAATTTTCTGCAATATCTTGTTAATGAGATGATTGAGTTTGTTAAGGATATTGAGTTTGTTAAGGATATTGAGTTTGTTAAGGATATTGAGTTTGTTAAGGATATATCCCCAGCCAGATGAAAACGAATTTACGTTTTACAAGGGTAACACTTTCAAACGCAATGTCTCACTTTACATAGACACAGTCACAAAACCTCACGTTTGTTAATTCCATCTTACCAGTAATAGTTTCGCAAAAAAGTAAGTGATGAGCATTCACTTTGTACAGGAGTTTGCCACTGAATTCGCGGTATAAACCCTCGTATTAATGTCGGAAATGTAAAATAAAGGGCACAAAAAAGAAACCTGCAATTGGCAATTTCTGTTTCACATTGAAAATAGGAGAGACAGCAGACATCCAAGAAAATGACTAAGTAAGAGATAAAATGTTGTATAACAAGTCTTTCTGACTCAATGTCTATTCAACCCAAATTTTAGATTATTAGGTTTTTAAGAAGACTTGCAAACACGCACAGCATCCCCAAACGTTCCAAAATATTTTGCGCCAAAAACGTATTGGGGTCGTTTCATTCCCTGTCTTTATCCCACTTCATGCCATAGGATGGTTTCCTGAACACAAATACCGAAAATTTCAGAACATTTTCATTTTTAGTTTTGGAGTCACAAGATGTTTTGGAATTACACGACATATAAAACCCTGATGCTACTTTATTTTGGAGCTTTTACAAAATATTTATTATAATCCGACTGCTGCTTAGATCGATATGCATCTTGAAATTCTATGTTTTTCGTCATTTGAGGATTTTTCGGGGCTTGAGACTTAAACCCTAGGACATCTTGGGTCACCAAGCGATCCAAGATTAGAAGAATTAAGTGAGTTCCAATTTTTGTGAACAAGCTACTAAAGATGTAATTGTTGCAAATATGTTAGACACAATTAAGTAACTCATAAAATCTAACCTTTCTAAAGAAGTTGATTTGAATTCCCGGCAAATTTTTGACGCAGATGTAACGTCTTTCCTTAGATTAATTTTGAAGGTTTTATATCTAATTCAAGTGAACAAGTTAACGTTTTAAGAAGAAATATGCATCGGATATATGTGTTAGTGTATCATATTTCCGTCATATAATACCTCGTGGTTTTTGGTACAAAATATCTTATGCATTATATTTAAGGGGTGTTTCATCAATGGAATCCTTGCTCGAAGTGCAGCGCAATTGTCACGAAGAACGCGAACGATGCATTGAGTTAATGGTTGTTGAATCGCTCACGGAGAAGAGATCTGTAGGCTTCATTTTTCAACATTCATTTGTTACTTATCTAAAAAACTTTCAGCAAAAAGAGAAAATAAATTCGGACCAACGCATCAAAAGTCTAGTTGATGTGAGTTTGCCTTTTGTAAAACTTAATTGTTATATTCTGTTTAGCGGTACCAAAATGCTTCACAAAAACTTGCTGAAGTATACACGGACGACAACGGAGAACGCGAAAAAGAAATCCAAGCGATCGCTGGTCCAAATGAATTTGCAGAGTTTTACTCTCGCTTAAAGGTGCTCAAGGATATTCATCGCAAGAATCCTAACGAGACTGCTAGACCGCTAACCATAGAGTTCCAGGAGATGATTAATTTCGCTCAAGATCCGGTTTGTTATTGTGTATACTTGTTTTATGAATTAATATATGACCATGTTTTAGTATTGAGCGACGATATAAAATTTTTCTAAGTTACTGCTAACTACTAAATTGCCATCCTAGATGCCCACTACTAAATTTCAAACATGCGGCATTAAATGTGTCGTCATTAAACGTGCCGCCGTGTTCTTTCTTAGGGATGCTTATTTTGTTTTCAGATCAGTTCGGTTTACCGCCCCCGCCTTCTGTCCATGCTTGGAAATTGCTTTTTTCGAAGGCCTAATGTTCTAAACCAAAGTTTTTACGGGAAATCAAAAGATTATGACAGCATTATAATTTTACGGCTGTGAAAAGTTATTCTAATTTTGATCACCCTTTTGATTTTATTTATAAGTTCATTTCGTATTGGTAGTAGACCAATACGCTAGGAAAAAATTATTGAGCCAGTACTCAAAAATTCCTGTGATCACAAAGACATGCTATCAATTTGGTTTTTAAGATTGATATAGTGTTTTCATTTTTTAACTTCAATTACTTGATTATGCCATTTTTATATTATGGAAATCAATAGAACCAAAAAATACTAACTCATGAATTTCAGGATAGAGTGGAACGAGAAATAGTTCGATTCACTGACGAAGAAGGATATGGGAAATTTTTGGATATGCATCTGTTATTCGATCAATATTTAAATCTCAAAGGAGTAAAGGTATTTTATTTAATAATTTGTACAACTTATGGAAACGAACCATGATGTTGTTTAGCGAATAGACTATATTAGCTACATCTCGTGTTTCGACCATTTTGCAGACATTCCCAAGGAGACAAAAAAATCGGGAGCATACAAAACGTATGTGGAAGCACTTCTCGATTACTTGAAAGATTTTCTTCAACGCGCGAAACCTTTGCTTGACTTGGATGGGAAAATTGAGGAAATAGACAAGGTTTTTATATTTTTCCGTTAAAAATGTACAATTCCAATTCACAACTATATCTAAATAGTTTTTCAATATTTGCTTTTCATTAATTGTAATTCAGATAAATGTGTAGTTATAATTCAGTGAACTATTTATTGTGTATCGTTCTTTTTATAACTTTAAATATAAATTTTATTCTATTTTCTTTTAGTATAACGCTATTATTTAGGACTTCGAGCAAAAATGGGCTGAAGATAAAGTGCCTGGTTGGACCAAGGAAAAAGGAGCCAAAGCTCTCGCTAACACTGCGGTTCCCCTTGACCTCTCGGTTTTCAATAGTGTGGAAGAACTAGAGGCATTGGGCTTAGATCGACTTAAGAGTGCACTTATGGCAGTTAATCTTAAATGCGGAGGGTAACGGATTACTTACTCTTTATCTAAAATTAATTTTAAAAATTCATATATCAAGCTTCTCGCGTTCCCAGGTACTTATTTAGTTCCCCCCCCCATTCGATGGGGGGGGGGGGAACTTAATAAAATCGCCTTAAAAGCTAAGGAAAATATTTAGTTCCCCCCCATCCTACACATTCAGTTGAAAAATCCACTGCAAAATATGACTGTCTACATCAAACAAAGGAGTTCTTCATTTCAAACTTTCAAATGAAGAACTCCTTTGCACGTCGGCGTTTTTTGTATGGTTTTGTATCAAAAAGTGTGCGGGCCATGTTTTTGTCGTTAAAATCCCGAGATTTTTGGTACATACCCTAATTCGGGTACGGGGAATCCGAATTTGACGTCAGATCACGGGTGGTCCCGCCACGAAAGTTGGGAAAATCGCATTTTTGCTACAAAATGGCCCAAAAATGACCTTTTTTGATGCGTTACGTCAAAAATAATTGCAGATTCGGACTCAGCGCATCAAAATACCCCTAAAAACACATTTTGCTGACATTCCGAAAAAATTTCATTTTTTGGCCATTTTTCACCATAGGGGGGACCACATGGATTTTGAAAAAAATCGATTTTTTGAAAACGTGGAAAATTTTTCTGCAGTGAGTGTTTTTAGGGGTAATTCGATGCGCTGATTCCGAATCTGCAATTAGTTTTTTCATATCACGTCAAAAATGGCCATTTTCGGACGATTTTTTCGTCTCAAGTTCGAACCCCAGGTCCGTCAATCAATTTTTTTCTCGCGAAACTACCGAATTTTTTAAAAAATAACCACAAATCCTTGTTTACCGGACCACAATTGATTAAAAATTTGGAACTGTAAAATGAAATACCATCAATACGAATTTTCTGGCACCATTTTGTGCTAATTTTCGCTCAAAAACGCCAAAAAACGCAATTTTCCCAACTTTCGTGGCGGGATCACCCCGGATCTGAGTCCAAATTCGGATTCGCCGTACCCGAAATAGGGTATCTACCAAAAATCCCAGTCCATTTCGGACATACTACTTCACTTTTTCTCGAAAATACACGAAAATGGCCATTTTTGGGCAAAAAAATCTTAAAAATTTCATAACAAGCAAAATCTCAGAGAAATGTTTGAAAATTTATGAAAAAGTAAAATTTGAGGTGTTACTCGACCATTCTGTACAAGTGAAATATTCGTCCGTACGATTATTATTTCTAAATCGGGTCTCAAAGTTGACTCATTTAACACTGAAAAACGCAAAGTATACCAACTTTGAAGCCCAAAATATAAATAATAATCGTACAGACGAATATTTCACCCACGGGGTATGATAGAGCAACACCTGAACTTGCTTCCTGGCAAAAAATATCAATGATATCTCTGAACTTTATTTTTGGCTGAAATTGGCCGCCACGCTTTTTGATACAAGAAACGCCGACGTGTTTGTTTAATGTAGACAGTCATATTTTACAGTGGATTTTCAACTGAATGTGTAGGATGGGGGGGGGACTAAATAAAATTGCCTTAACCCTTCATTGCCGAAGCCATAGACAAACGACAGAATGTATGCATTACCTTTCCTTTTGGTGAGCTGTCTTTATCAAAATCATGATGTCTGCCATTGTTTATTTCTCTTTTCTGTGTGATCTATTTACAGACAGACAGTATGAATAATGAACACTCATTCGTTTCTTTCTTTTTGTGAAGTCTTTAGCAAATCAAAAACGTATCCGATCGGATACACTCGGCAATGAAGGGTTAAAAGCTAAGGAAAATATTTAGTTCCCCCCCCCATCGAATGGGGGGAACTAAATAAGTACCCGTTCCCACGTTAAGAGATGTTTCTTATGGAATATATAGGGTTTCATATAAAGAATATGGATCGTATTACAACGTATTATCGTTTAACATTTTCAATGGCGTGGCTAATATATTAAAATCAAAAACTAATTGCTCCTAAAAATCGTTTTAATTTACATCAACATTTTTTAATATGGAGAACCTTTTAGGGACCTGCATTATATTTCAGTTCCCTCCCATATCTGAATTGAGTTTTATGTTGTATTTAATTCTTTCTCTTTTACGTAATGTTATTTTAGAACCTTGCGACAACGGGCCGAACGGTTATTTAATACGAAGAAATTGGAACAAGAAAATGGAAGCGAAGTGGCAAAGAACCATGAACAAGAATCTAAGGAAGAGAAGAGAATATGTCATATCGCGAAAATGGAATATAGGGTTACAAGGTATTTTATAATTTTGAATTAAAAGAAATTTATTGCGTAATTTTAATTCTTCAACGAGGCCCATAGCTTTCGCATGGTTTAAAAATAGGTATAAAAATTTTGCAGGTTTGTGATGGGTGAAATTGGATTGCTCTAATTTTTCATTCGTTTTTTTTTTAATTTTCCGGGTAGGATGTTGCCGGTATATCTTTTCTCTAATTTTTCGGAAAACTTGTCGAAAACTCCATGGTTTGCTTTCTATTAAGTAAAAAAGTAATTAATTTCCTGATAGTATTGATCCTTTTTCTTGGGTAATATCAAATCTATGTTTAGACTCGCAGAGTTTGTACCAGAGGAGAGAGAAGCTACAAAGGAGAACGTCGAACGTAGACAGGCCCGTGCTGTTGGTGAAGAAGAGGAGGAAGAAGAGGTTGTAGAAGAATTTTATCAAGAAGAAGAGGAAGACAGTAGTGTTCCGTATAACCCAAAGAATGTATGTCTTCACAATCACTGTTGAAATTTATAATTTAAATATTTTTAGCTTCCTCTAGGCTGGGATGGAAAGTAAGTATTTTTTTGTTTAGAACTAGTGACATGACATTTAATATAATGAGATCAAGTACTGTATTTCTTATAATTTTAACTTAATTTGGCAACATTTCAGACCAATCCCTTACTGGCTCTACAAGCTACATGGATTAAACATTGGATATAGGTTTGCATTTGTTTTTTATAGTAGTTAATCTACTTTCATAATAACCTCGTTTTCAGTTGCGAGATCTGTGGAAACCAGGTTTACAAAGGACCCAAAACATTTCAAAGACATTTCACAGTACGTTATCTTTTTTCCATATTTTGTCCATTAAGGTTTGTGACTTTAGGAGTGGCGTCACTCTCACGGCATGCGATGTCTTGGTATACCGAACACAGCACATTTCGCAAATATCACAAAAATCAGCGATGCGATGGAGTTATGGAAGAAAATTTGTGAAGAAAAAAAACATCAACGTTGGTTAGTATTAACTATTTAAATAAATAATAGTAATGAGTAAATTTAATTATATAATTTAACATGTTAACATAAATGAATTAGTTATTAAATTCATTCAGGAACCCGGAGGCAGATGAGGAATTCGAGGATAGCTTGGGAAATGTTGTGAACGCAGCGACGTACAGAGATCTCAAGCGACAAGGATTGCTATGAAATTCGTTTGTAACATTTGATATTTTGTTGTTTTAAATAAAAAAAGCGATTACCATATCAGTGACCTAATACAATACGGTTAAATTTTGCTCACTTGTATATTATTTTGAAAATGTATTCCACATTTACATTTGTAAATTCGCTCATCTCGAAGTCAAATACTGTCCAGCAAGTGCCGAGTTATTTAAGAGTTTAAAATGTACAATCATTTCAAATTTACTGTACAATAAAACATGACCGAATACCTTCGAACACCCGAATAAGGCCGCCCCCGAATAACGCCGATTTTTAGGCAGTTCGAAAGGAAAAAAAAACAAATGGCTCCCGCTTTTGTTTTGGTTCGGGCGTCGCCGAAGAATATATATTTTTTAAGTTTTAGGCAAATTTAGCTAAAAGTAGCTAAATTTTAGCTAATTTCAAAATGTTATTAATTTATTATATTTTAATAATTATTATTAAATTAATAAAATATTAATAATTATTATTAAATTATTTTCTTAAGACTAAAAAGTACAAAAAACTCCATGTTAGGTACTTATCCCTGAAAATGACGACTCCCGAACAACGTCGATTTCGTTCGGTCCCTTGAGCGGCGTTATTTTCGGATTCGACTGTACATTTTACTGAGATTTATTTTGCTTACTGTGGGGTCATTTGTGCTAACTTTATTTTAATCTTTATCATGGCCATTTACATTAATTTTTATAGCGATCTTTCAAATGGCTATTCGTAGTATGTGCGTTCTCCGTGTCAGTTGACTGCACAGTTATAAATCAAGCTCCAATGCTTGTCGAAGAGGACATAGGAAAATAAATAAAGTAAGCGGCAATGAGAACACCCACGATGTTTCAGACGTCACATCGCGCCACTTTATGTATGGAGAGGAAAACAAATTTGTTTTTGGCAGGGATTCAAATTTCGAATTACAAATCTGACAATTTTCCCGGTCTAACTTTTCAAGAGCTGCATAATGACATCTCAATGGAATTCCCGGAAAAATAGGTGATTTTCATTCAGACTAGTGCAGACACGATTTTCTAGCGCATTTATTCGACCTTTTTTGTGAGAGTTATGTGGAAGGTAATTTAAAAAGGCGCAAATTACGATTTTCGCAAGTCCACAAATCTGTCGGCTTTGTGAATTACTAGCTGCCCGTGGCGCCGCTATCGCGGCGTCTAGCGCCAAAGTATATCACTCGTGGTGTGCCCAAAATTTTGTCAAATTCGTGTTCCCCGGCCCCGAAAACCCCTTATTAGACATTACCCACACCAAAATCACCCAAAAAGACCATTTTCGACCATGTCAAACATTTTTCGACCCTTAGGGTATACCTGGGGTAAAAATAAATGTCGGAATCGTGTTCCCCGGCCCCGAAAAATCTATAGGTCATGTATCACACGCCTAAATCGGGCAAAAATGCCATTTTCGACCCGTTCGACCCCTGTTTCGACCTATGTCGACCCCAAATCTGAGTTGATTTTTACGGTTTTATAGGGGTAATTACTATAAGGGTGACATCATCTGGGTCGAAAACGGCCTAAAAAGGGTATAAAACAGGGCTGCATCCGGTATCCGGTTATCCGGTGTTTTTCGCCATCCGGTATCCGGTTTCCGGATATTAGGGGGGGGTCCGCCGGATGCACCGGATATTAACAAGCACCCCTAAGAATGCAGTCAGCGCCGCAAGCGAAAATTTTTGAAAATTTCGTAGAATATTCAAAATTTTCAATGTCAATTTTTGGCATACAGCGTAATTTTTCAAAAAATTTTCGCCTGCGGCGCTATTTTTTCTTCTAACTTTTCCATTCTATTTCACTATTTTACCCAATTAAACTAATTTTGTTTTGTTAAAACTTATTCTTTTCTATATCTTTTTCAGTAATACAGTTTTAGCATTTTATAATTTGATGCATTTATACTTCAGATCTTACAACTTTTTGAAGATTTACAACATTTTTCAAAGTCAATTTTTGGCAAACAAGTTTAATATTTCAACAAATTTACGCCTGCAGCGCTGTTTTCTGCTTAGCTTTGTAGTTTGCCTCATTTTTTAAAGCGAAATTTTTGCCAAATAAGCTTACCATTTCAAAAATTTTCACCTGCGGCGCTATTTTCACATAATCTTTGCAGATTGGTAGCAGCAATTCGGTAACGCATTTTTCACATTTTTCAATGAAAATTGACTCTATTCTTCCCAATTTTCAAAAATAATTATAGTTCCTATATTGGAACCCTTATGAAGTCGTTAAAGTTAACGGGCAAAAAGTGTGAAAACGTTTAATAGTTAACAAATAGTGCAAAAATTGATTAAAATTGCTCATATATTGCAATAAAATAGCCAAAAAGTAGCTAAAAGTTGTTCAAATACTTGAATTTTTACAACATTTATTCTAATCTTGCACATTTATAATAAAAGGGAAACAAAAAGCATGCATTTAGGCAAAATTTTGCAAATTAGCACCAAAATTGGAAAAAAATTGTCAAATTTGGCGCCAAAAATTGAAATATCCGGTTATCCGGATATCCGGTATCCGGTCAATATCCGGTGTTTTTGCACTATCCGGTATCCGGTCCGGCTTTTTTTTACTATCCGGTCCGGCTTTTCGAAATCCCGGATGCAGCCCTGGTATAAACGTCAGGTGACCACGCACGGACAGACAATGGTTTCTTAGTAAAGTAACATTGGTTCACACTCAAAATATATGAGCAATATAGATTCTATCTATCTATTCGAATATTTGGAAAAGCATTTTGTAATACTATTCTTAACAAAGCATTCAAGAGTGTTCTCGTTTAGCACTGATCCTATTAATTGTTTGGGCGGGACATAATGACCGTTCCGATCGCTAACAAACAACATTGTTTGTCACGTATTATTTTTGGTAAAATTAAGTATGTCCGTCATCGCCAATTAACGGGAGTTTTTCGGCCCACAGGTCGTTTTCCTTCGTTTATCTTTTCATTTTACGTCCTCCCAATCTGATTTTTTGGCGCAAAGTTGTAAACTTTTTGTAGAAACTACTTTTGGAATGTATCGAAAATGATTTGTAAGTAATGTTGTTATTGAGGACTCATTTTAGTACGATGAGTCAGCAATTTTGTAACATCATTTCACAATGTTTCTGGATGTTTGCTTTTTGAGTTCTTTGGTGTGTAGGGTTTGGCCCACGTGTTGTTAAAGTCTGGAAAAGACAGCGACACAACAAACGCATCATGCGTTTAGAGAAACAGAAAACGCACACTTGTCTGCTGGCCAAAAGGGAAGAGAGTGGGGGTAACTGGCGATGTATTGTTGAATATATGTGGACACTTCGCCACAACGCCGCCTTGATGCTAAGCATTTACCAAAACAATATTCCTCTCCTCTTTTCCTATCACCGTGATGTCTTTCGGTCTCTTCGAATATTAGCCGATCAGATTTTTGACCTTTTAATTTGAGCTGCTATCACAACTGGACCTCGTTTCGCTTTTCGTATCACTTCCCGCCAAATATTATGGGAGTCGCAGCGCACATAATTTCTCTGGCTTTAGGATTTTACGCCGGTAATTCATTCAAACTCTTTTTTTGCATTATCAAATATGCATTTCTAGGTGTATACGTGAATCAGAATTATGAACTTCCCAGATTACCTTCTCCTCAAGAAATTCAGCGCGGGATTACAGAATATCTGGAATCGCACAAAAAGGAATAGCGCATACTTATAGTCTTCTTCGCTTAATGAACGGGTCATTAGATACACTTTGCCAATTTATTGTATACTTTGTTATTTGTTGTGCAATATGAGATAAATTATCTGATCAACACCGTTTACCGCGTTGTTATTTATTTTGAGTGGATCCATTCTCACGCATACTTTGTTTTTGGCACTCATAATAATAGCAAATATTGTCTCTAGATGCCCGACAGAAAAGATTCGTACGACGACTCGAAGCGAATTGAGCAAGAACTCAGCGAGACCCAGCGTCCGATTTATGTGGTAGCACTTGCTGCGTTTCTCAAGGTAAGGTTTATTTGATCAAGTAAGCAGTATGAGTATTTACTTTTATTTTCAGGTTTTCTTCATCATATACGATGCCATAGTCTTTATTCCGTTCAAAATTTTCGCGGATCCAGAAAAGAAATTGGAACTATCGCAGCGCATTAAGGTGAAATTTGTAACTGTTTTATGTTGACTAATTAAGAATTAGTCATTTATTACATTTGCTTATTAATAAGAGTACAAGCTTAAAATGTTATCGGTGAAAGGATCCATTTATATGAATCACCATACTTAACCAATATATTTATCGAGAGAGAGAGAGTAAAGGCAAAAATTGGTTTCTAAGGCAAATTTACTAATTTAAATAACAATGGTAATTGCTTATATTAATGATATTGAATAATTATTTCTCTCTAGGGTCGCCCTGTCACAGAAAATGACCCATCTTCTCCATGGCGACACGTTGACACAATTGGCAAGGAGCTTTGGACTGATCTCTTTGATGGGTGCGATACGCTTGGAAAAATTTGGGACGAGGCTGCAAAGTAATTCCATTTTCATCTTTGTTGTTAATTAAAAATAAGATATGGAATAAAGCAAAATTTTAAATTAAAAAATTTAGGCGTCATTCTGACATCTATTGTATGGGCACACGACAGGTGATTAATGTCTTTGAAGAACGTCAGAAGAATGGACGCACCTTTCAAAAGCTTGTTCTTGGTGAATATGAATGGCTCGACTACACTGAAGTCGATGAAATGATTTCTGAAGTAAGTCAATTTATTGAAAACTGATAACATGCTTATATTTGTTAAGGTATGCAAGGGCTTGCAGACTATCGGAATAAAGAAAGGACAGCACATAGCAATTTACGCTGAGACTCGAGTTGAATGGATAGTGTCAGCAATTGCCTGCTTCAAATGCGGATTTCCAGGTTTTGTTATATCTCAATTTTATCACGACTTATCACCGAAAAACCATTGTAAAAATAGATCGATTGATCAGCCGGTAATTTAATTTAGGGTGTCAATAGTATTTTTCATATTAAAGATTGGTTCTCAAAAAGGGGCAGTTGTTTAAAAGGGTGAAAATGTCGGCAGTATTTATGATAAACCACTGAATATCCGTTTTTAATTAAGCAGTCATATCGTAAATTTATTTCTTTTCTCGCTATTGTTGTAAAGTTAGAGTATTTCTTTTATGTTTTACAATTAGCCAGTTGACTTTACTGAGCTGTCTTTACAGCACATAATTGTCTTCATTTAAGTAGTGACAGTGTATCCAACATTGGGTGACGAAGCTGTTGCGTTCGCCATGAAGGAATGTGATGCAGTGGCTGTGTTCGCAGCCCGGAATTTGCTGCCCAATATCATCAATGCTATCAAGGATTGTCCAACTATCAAAGACGTTATATATTTTTCTGAACTTCACCAAAAACCAGGTGAAAGCAAAGTAGCACTTGAGGAGATCGAGCAAAGTTTCAATAGTCATGGACGACATTTGCACTCGTTCGATTCCGTCATGGAAATGGGAACAAACGGTGGTATGTTTTTCTTTGTTTGAACTTGATTCTCTATTATAGTTTCTTTAATTTAGAAAGCTAAACTTGTTCTATAACTTTAATTCACATTCAGTAAACTGCTAAAATTCAAACCTTTTTACTACTTTCGTAAGAACTGTTTGAATAACTGAATTTGCTATAGCAAGATGTAATGAACAACGATGAAATGTTCATGAAAATTAAATTTTATAAAAAAATTGTGATTTTTGTTATATAAACATACAGATTTAGAGCCGCTAAACGTCCAAACAAAATCCACCGACTTGGCCGTAATTATGTACACAAGTGGAACTACGGGTAATCCAAAAGGCGTGTTACTCTCACACAGGAACATTATCGCAGCAATTTCGGGTCAGAGCGCGGTCATATCTGTCGAGTAGGCATTTAGCGTTGTTAACCCATGCATATATGTTATATTTCAGCGAGAGTGATACTTACATCGGATATCTCCCGTTGGCACACATTTTGGAGATATGCGCCGAGTTGGTTTGTCTCTCTAAAGGTTGCAGAATTGGATACTCATCTGCTCAAACGTTGTTTGATCGGGCACCCAAGATCCAAAAAGGCGCTAAAGGAGATTGTGGCGAACTGAAACCCACCTTGATTGCTTGTGTTCCAGTAAGCTATTGTTTGAATTTAATAATAATGTTATAATTTAACAGTAATGTTATAATTTAACAATACTATTATAGACAGCAAAATATAATAAATGTTTGAATTGTCGGACTGCGGCGTAGTAGCGCCAAGTGTGAGAAGGGTTCCTCTTTCACTTGGCGCCACTTTGATACAATCAATTCAAACATCCTTATAGTAAGTTAGTAACGTTCCCCTATGAATGTGAGGGAACTTAGAGCATATGAGGAAGCATAAATTTTCAGATTCCCGTAAGGAGTCCGAAACCGCTAATTTTATGATATTTTGCTGGCCATAATAGTACATCTCATTTTATGCAGACTCTCTCTTCTCTATGTACGTTAAAGAGGGAAAACTTTATTTCCTAAGCAAGATAGTTGATCTGAAATTTTTATATGTATAGAGCGTAATATATGGAACATACATTTAGGCCATAATGGACCGAATCTTCAAAGCAGTGTCTGACGAAGTAAAAGAGAAGTCTGCCATTCAACGAGAGCTTTTCCGTATGCTTTATTCTAATACCGCAAAAATCTATAATAACGCTCTCTAGGCATTTGCTATGAACGAAAGAGAGCGCGTTACGAAGAAGGCTACAGCAGTTTGGTGATGAATAGATTGGCCTTTGACAGAATTCGTAAACTTTTGGGGGGCCACTTGCGCTTCGTACTTTCGGGTGGTGCACCACTGAATGCCGAAACCCAACGTTTTATGAACATATGCTTTTGTTGCCCTGTCGTGCAAGGTTTGTCACATATTTTTAAAGTGAATGGTTTTGTATCTCGTAAATTCAGGTTATGGACTAACTGAAACTTGTGGAGGAGCAACCCTTGCTGATAGTATATTTATATTTGGTTATATTTTATTTTGCCATAAAATTTTAGATCACGACTTGAGCACAGGATCTGTTGGTCCACCGCTTCGTTGTTGTGAAATCATGCTTCGTGAATGGTCAGAAGGTATATTTTGGTTGACAATTTTTTTTGCAAAATATATCCCGGAAAGAAGCCATAACTATATCAAAGTATTTTATTTCGTAATTTTTAGCTGGATATTCACCTTCCAATGAAACTCCACAGGGTGAAATTCTCATTCACGGAGATAACGTTGCAATTGGATATTATAAAAATGAAGAGAAAACGAAGGAAGATTTTATTTCCATTAATGGTAAAAGATGGTTCGCTACAGGAGACATTGGCGAATTCCGAGCTGATGGGTCTCTGTGTATTATCGGTAAGTGGTCGTTTTTCGACTAATACTAACGGGAAAATGTTAATGAGGTAAAAATAATAAAGTAATTATAGACAACAAAATTGTTTCAGTTTTGTTATCCAGGATCATTTTGCCAATACATTTAACAGTTCCAAATTAATTGTTAAGTGAACGAGAAGAGTATCCTCCATAAACAATAATCTTAGTCAGTTAAATTGCCGCAATTTGTATATTTTAATTTCAGGTGACATATAGATATTTATATACCAAAAAGTTCCTCATGATCTAAGAAACATTTTGGTATGTAATATACCGACATGAATCACACTGAATAATCTAAAATATAAACAGAAATTGCGCCAGTTTAAAATAACCTGAAATCGATTGGAGAATAACATTTGTTACGAATGTATGTACCAGTAAGTAGTTGTTGTTTATATCGTCCAATTAATGAAGATTCAAGGCTAATATTCAGTTTTTCTGTGTACATGTGTAAACAATTATTTCAGATCGAAAGAAGGATTTGATTAAGTTGGCTCACGGCGAGTACATTTCTCTTGGACGAGTTGAAACCACTCTCCTTACAAATCCGAATGTCGACAATATTTGCGTATATGGCAATTCTCAACGCGATTTTCTGGTCGCATTGGTAGTTCCCAACCAGAAAAACCTTGAAATGTTGGCAGAGAAGGTTGTTGATCTATTTTCACAACATCGATTGATCGTATATTATTATTTTAGAACGGAGTTACTGGAAAGAAATGGGAAGATTTGTGCCGAGACAGCACACTTTGCAAAGTTCTCCAGAAAGAGCTCGCCGACTATGTTACAGGTATGTTACAGAATCATATTTAGTGATTTTTGGAAACAAGTGTTAAATAAATTTTGTTATGTAAAGCTTCAATTAAACCGATGAAATTTTTAATCTGGATGCAAGAATCAGTTTGGCTAGTGTTAACATAATAGTTGGAAAATGATTGTAATTCAGGCATAGTGTTTAAATTAGCGCAAATTTGGCCACTTTCGACACAGGAAATTCCAACAATTAATTATTTTAATCCCGTGAATTTTCGCAAATTTTTTCTCTTACATTTTATTTTTTCATAACATTTATCTTTCTATAGGGGGCTCAATTAGAGGAGGAGGCTCAATTTTAGGGGGTGAGGCTATATTAGATGGAATACGGTATCTAAAATTATATATTGAATAGTTATTTGATTTACACTATAATTTTCCCTAGTGAATTTTATATGTTAAGTTACAATGCAACGGTGTTAGAAAGGATCATCATCATTTTGAAATTTAGGCAAACTAAATCGCCCTGAAATCCCTCAAAAAGTGTTCATTTGTCATGAGCCATGGACACCTGCTTCTGGATTATTAACTGAAGCCCTGAAATTGAAGCGCAAGAATATCGAGAAAGCATTCGAGAAGGAGATAAAAATCATGTACAAATGAAATATGTATTGAAGCCGACTTCATTTTACTCGTTTTGAAAGTATCTTAGGCCATATTCAAGTATGTTTTTCTTCAGACTAAAATAGTCTATATGCTCGCTAAGAAAATGAGATGTTTTTGTTTTATATAAGTCAAAATGCCCAAAACATATAGCGTGTACTTTGTACCCTATTGTCTAAATATACTTACTTTTACCATTAGTTTACACCTTTACGTATATATAAATTAAAATATTTAAGAGATTTTGATTTGTGAATGAGAGCATTTTCTGTCTACTAACGAATTTATATGTATGTTCTTCGTGTTATCGAGATGCGATGATATGGGGGCGTGTGAAACATCTGAGCAGTAAAACTATAGGCGCTGGTGGTCTTTACTTGGTTTACCACTAAACGCAAACTCAAGGATACGATTCTAAGCCAGCGTCAAGAGAAGTATGCACTGTACGGTGGCACAGAACGTTGCCCTGGGCTGGTTTTTAGTGCAAAACTAAGCGAAAGACTATTGGCGTATAGTTTTCCCGCTCAGATGTTCCATACACCCTACTTATCAACAACGTAATGGTACTATGATTTCATTAGCAAAATGTTTGTTTCCTCTTTCGTTTTTCCCATCGAGAAAATTGTTCATTATGTATCATTTCAAATTTTCCACTGTTACATTGCTTTATATAATATATAAATGTTCTAAATTACAATACTGTGCCTTTGCGAGAATTGCAAGCTATTCCCCTACAAAAATCGTTCATCACTGAAAACAGCCTGTGGCTGATACATGTAAAGTAGATACGCAAGTATCGGAGGAAACAGTTACAGATAATTTTTGCCGCTGAAGTTTGTCTTTTTGGAAAGAGTGGATTTATTACGTTTTTATAGGATTTTGTAGCAAAAAAATTTGCTTCGGTGTTTATGTATATGCGCCACAAGTGTATTCGACAGGGCGCTTCTGTGTACATTTGTCGTTCACAGAAGTTCTTTCTTTTATAAAATATCGAGAAACGATATTTGCGACAACTTACCTTTATTTCACATTAATCTCTGAAGGTTTATTTGCTTTATCGGTGAACTGAGTGTATTCATTTGTAAAGATTTCATATACCTGAAGAAGCGATATTATTTGTCCAGTTAGAAAATTTAGACAATTTGTGCCACATATTTTCAACTTTTTTGAAATCCAAAAGGCCAGCAATAAAAACCGCCTCTTTCCCAAACTCGTAAAAGAAATCTTTTGCCGAAGCATGGCCTAATTTGGCTTCGATTTTTAATCATCATTCAAAGAAATCTTATATTGGGTCATTCAAAACGGAATCCGCCATGGCTGTAAACAACCATTACGAAATTCGATTTGAATATGCCTCTTTTCGCGCCTTTGGCATACAGTCCATGAGGTATTTTGAGGCTTTACAAGGACTCTTGAGTCAATATGATGAAACCCTTGGATAGTAAATCGACCCGCTGAGTCCGAATCCGGGATCAGATTTGAACTTTGATCTTTGATTTTTGAACTTTTTCCTTTAAAATATGGAAAAATCCCAATTTTAAAGGAAAAAGTTCAAAAATCAAAGATCAAAGTTCAAATCTGATCCCGGATTCGGACTCAGCGGGGTCGATTTACTATCCAAGGGTTTCATCATATTGACTCAAGAGTCCTTGTAAAGCCTCAAAATACCTCATGGACTGTATGCCAAAGGCGCGAAAAGAGGCATATTCAAATCGAATTTCGTAACTTCCATGGCGGGTTCCGTTTTGAATGACCCAATACTGCCTATGGGAAAACCAAAAGTCCTTTCTTCACCGATTCAAATTTTGAATTCGAAGAAGGCAGGAAGGACTTTTGGTTTTCCCATAGGCAGTATTGACAAAAATACACAACATTTCCTTCATTATATTTTTTGGATGGCAAACTGCAATTGTACATATAAACCCTTAAAAAATTGGTTAATCAAATCTCAACCCAAAGGAATTACGGTACACTGGAATACGCATCACATGAAACATTTATTCAGAGTTAAAGACGACGCAATGATATGATTAAAGAGTATGAGCATAATTACATAAAGCATTAGATAAAGAATAATCGAGAGCAACGATAATACTGCACATGAGGACGGTTTAAAGTAGTTGTATTTTATAGGAATATCGAATATCATACAAGTTTATACGAATAAAGCGACTGGACGGATCTCTGATTGAACAGGAGCACGGGATAAAGGCATGCCCTATGGGGTCTGAACGGAAACATTTAGCTTGGTGCAGGATCGGAAAATGCATAATTAGTTTCGTTTGTCGATGTTTTAAATGGAACTAAATTTTTGATTGCTTACTAAAGAAAGTCTACTCTAAATAAGTTATACTCTCGTTGGTAAATAATGCTAAATAATTATCATTCTTCATCCTTTTTCCCTTGGTTGGATGTGCTACCTATGCCACTGTTACACGATGTATTAAAGGATTATATCACATTGCATGTTTTAAATAATGATAAACTAAATTAAATGCGCAGACGGAAATTGTTCATCTTTGAATGGCGCTGGTGATTGATATGTTGGGCATGCGCTGATTGTGGCACGTTGAATTTCGCTGCCGCCAGGCTTCAGGTAGAACATTTCTCCATAAAGTGACAAGGTTGCTGATGAAATTCCCACGGCATCCGAGACCTAAATTTTAAAATTTAAGTAAGAGATAAACATTCGTTAAGCAACAAATGCATACTCTCGTAAATGGTATATGAAGGTTCCTGCGCGGAGTTGCCAGCGATATTAAGTAGACTTCTCCTCGAGTAGTTATCAGAGAAATGAAACGTTCATAGTTTGTTGATCGCTTTGCTAAAATAGTTTCAAATTATATTTTTATTTTTAAGATAATATTTTTCGTCAACAAAAACCCACATTTCACATTCCTTAATAAAACAGTGTTTGCCTTTTTGATGCGAGATCCTTCAGTGGCTGTAAATCGGCATTTATACCTAAAATATATGTGGAATAAACGGAGGAGCTATTTTCTGCAAAATTTTTAATAAAAAACAAATACCTGGAAGGCTTTAGTCCCGGTAATAAAAAACATCGAACTTGTTCCTCTGTGAAAATTAAGAGTTTTGTTGAAAGGATATCCTGAAATAGACAAGTAATAAATTTGCCCATGGTGGTTTTAACTTAATTACCTGAACAAACTCCATCCCAACAATCGGTGCATGATGTTGTAAGCGAATTTCTTTTACTAGAGGGCATTTGTTATTTTCCGAATCGCTGTCGACCAAATGATGAATCAGAACCACACCACCATGAGTGCCAAAGAGGACGTAGTCTCGTAAAGGACTGGCATGCGAACACAAAGCACATCTCGAGAATTGGATCGCCTTGACCAATGAATTTGGTGTTTCACCTCCTAAAATGACAGAAAATACATATTAACACGCTGTGCAGGTGATTACTGCACCTGGTGGGGCTACTGCACTTTAAGGTGATCAAGAGTATTAATATTGGAATAATTTCGTATCATCGCTGCACTTGGTGGGAAAATTTCGGCATGATCATGTCAAAAACTGGTATATCCCAAAACCTGTATACCGTATGCCCTATCACCGGTGTAAAAAATTCAGCGCGGAAGATAAACTATGGGAGTACCCAAATCTCGGCTGTAAATGGCCCAGAAATGGGTTAACCGGAAATCGTGAAAATAATCAGAAATTTGGTAAATAAGATAATAGCTAATTGTGCTCCCATATAAAATCACTGACCTAATACATTGGGGTTAGATGATCTTTGGATAATTTCTCTTTCAGTTGGCCGATAATCCTCAATTGCTGCAGGGGAATTTTCAATATTATTTTCCTGAAATTCACTTTTAATGAGAAAATGTTAATAATGAAAAAAATTAAGTTAATTATAAAATAAAAGCAAAGCGTACTGTAGTGGGCTTCTTTTTCCGTCGAAAAGATTGGCGAATTGATTTTTTCACACTTTTAAACCTGGAAAGAGTACCATCGAGACTGGATATTTGCACTATTTCTGAAAACAAGGCATTTATAATATAGAAAAAAATAGAGAAACGATAGTTTTACCCATGCTAGAAATCAAATTGCTCTTTGCGAGTATTTGGCCCCTTTTAAGGCATACAACACAATAACCAAATTCGTTGCCTGTAGCGATTAGTTGGCGTTTTGAGTGCCAAGCGACGGCGGAAACCAACGTTACTGGTTTAAATTGTAGAATAGTACTAAAAACACGAAAGGTCGTGGTAGTAATAGAATACTGAAAATTTACAACACAAGTAGCTATCGTAACTAGAACATCAATATGCGAAAAAATAAACTTACTTTAATACCAGCTTATAAATCCCAGAAGACGATTTTGTTCTCGATCGAGGCATAAGAGAGATAGTATTGTTTCGCACTCCCCGGTTCGTGGAAGACTGCAATGCGCCTTCCGTCATATCCACTGTGATGCAGGTAGGTGGCTCATGTGCCTAAAATCTTAAGATTATGTAAAGCAAAGCATGAAACGCAAAAGTAATTCCAGTACAAAGTTTAATTTTTCGCATAATTTTAACAGTGGTTTATTGTTATAAAACGACATGGCCTATGCATTACATTTATTTTAGGTGAAGCAGGGATTTTAGAGGGTCGA
The DNA here is from genome assembly GCA_022814885.1 of Ditylenchus destructor. Lineage (NCBI taxonomy): Eukaryota > Metazoa > Nematoda > Chromadorea > Rhabditida > Anguinidae > Ditylenchus > Ditylenchus destructor. The sequence continues at coordinate 1,406,095 of JAKKPZ010000002.1, forward strand.
AAGGTTGTTATGTGGGAATTCGAGTGGCCCAAATTCGAAATCGTCGAGGATCCCTCCAGAAAATTGGTGCTTCACCCTATATCTGTTAATGAAACCTAATTGTAAAGAAAATGTGCAAAAATTGGTTGTGAAAATTTTTTAGAATCTTGGTGCAGCTCTTGTGATTAGTTTGTCGGTAGTAATTAAACAAACTTACGGTTGATGAAGATGATGCTTCATAAACGAAGAATTGTCCTGCTCCCCCACCAACAGCAAGATCGGCAGTGTCCGCGTCGATGTCCAATTTTAGGATTGATAGCCGATAGTCATCACAACAGGAATCGAATAGCCCAACCTACAAAGCAAATTATTATTTCTTATTATAACATATATCTCAAAAAATATTGTTGTTTTTGTACATTATTGATATAAAATACTACTATATCGTTAAAGAAAGTTAATTCATGGATCTCACTGCTTACTTTGCATATCAAAAGTACGTACGCGTTTAAAAGGTGGCCATTTTTCGCCGTAGTCTTCTCGTTCGCTACAATCCGATTTATCGCTCGCTACAGACGAGGAACAATGCTTGTCTTCGACTCCATCATTATCGTCAAATCCATCAAATTCTGTGGCTGTGTTTATAGTTATCCATGGAGTGAAACCCAGCGAATTTGTTAACCAAATATTAACGGAACCATTTTCATGCCTGAATAAATGAGTTATGCGCGAACGCTATGAAAACGACTAACCCGGTAACCAACAAAGACGTTTCTTTCCCAGGTAATTCATCCAAATTATTTTGCCTAGCAAACCGCGAACCGCATTTCAGTGGCCAAGACCTGGACGAGTATTCGCTTCGCTTTAACTGCTCCTGGTTGATTTGGTAAAGCCGAGATATTGCTGTATCTGAGAGATTCAACGAAATTGTCATGAAAGTGACTGGTGAGGAATGTATAGGGTTGAAATGTGGTAGTCGAAACATAGGAAAGGAGGGAACCATTAAGTCGATAACAACCAGTTCTTCTTGGCATAAGACAAACAAAGCTGGTGCAGAACCTTCATCTAAACTTGTCTTGCTTTCATTAAATATTTTGTACCATTACTCACAATGTATTTCGGTTATGCTAGGATAATTCAGAATCCGAATCAATAATCCGAAGAACTGTTTGGAAAATGTCTTTTCCAGTTGGACACACGAATTTTTCGATATACCCAGGCACATAAAAATCGTGTCATTTTCATTAGTAATGACTAGGGCCCGGATTTCCCGGACATGTCCGGAAATGTCCGATTTTGCGACTTCTGTCAAAATTTTCGGACATGTCCTAAAACCAGGGGTTTCATCGACTCATGTCCAAAAATAAGGAAATTTGCCCCAAAAACTAAGATTTCGGGGTCAAAAATAAGAACATTTTTATAATTTTTTCAAACCATAGGGTCCCGCCTATGGTTTTTTGGCAAAAATTTTTTCCAAGTGTATTCTTAGGGGTGCATTTTTTCAAATTTTTTCCAAGTGCATTCTTAGGGGAGGACTTTTTTCAAATTTTTAAAATTCGCGCCGAAACTATCATATACCCAGGCACATAAAAATCGTGTCATTTTCATTAGTAATGACTAGGGCCCGGATTTCCCGGACATGTCCGGAAATGTCCGAAAATGATTTTGCGACTTCTGTCAAAATTTTCGGACATGTCCTAAAACCAGGGGTTTCATCGACTCATGTCCAAAAATAAGGACATTTGCCCCAAAAACTAAGATTTCGGGGTCAAAAATAAGAACATTTTTATAATTTTTTCAAACCATAGGGTCCCGCCTATGGTTTTTTGGCAAAAATTTTTTCCAAGTGTATTCTTAGGGATGCATTTTTTCAAATTTTTTCCAAGTGCATTCTTAGGGGAGGACTTTTTTCAATTTTTTAAAATTCGCGCCGAAACTATCATGCGAATATTTTTATTCTGCATGAATGAAAAAATAGCGCCGCAGGCGAAAATTTTTCAATTTTAGGCGATATTCATAAAAATTTACACTATTTTTTAAAACACTTGGAGGAGAAATGGCATCCAAATAGCGCCGCAGGCGCTATTTGGATGCAACATTATTTACAATTACGAAAGCCGTTAATAAATCACTTCAAACCATTAAAATTTGTAAAAATGCATAGAAAGAAAACAATTTTACTTGTCCGAAAATGTTCAAACCAATAGGGTCCCCCATGGTTTTTTTGGCAGAGAAATTTTTTAGAATTTTTTGCCAAAAAAACATGGGCGGACCCTATGGTTTGAAAAAGCATTTTCGGAAAAAAAATTTTGCCAAAAAATCAATAGGGTCCCCCTATTGATTTAGCAATTTTACTTGTCCGAAAATGTCCGATTTTGTGTCCGAAAATGGCTTTTTTTCATGTCCGAAAATGGCATTTTTCATGTCCGGAAAATCCGGGCCCTAGTAATGACCATCTCGTTATTACTTATAACAAATACCTTGTAAAATAGCAAAATCGAGAACAGCGCTTTCAAAGTCGAGGACGACTAATTTGTTTAATAGACTAATTGTCAGAGTATATCGATCTCCATAAGAAGCATTTGGCATTCCTCCAGTAAACAGAATAATATCATCGTTATATCTATAAATATAAAAATTATCGAATAAACTACTTTAGAAATAATTACTCACTTGGTAATTTTTGCACATAATATCTTTGGAATTGCAGTACAATCGAAAGGGCCAAAAGGAATTTTACTAGATTTTGGTTCATCATCGCTCTCTCGAAATGAGAAAATTGTGTACGAACCGTCGATGCCTGCACACAACAATGTTGAGTAATTAGACACACAAATGTCCTAAACCAAGATAGGAATCTAATATAAACATAAGTGTAACTTTTCAAATAATTGTATGACTTGGTAATGAAAATTATTTGACGCTATCTTCGTGAACCTCAAAAGTACAAATCTTAGTTAACAAAAATATATCTCGAATTCACCAACTATGATAGTTGCTCTTTATCAATAACAAGATTATTAATAAAAAATTTTCAAAAAGCGACCAAGTTACCGTAATTGCTGACGCCGGTGAGAACACCTTATCAATGTTATCCTCGAGCGTGTCATATAGCAGAACAACTTTGTTGTCGAACAATATGAACAATTTGCTGTTGTCTTCAGGATGCACTATTATCCGATTTATTGTCTTTCCCTTCCCATTTAGGGCGTCACATTCTCTTAACGTGGCATCGGAAAATATCAAATAATCAACCAATTCGAGATTCTGAACCCATAACGCATAGATATTTCCAATTTCGGTGCCTAAATTAAATGTATAAAAAATTTTTATACGGGATTTGCATTCTGTTATTTTTATTAAAAATAACAGAATGCAAATCAATGCATACCTATCAAGAGAGCCGAGTTTCCATCTGATCGATTTAGCATCTCGCAACATGATATCCGGTTAATATTTTTTCCTTGCTGAAAGCGTGTCAGAACAATGCGCTCGTTCAAAATTTGGCAGCGATAAAATGATTGCATTCGAGAGCGAACATCGTCACACAATGCGATAAGAACACCGGAGCCAACAGCGAAATATATGCGAACTATTGGCAAGCCGGACTCAATCACTATGGACCATTCGACGCCTTCGGCTCCAACTCTAAAACGAAAACATTTAATGCCTTGAATAAGCAAATAATAAAATTAGCCTACTGGTTGTTCCTAAAATGAACTAAACGATAACGGCATTCCTCAATTCCCGCAACAACAAAATTAAAAGACTTCAATTTTATAGAATCATTTACAATTTTCCTGGCGCGGCAAAAGAGGTATTTTATTCCATTTGTATTAACATAAATAATTGTAAAATAAGTTTAGGTAACCTTACATTCGTAATGTTCCATCCTTCGTTCCAATGGCTAAAAGACCAAGAGTTTCGTCAAGACAAAGGCAAGAAACTTTCTGCGGAAATCCATATGTTGCAACCTTAAATAACAAAGAATAATAATTATCAGAATAAATCAAAAACATTCTTAAAAGAAGCAAGTCGTATGTATACAATAAATTTTATTTTCAGTTATATCAGATTTTATGAACGAATCATCAGGAAATTTCTAATTATGAGAATGGTTTTGCAAAAATTCGACTTCGTTCATTAACAAATGTATGCAAAAGCTGTTATGGGAACCTTGGAGTAGGAGAAGAAGTCAGTGAGGTCCTCGGTTTTCTGGTCAGAAGAATTGGTAATATGCGAGCGAATAAAGCGAAGCATTTTTAACAGAAGTCAAATATTGTTCATAAACGGTGACATCACCAATTTCTAAGATTCCTTCTCACGACATCGCGAAAAGAACTTTTAAGTCGAGAGTGAAGTATCGTCAATTGGGACACTTCGCCAAACTTTTGAATGTGACTCCAACATTTGGCACATTTCCGGATTTAAAGTACAGATTTCGATGACGAGGAAGCATGCTGGATGTGGAGTCGGTCCGTGCGGCAACCATTAAAACAAATATGCTTTTGATAATCCCTACAAGTCCGGAGTAGTCTTCCTTCTTCGTCATGACGGAGAAAACCAACTTGATTCCGCGAAAAGTTGCTTTAAACGAGTGTAAAAAGTTTTATGTTCAACGAGACTTCTCTCATGGACTGGCAGTGGCATTCAGCACGGATTTCCCTGAGGAACTAAATAATAAGGTTTGTATTTGTCTTTTATCTCTCAATAATTATTTAACTTCAGATTCAAAGGGATGTTTGGGTATGCAACAAGTTCATTTTTTCGAGCTATAAACAATTTTAAATTTAGATCGATTTTACCAAGGAATTAAACAAAATATATGCCGAAGCCGAGGTCGTTTCCGCTTCGACAGTCGCGGAGAGCATGCTCCTATTTTTCACTTGTTATTTGTAAGTGTTTAACTAGTTAACCGTCCGGTCAATGAATTCGTTGAACTCAATAAATTTTAACGCTTTGCGTTAAAAACTCGGCCTTCGGCCGTCTAGAACATAAAAAACACCATTTTCCCTGGCCAAAACCCTTAAAAACACGTTTTTGTGTTTTGGCGGGAATTCAAATTTTCAAATTTTGAAAATTTTTGGTTTCCCCATCCTAACTTTTCGAGACCTATCGATTGAGCTATCACTCGCCTCTGGCTAACGACTGGATCGCGAGATACGGGTGTTTACATACATACATACATACATACCCACACTTTTACGGGCTTTCTTGTTTGGGGGACTAATTACTCCATAATAGAGAGTAAGAATAAATTCTATTAGAAAGTTTATAACACAGTAGTAATAATTGGTAATCAGTTGGATATGCAATTTTTTCCTATTGTATTTTCCTATTCCAACAGTAGATCTCTCTGTGATATAGTTAAATAGTATCGATATTCATTTGTTGTTCAAACTTTTAGATCGAGGTTATGCACTAAGTCAATTTGGGATTCCAAACTAGAAGGTATAATTTTATCTCGAATTCTGTAGTTGAAATGAGTATTTTAGAAGTGTCTTCATTCCTCAACGAAATGAACGAATTGCATTTTATAAAAGTGAGTTAAAATACCTCAGTGACATAAAATCGAAAAATTTTATTTGCAGGAGGGAGTATTTGTTCGTGATCCAATCGAGAAAGGACTACGAGTGGTAATTTTTTGATTTACAAATAAATAGTCAAAGTTTTATAAACCTTGCAGAGAGAGCAGGTTTAAATATGCAAAACATGTACATGATGCTACAGTTATTATTAAATACAATTCCACCACGAAAACTATGGAAAATATTTTGTTTAATATTTGGGCGGCGAAAATTTTCCAGGATGAAATCCGTAAATTCGAGTACTAAACCGTATAACAACTTTTGAAAGCTAAAGAAAATCTACCTTTCAAACATATATTATGTGCCTTTTGGACACCCGCTAATATACAATTTCAAAATTCCCTAGACAAAAAATTGGTAGAAATATTAGTGTAGAATATGAAGTTTTGTTGTCATTTTAGATTGAAGTTGTATTGCTCAACGAACCAATGCCTGTCCAGTCTCCCACGCAGAACAACAAATGCAGCATGACTCCTCTCCAACCAAGATGATTCTCATTCAACTTTGAGGCAATTTTTATCGAAAGTTTACCTCGTCCGCAAAAACTATTCCATTCCATCATCTTCTTTGTTCAAAAAATATACCCATTCCGGTGTGATTTCTTTATTAAAGCTTTAAGATGTGTTGCAATTATTGTACTTGATTGTTTTAGTCAAAATAACTGTATTATATAAACTGTGTTTTAATTGTTCTTGGACACCAGCCGTACTTAACATTGTAGCTAGTTTTTATAACTCACAAGTACTATACTTATACGAATAAAAGAATATATGACAGTGTTACAATATCGTAATTTGTATATATGCTGGCTTGTGGTTGCATGGTTACAGAATAATTCCGTGTATTCAAACTAACGGCATTTATCATTCTTTTGACTTGCTTGAAGTATTCAGAGCCAAGGCTTTTATTTTTTTCCGTTTACCTTATATTATCAAATATTATTCCTTCTCACTTTTTCTATTTAGAATGGTTTTGAATTATGCAAGTCGAATGTTTTTAAAACTTCGAGCGGGAAACAAGAAAAGTAAATGCTTAAGTTTTCAATTTATGATCGATAACAACTTAATTCATCCTGTTGGTATGTGATTTGAACATTTTGAAGAATTGATTGGATAAGTTTTTTTCTATTCAGCTCGCGGCATTTATGCTTTACTTCCATTGGGACAGCGCACAGTGGAGAAACTTCAGCGAATCATAGAATCTGAACTCATCGCCGTTGGGGCACAAAAGCTCGAGTCACCTATATTAGCTGACAAAGCGCTGTGGACTAAAACTGAGAGGTGGGACACTATGGGATCGGAATTATTTCGCCTCAGCGACCGCGAAAGAATGGAATATTGTCTTCAACCGACTGCCGAAGAAATGATTACCAGCATTGTTGGACATTTCGGTAATCAAAGGGAAAACGCGTTTCCAATTATGTTATTCCAGGTATTTTATATTCACTAAAGGTAACTTAGTTAAGGTTAACTTGGTTAAATTTAAAACTGGTTTTTGTGTATCTGACAAAATATTGTATCCTAAATTAGCGGATTGAAAAAGTAACATTAGCTTCTTCTCGATTTCCTCATGTTTCGTCGTTAGCAAAACCTTTGTTCATAGAAGTTTACTTTATTCTACATAAGTAGTCATTTCAAAAGAATTTTATTTACTCACATAAAGAGAAAAACTGATAATATTTGATTGCGAAAACATTGTCCACATAAAAGCCACGAGCGATTTGAAACCACATTAACTGGAGCCATGATTTTATTTTACCTCTCTTTTAACTTAACTCAATGCAAATGCCCCTTTATTATAGTATGCATATATGCACACTTATGTATAGGTGAAATTTAGTAATTAACTATTCTAACAAACTAAAATTTCAGTCCTCGCAGAAATTTCGGGATGAACCAACGTGGGTTTATTTTTGATTGCGTACATACTTTCATAATTAAACTCAGCCCAAAATACGGACTTCTTCGGAGCAGGCAGTTTCTGATGAATGACCTCTATAGTTATGACTGTAATGAAACTTCGGCCCAAGGAACATATAATGTGAGTAAATATTTTGAATATATCAATTCTATTTCCTGTAATATGCTTTAAATTCAGCTAATCACTTCTGTATATTCCCGAATTTTTATGGATATCCTGCGATTAAATGGCGTTCGTCGCGTAGAAGCATCGTCCGGATTGATGGGAGGGAATATATCTCATGAATTTCATCTGTAAATTTTGCATATCACAGTGCTTTCTCTAAAAATGACGCGAGTTTGGACTGGATCTTACTCACTTATTTTCACATAAAAATTCACATAGATTAAATCCCCAAACACTAAAGGGCAAATGTCTATCCTCTGTGTAGAACGCTCAGATCTCGCGATCCAGACGTTAGCCAGAGGCGAGTGATAGCTCAATCGATAGGTCTCGAAAAGTTAGGATGGGGTCGACAAAAAAAATCCAGAATTTGAAAATTTGAATTAGCGCCAAAACACCAAAACGTGCTTTTAAGGGTTTTGACCATGGCGAGTAATGTTTTTATGCTCGCAATCGATTTGTGAGGCCATTCTGGACCACTTTGCTTTTTGCACTTTTTGATTATGAAATTTTTTAAAAATTTTCTGGAAAAAGCCACTTTTCGGCCAAAAAATGACATTTTTTGAACCAACGCACCTACGCGGCTGATTTTTGCACCCGGGGGTAATCGATGGTGCTGATCACGAATCTGACGTCACAATTTGAATTCGAAATTTAAATTCGCGCCAAAACGCACAAACGTGTTTTTGGGGCTTGGGCCATGGGAAGTGGTGTTAACTCGGCTCCGACTGAACTTAAGCCTACAGGGAGGCGCGGAGCGCCGCCCTGTTTATTTGGTTAAGGCTAAACAACCCTTACTTTATAATAAACAACACTTTTCTCTAAATAACCCTCCTTAATTAGAATACTTCTCTGTAAATTCATAGAAATTAGTGAACTCGGTCCGAAGGGCCGGCGCGCCACTAGTTATTACAACCAATTTAGTATAAAATATACTTCCTTTATTCTGTAAAAAGATTTCTTGCTAAAACATTTTCTTTTCACCAAAACTCAACTTTTGTGAAAGTGAAGCTAATTTCCCATTTAGCCCAAATCAATCTTGCGAAGATCGCATTTTGGTATGCAAAGAGTGTGGAAGCACCAAATATGTTGACGCTGTTGCATTTGCTACAAATGAATATCAAGGCAATTGTGAAAAGTGTAAAACGAAGTATTCCGTAAGTATTTAATATTGAATCAAATTATCTTAAAGGTGCTTATCGATTGAAGAAAAACGTTATGGATAGACGCTACGCATTTCTAAGTGATATCAATTTTTCGTATTAATGTGTACGCATTTCGAATACTTTGTTTTCATTCAAAACATTGGAACGCAGAAGGTCAAAAAATTATCCAGTATGAATTTTCTCTTAGCTCTAGTATTTTCGTGCTAAAAGAACAAAAGATATGAAGTAAACACTAAATAAATGTGGGGTGATAAAATAGAGAATATATTTAGGAATCAGAGTAATTTGTGCATGTGCATTATCAAATTAGGACTAAATGGCGAACAGAGATATTAGAATTATTAATTTAGCTGAACTTCTCAGGATTCCCTCAAAAAATACTTTGCTTCACACATTCTTTTAGGTGATCGACACTGTGGAAATCGCGCATACATTTCAACTTGGAACAAAATATACTTTGCCATTCGAAGCTGTTTCACCTACACGTCACCCTCTTTTCATGTGCTGTTTTGGTATTGGAATAACGAGACTAATAGCGGCAAGGTATTTCTTTTTAGAATTTCTGTCTAGTTCTGATAGTCCTATTAAACATTTAGCATTGATAATGCATCCATATCCGACAAAGCAATGCGCCTACCACATGCAATTTCACCCTATAAAATAGCACTTCTACTGCCCAAAGCCGGAACTTTAGATCAAAAGTGGAATTTCGCCCAAGAAGTTCTTCAAGAAATGGATAAGGTTAGTTTGTGAAATTTTCTAAACGATAAAAGATGTTTACATTTTTTTCACATGTGTAAACGGTAATATTGTTTCATAAACAAATTTTTCTTCTACTGATCAATTTTGATCTAATATGGAAAATATAGTGGTGGCATAGATAATGTTGGAAATCGTAAAAATAATTCGGATATCGCTTGGCTTTTTTAGATCCTCTAGTAAATTTTCCTTAATTGTTTGGGAGTTTATATATTTCCAATTTATTACCGAGAACTAACTGAATAGCGAACTATATACATTAAGTATAATCCCTCCTCGCGTTATGACTTACTATTCTCATGAGACACTGCACGTTTTTTTTTATTCCCTCTGCAGCGGCATTGGACTGCAAATAGGGGGTGCCATGCGCAATGAAAGTACTATATGAACATTTCATTTATGCAAATAATATTTTAGATACCTGGCCTAAAAGGCGAAATTTTCGTAGACGACCGATGTGAAAAATCCATTGGTAGAAGACTAGCAGAAATGAATTACCTAGGTATTCCGCATATTTTCGCAGTAAATACTCTGAAAAGCGAAGACCCATGTGGAATACCGTCGGTCGAATACTTTAGGTACGCTTTATTTTCAGAATAATGAAATATTATTATTTATTTCAGGACTACACCCGGAAGTGATTCGCTAATAGAAGAGAAAAGATTAACACATTATGACTTGTTGAAACTAGTTCGCTCATTTTAAGTCAGATTCAATTTACTGTTACGTTTGTCTTGAAAGTAATAAACGACGGTTATAGAAGACATCAATACCTACAATCTACTCTAAAAAATACTTTTCAAAAAAAACAAATAAAATATAAGTTCTATCGAGCGAAAAATATTGGCAAAAAATTGTATTAGAACAAAATAATAGTAAAACCAAAACGCAATTTAAATCAAATGGTTATGGTTAAATTATAAATCATATACCGTAAACTCTCTAATTTAACCCCCCCCTCTTGTTTTACCCCCCTCTAATTCTGCCCCCCCTAGAGGTCGATCGAGTAATTATGCCCCCCCTCTAATTTTGCCCCCCCCCAAAATGCAAATTTTTCCAAAAATGCCAAAAATTCAAATTTTTGGCGCAAATTCAAATTTTTTCCCAAAAATTTGAATTTTTTACCTATTTTTTACCATTTTTTGCAAAATTTTCCCAAATTTTGCAAAAATTTACCAAAATTTTGTAAAAAATGGCAAAAATTTCGAAAAAAATTCAAAATTTTTTGGGCGGGAATTCAAAATTTGAATTTTTTTGAGCAAAAATTGAGCAAATTTGAGTAAAAATCCCAAAAATACATCTCGCCGCGCCGCGCCTCCGGCGCGGCGCGAAACCTCTATCGCGTAATTTTACCCCCCCCCTCTATTTTTACCCCCCCTCTAATTTTGCCCCCCCTAGAGGTCGATTGAATAATTATACCCCCGGGGGTTAAATTAGAGAGTTTACGGTAGGTAAATTCAATTGCTACCGTTTTACTGTATAACTGTAAAATGGACTTTAACTATTTGGTCCAAAACTTTTTGATAAGTTGCAAACTGAATTTTTGGAAATTTAACGTTTTTCGAAAAATTTGTTCAAAAACTACTTTCATTCATTTTCGCCATAAATATCATTGTTGATTTTTGATTCATATACTACTATCTCTGTTAATAATGCCAACGTATTAGCAATAAGCACATGCGTCTCGATTGTCCCACTGCTCATTTTTATCAATGCCCAATTTAGATTAATTTCCGTTTCTTTTGCCAACTATATTATTAAGCGGTCTCAATAATCGTCACGTAATTTGAATGGCTGTCATAAGCCTTATTTGCAATTATTCTCGCAATTATTAAACTTTATATCACGAAAACATAATAGATAAATCTCAAAAATTGAAAGAAACAATTACTGAAATTATTCGTATATGTAAACAAAATAAAGAATCATTGCTAGGATACAATATTTATTTGAGCAACCTATTGGGATTTTAAGGGTAACCCAACAACAGGAAGGTATCATCCAAGAGAGTAACCATTGGTTTGGGACTGTCCGAGTCCCATACCTTTGTTCTCGAATTATGATTAATAAAAAGACATATGGGTCATATAACGATATTTTCTCGTCTAGACACACATTTTCTGCCCATCTTTCCTTCGTTTTCGTTTGTCTGAGCAATAGCAAAGCAAAGAAGAGAGCAACAGTGGGTCGACGCGATTGGGAGCAATGTTTACGCTTTCGATTTTTCGCGTGTAGAAATAAATATTATTCTTTGCTCTGTCCTTCTTTCACCTTTCATTCATCCAACTTATTTTAATTCTGTTAGCATACCACTATCCATTTCAATCTTCAATTCTCTAACTCAGCATAAAACTGTTTGGAAAATGTCTATTGAAAAAAGTGCATTTATTATATGTGATCTCTGGGTCCTTCCGTTCACATCAGCTGTTACATAACTATTCAACGAATTTTTTAGAGTTCCTCCTTGCTTTAGCATTCTTTGCTCTGTGAAAGCAAGTCGCCTATTTCAAGCAATTGCATTAATCGTTAATCGTCATATATATGAACATCGTTATGAACATAATTTTAGACACTCATCAATTCCGTTATTTAGTCATAATTGTAGCTTATTTTGCGCATTCTTTGGCACTTTACTGATTTAATGCGTTTGTTTCCTGGCTTCTTTTATAGAGCCAACCTTATTTAAAATATTTTTAACAGGCGGGAAATCGATTACTTTTGGATTCATACTACTGTTCTATAATTTTCTCCTATTATAAAATCATTGCTTGGATAAAGTTAGTTTGATGGTAGTAACGTAATTCATTTTAAAGCTAGGAAAGCACTTTTATTTGGAGAAAGAGAAGAGAGTTGCGTATGGTATTATAGCTTTTTGCGATTCCTTACCTGATTTATGATCTTTTAATTAATTACGCTAAGAACATTCCTAAAATCGTCTCACTAAAAAATAAAAGGACGAAAATTTATAAAACTCCTAAATTTATTTTTAGCGTAATTTGTTTCGATTATTCAGCACATGTACTACTTCCAATGGCGCGTACCTGGTTTTTGCCTGGTCAATTCGCGGTCCGGTTTGAACCCTTATTTTAGGCAGTGTCCATGCTTGCCACTTCCCTTCTTGGTTTTACAGAAAATTCATAAAACTACTGCCTGCTTTGGATTGATTTTGTAGTTTATATCAAATCTATCTCTGAACGTTTAGGCATGTTTCCCGTAACGGAATGCTTATATAAATAATTGTATTCATTAAAATATGTACGTATTTTGATTATATGTTTATCATTCATGGAATAACGTCATGTCGCAATAACTATGAATCTTTTTTCTTTTTCCATCATAAGTACAGAAAACATTCATTTTCATTATTCGAAATCAAATAACTCTTGATGTTTAAGAGTTTGATGACTGGTTCAGAAAAATGGAAGCCGGCCAGGTCCAATGGAAATATGCCGGCAAATGAGAAATCACTGTGCAGGGAGCCAGATCCGTTGGCTATGCCGGAAAACGAATCAGACGAAGAAGATCGGCTAGAGGATTTGCTTGAAGATGCGGGAATAATTAAGCCGCCCGATGGCGGTTAGTTTTGGTTATACATGCATGTCCTTTATGATTATTAAAAGGAAACGATTTAGGTTACGGGTGGATCGTCGTACTTGCCTCTTTTTTCATAAACATGATCGTCGACGGTGTAATATTCTCTATTAGCGAGTCAATTGTGCCATTATGGGAGCAGGAATTCAAGTATTTCACTAATTGATGACTATTTTATATGAAAATTTATTCCATTTAGCACGACCACTTCTATGGTGACCGTAGCTCCGTCATTGCTAGCCGGGTTTTACTTATTGTCAGGTAGATACATAAAATATTCTGTCAATAAAGCTGAATAAATTTATTATTACTTAGGTCCAATTTCTAGTGCGTTATCGAATAGTTTTGGTTGTAATAAAGTTGTAAGTCAAACAATTTATTTCTCTTCCAAATCGACCAACTTTATTTTCGGCTATTGCGGGTGCGGTTATCGCCAGCAGCGGTCTTCTTTTCACTGTGCTTGTGCCAGCTTTACCGGTGCTATATTTTACCTTCGGCATTGTTGGAGGTATTTTTGAGAATAAAATTAGGTGCTTAATGAATGATTTTAGGAATCGGCTACGGACTAATTTTCCTGCCCGCAATTGTGATTGTAGGTAGGTAAGAAGGGCATCGAATTAAGAATGTTGCCAACGCTTTCATTATAGGGCAATATTTTTCGGCTCGAAGGGCGCTAGCAACAGGCATGGCAGTTTGTGGATCCGGCATAGGAACGTCGCTTTTTAGTTGGGTTTGTTCCTTTATTTTGTTTGACAGATACGTTGTATTAAGCCATTGTTTGCTTGTAATTTCCATTTCACGTTAGTTTTGAGTACCTAGCGTTTATAATTTTATCCGTCAAAATTCTTTTATCAACATTATGCAATTCCAATTTATAGCTCAATCCAATAATCTTGACGCTGGTAGATCGGAATTGGAGAGTTTTCCTGGTCATAATTGCGATGATCACAATGCTTTGCGCCATTTTCGGTTATTTTTTCAAGCCATTGGAGCCATCAAAATCCCAAGTCGAAGAGGTAATTTATCAAAAGATCGAAATTTTGTGATGTGAAATCACTAAAATATACCTATTAATGAATATCCAAATTCTGAGGAGGTTTGAATTAAATTAACCCTTTATATGACATTGGGGAAATTTTCGTAAATCCTTTCTCACAAATACAAAGTTTAATTCCACTAAACGTCCTTTCACTCAGTTAATTTCTTTACCTTCATTGAGGTTTATAAAAATTTTAACTAACTATGTTAGTATGTTAGTTATGTAAGCATCTACACATTTGTACTATAAGTAATTAACTTGAGCCGTTCGGAAAAGGAACAAACTTTATTTAAACTTTCAGCTAAATGTAAATTAATAGTATTATTTTATCCTTCCCTTTGGCTCTTATTCTATAGCAAACATTATTTTGCTAATAATATAGAAATCCTGTTTAGTTATATTTAACACTTCTATTATCGCTCGTTAATTAATTCAGGTCACAAAAATTGCTTCAAAATATATTGGACGCGTTGAAGACGACGAAATCAGAAAAAGTGAAGGTGACCAATTGGGAGAGGAATGTGCAGAAACCACAACCAGCCCGCATATTGTCGGCGGTGTGGCTATCGAGCGTTTTGGGAGAAGCAATGGTAATTTCAACGTATCCAGGATTCGCCGCCTGGACGCAGATCGTCCGTTTATTTCTACCATGGAATTACACATTCGACAAGCTGTGAGCATTTAACAGATTCGGTGAAGAACAGCAATAATAATTAGTTTAATATCTGTGACATTTAATATTCTAAAAATTTTTAAAATACTCACAAATAATACTTCATGATAACTAATATATTCACAAATGTTAACTTTAGTAGTATACATACATGTAATATGATTTTGTTTTAATGTTCGCATAAATGAACTTTCTTAGATATTTCCCAAAACTAACTCCAAACATAATTTATAATATTGTTAAAGAAATTTCTAATTAGATCGAGCTTACTCAAATCTTAGGGAAAGAAGAATGCATCACAACAAGATGTAGCCGCAAGTGTTACAAAACAAAGCATGGCTGATCTGAATCGTCCACTTTCCAAGGTAAAAATTGTGTTAAGTTTCGTTTTAAAGTAAGTTGGTATTGCGGAAAATCAGATCTGGATCGTGATTTTCTGGGTTATCACACATAGTGCAGGCGTCGCTCTGACCATAGCTCTTTAGTAAAGTTCTGCTTTCTCATAAAACGAAAAAGTACAATTTGCCATAATGAGTTTTACGATATTCCTGAAAGTAGTCCAATATTTTCAGATGGACATATTCTACACAGGTTCCACCAGTACTCTCGCAAAACATCAATCAATTCATAGAAAAAATAGTGGCCCCCGCCCTCGTCCACGAACCACTTCGTTTGCCGAAAACAAATCCACAATATATCTAAGCGTAGCTGGCCTTCCTACAACTGATGACGGCAGCACACCCACGTGGAGTCAAGGCATTACTGCTGTGAGTTTAGAAAATATTAATAGTAATTATAACATTAATTGTAACATTTTATTTAGACTTTACGCTCATTACTCGACATATCACTAATGAAGAGTCCCAGCTTTCTGATATTAGCCTTGAGCGGCTTCTTGACATTATTCTGTTTCTTCGTGCCGTTTATGTTTATCGCATCTCTTGCAAGGCAAAATGGCGTACCAGAGTCACTCACTAAATATCTCGGTTTGTTCGTTTTCAACATTTATTGTTTTGTTTCTTTTTTCTTTCGGAATACATGTTAACTAGCGAAGTGGGGCCGCTTCGCGGCCCTCACTTCGCTAGGAAGCGGTTAGCGTACATCCGCGGCGCTTCGCGCACCCCCATCAGCGGTCAGATTGGGTTGTTCGGGAGTAAGGGTTGTTCGGGAGTAGAGCAGCATGAGACTATTTCGGGCCTTCGGCCCTCAAGCAGCTGTTGTTCGAGAGTAAGGGTTGTTCGGAAATATATGTTCTAAGTTCCCCCACATTCCAAGGGAGAAGGTCGGGCGCGGAGCGCCCGACCACGGGACTGGCTCATCTGAAAATTCAGATGGGCAAATAATCGGGACAAAAAACTTGACCGACAAAATTAGCACTGGATAGAATGGCCCTTCCAAAAATTCGGGACAAAAAACTTGACCGACAAAAAATACAGAATGCCAAAAGGCGGGAATTCAAATTTAAATTTTCCATGTTCGCACGGACGGAGTAACAGGGCTAGCTTACTGGGGGGATAGTAAATATTAAATAGAAGTGTATCAAGTACCGATAGAAATCAGTGCGCGCAAAATATAATGCATTTACGTATATCCTAATAACAAAACAGGGTAGCCAACCCCGTTCTTTTAAAGTTCACTCTATAATGCTTTTTATTAAAAAATCACTCCAAGAAATGGTGTACAAAGATATAGGAATGAAACACCCTCAAGTAGCGAAATTATGTGCAAAAATGTGCACCATCATTAACGTCATGAACATCCCATTTTTTATACTTCCTATAGTTCCGCAGTCTAATTGTCGTAATAAAATAGATTTTTAGTGGTAATAATCGGTTTGGTCAATTTGTGCTCAAGGGTGCTGTGTGGGTATGACCCTTTTCTTTTTGGGACCAATGCTCTTTTTAAGTCTTTTAGATTGATTTCCGATCACCCGAAAGTTGATCCTCTCGTGGTTTCCAATTTTGCAGTGATATTGGGCGGCACGGCTACAGTCTTTGCCCCGTTTCTTACGACCTTTTGGCAGTTCGGCTTTTTATATTGTGTGCCATTTGCTTTCGGAGCAGGTAAGCGGAATGTGTTTATCCAAATTATTTTTAGTTTTTAGCATGTTTTGCTGCGCTCCGTTCCATTATCTGCGTAGAGCTTTTGGGAATTGACAAGGTTTCTTAATATTTTTTTGTTTTCCAAACATTCATTTTATTTTTATCTTAGTTAACGAACGCGTACGGAATGCTGATGTTATTCATGGGAATTGCAGCTCTCATAGGTCCTCCCTTTGCAGGTAACTATATTTGAGATTGCATAATTTTAGTTGTCAATAATTTTCAGCACTATTGAAAAATCTGACCAACAGCTTCAATATGGTATACCAAATTATATTATCGATCGATTAAGCTTATCATTATTTTTTAATTTTAGTCTTTCTACGTAATGGGAGGAATTATGGTATTGAGGTGAGCCAATTGCGTAATTTTTGTCGCCATAAAGTTTTTATTGACCACAATGAGAAGGTTACTCTTTGTTATTCAACGTTATTGAGCGAAAAACTGAATACATTTCATGAAGTTAGCTGAATTTAACGTTGGTTCTTAGAGTCGTTCCAGGTGTTGAAAACCCATGTTTTAGAATATTCCAAATGTAACATTCTTTAATGGGTTTAGTGATTGTACTAATATTCACAGTAATTACTATTTTTTCAGTGGATTGATTAGTCTTCCGTTGCGGAGAATAAACAAATACGAAATGAGCAGGCAAAGTGGAACATCGAGCCCATTAGAAATGGAGCCGCTAAACAACGAAAATGAGAAACAAAACGAATAGTTTTTTCTAAACCATGACGCATTTATGTGACAATAAAATGTTTAAAGAAATTTAGTCAACGAAATTGCATATAAAGTGGAATACGCTTATAAAAAATGAATCCGGAGGAATGCAATATGAAAGTTAGCTTTACAGTAGACGATAGCGCAAGCGATAAAATTAGACAAAATCTAAGCTGGTTTGTCCAAATTTACTAAGTAGTATTTAGACAAAAATAAGGCATTAGACCATAATTATGAGTTGGATTATGATTCTGAAATACCAAGTTTCCGATATGCGAGAAAGAAATATGACCAGTTAATGTATTATGTATAAAGGCGAACATTTATTTAATAATAAACATGGTCCAATATGTGTGTGTCTTTTTGGGAATAAAATAAAGTAACTGTTGAGCTATGAAATTATGCAGTTACTTTATTGTATTCCCTGTAATTACTCCCCCCGGGGTGTAATTTTTCAAACACCAAATTTCGAAGCGACTCCAAATTTTGAAGTCATTTTTTTCCGATTTTTTGAGGACAAAATATTTTTAAAATTAGCTAAAAATACGTAACTCGCCGAGATCTACACGAATATACACTCAGTTTTGGTTAAAGGCAAAATTAAATTTTACCTTTAAGATGGCAAGGGCTCCGAGCGTGATCGAACCATGGAGTGAAAACCCATACAGGAGGAGTAATTATAGGGAGGGGAATAATTACAGGTATTACGGTAACTATTTGGTGGTACTAAAATGGCAGCAATATAGATCCAAGAAAAATTTAAGGAAGAAATATTAATATACCCTACTGATTTTAGAAACCATCTTAAAATAGTAACGGTTCCATTTGCAAACTGATGAAATTTTACCAGATACTGTCTGGCCTACAGTAATCCGGAATTCTGTTATCACATGACCTACAGTAATCCAGAATTCAGTTACCTTCTGGCCTACAATAATCCGGAATACTGTTATAATCTGGCCTTCAGTAATCCGGAATTCTGTTATCACATGACCTACAGTAATCCAGAATTCAGTTACCTTCTGGCCTACAATAATCCGGAATACTGTTATAATCTGGCCTACAGTAATCCGGAATTCTGTTATCACATGACCTACAGTAATCCAGAATTCAGTTACCTTCTGGCCTACAGTAATCCGGAATACTGTTATAATCTGGCCTACAGTAATCCGGAATTCTGTTATCACATGACCTACAGTAATCCGGAATACTGTTATAATCTGGCCTACAGTAATCCGGAATTCTGTTATCACATGACCTACAGTAATCCAGAATTCAGTTACCTTCTGGCCTACAATAATCCGGAATACTGTTATCACCCTTGTAATCTGGCCTTCAGTAATCCGGAATTCTGTTATCACATGACCTACAGTAATCCAGAATTCAGTTACCTTCTGGCCTACAATAATCCGGAATACTGTTATAATCTGGCCTACAGTAATCCGGAATTCTGTTATCACATGACCTACAGTAATCCAGAATTCAGTTACCTTCTGGCCTACAGTAATCCGGAATTCTGCTATCACATGACCTACAAAAATCCAGAACACTGTTATAATCTGGCCTACAGTAATCCGGAATTCTGTTATCACATGACCTACAGTAATCCAGAATTCAGTTACCTTCTGGCCTACAGTAATCCGGAATTCTGCTATCACATGACCTACAAAAATCCAGAACACTGTTATAATCTGGCCTACAGTAATCCGGAATTCTGTTATCACATGACCTACAGTAATCCAGAATTCAGTTACCTTCTGACCTACAGTAATCCCGGAATACTGTTATCACCTGACCTACAAAAGCCAGAACACTGTTATAATCTGGCCTACAGTAATCAAGAATTCTGTTATCACGGAACCAACAGTAATCCAGAATTCAGCTACCGTCAGACCTACAGTAATCCGGAATTCAATTATCACATGACCTATAAACAGTAAAAACAGTTTTTCAGTTCTACTTAAATTCAAATTTTGAATTTAAAACTTGAATTTGGATTAGGAACTCCTTGATACCAATTTTCAACATGTCAGAAACCTTGGAACAAAAATTGTCATTTTTGGGACCAAAAGGTACCTTTATGACATAGAATGAAAAAAAGCATTTTGAAAAGTGAAAAAATTTCTGGAAATCTGGAAACCGTTAACTATCGAATGAGCTATCACTCGTGAAAATCTGACGACAGTACCCTGAGGTCTCAGATTGCAAAATTAGAAAATTACAAAACAGATCTATCAATCAATCATAAAAACCCCTGAAACATTTTTTTAACGTTTCGGCGCGAATTCAAATTTTCAAGTCTGATTTCAGCAAAAATAATAATAATAAAAAACTAACGAACGGATCGTCAAATATAAACCTTCCAAGCAAACAAAATTCTGGAAAATAATATAGTTAAATCTGATTCAAAAATTCGAATTTAGGAGGTCGAAAAATCCCCGTACACAAATTTTCGCCTTTTTGGGCCGTCTGATATGGGAAATTGACTTTTTTGCAAAAAAAAATGGCCAAAAAGAACAAATATGGGATAAAATTGAGTCGAAATGAGCATGTTTGATAATTTAAAAAGTAGAAATATTTAAAATCATAGAAGATGAATTCTGAACAAAAAAGACAAAGGTTTAATAATTGAAATTACTTAAAACACAATTTTACGTTTTGGCGCGAATACAAATTTTGGATTTGAAATGTGATTCATTATTCGGATTCAGGAGATAGAAAACATCTCTGTGCAAATTGTTAGCTCTTTTGGCGGTCTGATGTGAAAAACCGACTTTTTAGGTCGAAAAAGTTCAAAAAGTGGCTTTTAGGCACAAAATTGAGTTAATATGTGCAAATTTGATAATTTAAAACGCAGGAATGTTTGAAATCACTTAATTAATTGACACAAATACAAAAGACATGACTTAAAACACAATTTTTCATTTTGGCGTAAATTAAAATATTAAATTGAAATCTGATTCATAAATTCGAATTCAGGATGTCGACAAAACAGTTGGATGTAAATTTTCAAGTTATTTGCTAGTTGGATATGAAAAATCGACTTTGTTGGTGAAGAAATGGCCAGAAATGACCAAATCTGGCACGAAAATCCCAATTTTTGGTCAAAAAATGACCAAAAAATTAGTAAAAATTAGGAAAAAATGATAATCCAAAAATTTGAAAAGCAGAAATGTTCTAAATAATCTATATTTGCGATATAAAACAAAAAAAGGACATATGTTCAAGTGAAAAACAGGCTAAAACACATTTTTCCATTTTGGCGCGAATTCAAATTTTTAAATTTCAAATCTGATTTCAAAATCGGATTCAGCATATCCGAAAACCCCTGTATGCAAATTTTCAGAAAGTTTTATCGTCAGATACGAAAAACCCATTTTTTGGACAAAAAATGACCAAAAATTCATAAAAAATGACACAAAAAAAGAAAACCAAAAATTTAAAAAGCTGAAATGTGCTAAATAATATATATTTGCGATATAAAACAAAAAACACAAACATCCATTGACAAAAACGCTTAAAAACACGTTTTTCCATTTTGGCGCGAATTCAAATTTTCAAATTTCAAATCTGACAATTTTCGGGAAACCTACAGATCATCAGCTACAAAATGAGCTATCACTCATAAAAAACTAACGAACGGATCGTCAGATATAAGCGTTGCAAACAAACAAACAAAATTCTGCAAAATAATATACCGTAAACTCTCTAATTTAACCCCCGGGGGTATAATTATTCAATCGACCTCTAGGCAAAATTAGAGGGGGGGGGAAAACAAGAGGGTATAATTATTCAATCGACCTCTAGGGGGGGCAGAATTAGAGGGGGGGGTAAAACAAGAGGGGGGGGTTAAATTAGAGAGTTTACGGTAGTTAAATCACTTTTCGCGGTTCAGACATCGCTCATAAAGACAATCACAAAAACAGGAAGTCTTGCCCAAAATTTCACACCTGTAAACCCATAGTGAAAGGAAGAACAAGGGAAGAATCTAAAAGGAATTCTGCATCCGAATCTAGCTATGTCGTAACTTCGAAATTTATCGAGTTCATCCCTTACATAAAATAACAAGACGAGTATTAAAAAAGACAAATAAAAAGAAACAACAAAGCCTCATTAATTATGTTTACAAAAAGCAATAATCTGGTCGAAATACAAATTCATCGCTGTTTTCGTAGCCACGCGATACATTGGAGAAACTGAGAACTCGAAATTCCACTCGCACTTGGTATGGCGGCCTGTCATCAGCAATCGGAACAGTTGAAGATATCTCGACCATTCCCGCTTTGACGGTGGTCTCCATTTTAAATTCAGAGAAATATGGGAGAGTTTCCTTTGCCGCAGACATCAGCTAAATTACCATTTGTGAACGTGCATCAATTTTTACTTTTCAACTTAAATTAGTCCAAGAAGCGCCAATTTTTAAATATACACAAAACGCATTAACACAGTATTATTTTTGCTACATAGCTTTCAGCGTAATGCTGAGGTAAAACCAAACTTGTTTCGCTCTTGACATTTGGTTGGAATTGTATTGTAATTCAACACTGAATTACAAACCTGTAAACACCTTTAATTTATTAATAAAACTAAAACCAACCAAGCTTTTATCGCATTCCTTTCTTTCAAAGTCCACAGAAAGAACTGTGATTAGACGAAATGTGAATGGGAGCTTGTTTGCTTTTAACCATTCTACGCTTCTCTGTGCAATTTCATTCACATTTTTTGAAGAGTGAGGGACTGCAACATGTTGGATTAGTAATTGCATAATATAAAAAAAGGGTATAGCTTTGATTAACCAAAAACCGAAAACAAGTCATATTTCAGTTCCGTTAAGCAATCCAAGCGATTCTGTTAACCGAGAGTTTGGTGGAAACAAACAGATATATCCAAAGATAAATATATACCAATGCAATCCTGCGAATTATAGAAATCATCTTCCAAAGTTGGCTGAACTCAAAATAATTAACATAAAAAGGCGCGACAAATATTTACGTCAGAGTCCATAAGAGTCATTTCCAAATCCAATTCCTGAAGTCTGGGAAAAGTCATATTCAAGTCCTTTAATTTGTTTAGAAAATGGATTGCTGAAGCGCATTCGAAAAGATGCACAACACGAAGCCTCATTTTTGTCACATTCGGCATAATGAATCCCCTAAAAAGCGCAATTTTAATTTGAGCAATTAGTTTTAACTTTCCGAGATTGTTGTTATAGGTTGAACTAAGTGAGCTGGTACCAAACAGGCTTGACTGTTTGGCACCCATGTGAGACTTTTTGTGCAGCTTCACTGTACAAAAAGTGAGCCTGTTTGGGACACTGAAAATGGGATACCAAGAACGAGTGTGTTTGGCATGCTTGAAAAGTTTAACATGTCACTATACGAGCTTCTTAATTCATAAGCTTGGGTTGCACAATATAATGTCATCATCACTTGCTTCATACTAATAAATTGTAATCACTCGTTATTGACTTTAAAAAGGAAAAATTTTTTGCCTACAACTCGAAGTGTTAGTCGTAAAACGAAAATTCAGGACCTATAAACAGACATATCCAGTTTGTTCTAAACGTGATATCTATTAGTTAAAGATACCATTTCGCGGCTCGAAATACTTGGTCATTTCGATGAACGGATATACTCATAGTTAAGCCGTCATTTTCTGCCTTGGTTTTTATATCAGCTATCGACAAATCCTTGCCGTAAAACGCGTAGAAGTCTTCTTCCTATAAAAACATCAATAATACATACCAGGGGTGGGCTTCGGGACGATTTTGAAATCCCGAAGCCCGAATCCCGAATTGAGATTTTAAAATCCCGAAGCCCGAATGCCGAATTGAGATTTTAAAATCCCGAAGGCCGAATCCCGAATGGCCAAAACTACCGAATTTACCGAATCCCGAATCCGAATCAAATCTCAAAAATCAACTTTTTTTCAAATTTTTGCCTGTTATCTATATTTTTTTACAATTTTCGATGCATTTATATTTTCAATTATTGTTTCAATTTACATATACGTCATTTGTTATCAAGTTCCATTGATATTATCCACGAAAAAACGGTTTTTGGCCATTTTTTTAACTTTTTTAGCCATTTTGCCATATTTTTACTTATTTTATTACAATTTCTCAGCAAATTTGCGTACCGATGGGTGAAAAATTTCGCCTGTTTTTCCGTACTATTATCTCCCTATAAATTTTAAACGGCGCTATTTTTCTTCTTACTTTTCCGCCTTCTAAACAAGAATGCAAGCAAGATTCAAGCTTCACAACAGGGCTGGGAGATCGGATCGGAAATATCGGGTTTTTCGGGGTTCGGATCCGATCGGTTTTTTTGGCTATTTCCGATCCGATCCTAAGAATGCACTCGGCCGCGGATTCAAATTTCAATTCCCGCCGGCCGTGCCCGATAGGGCGCGGCCGGGAAAAATTTTAGAAAATTTTAATGAACCACCATTCCAAAATTAGAAAATTTTCGCCTGCGGCGCAATTTGGCTGCCGTTTCTCCTTCAAAATTAAATCTCAAACTTAACTCTCCTCCTATTAAATGCTATAATCAGAAATAGGGAAAAACTCGCGGTAATTAAAGCGCTTTTTCGCATATCTTTCCTGAAAAATTTGGTTTTTTGAGCAAAAATCTGTAAGCACCCCTAAAAATGATTAAGCTCTCGTTGTTTTCCAAAATGTTGGGCCAAAAATTTTTAAAATTTTCAATAAATATTTAAAAATTTCAATGTTATAATTTATTTCATTGATTTATTTTAGTCTATTTTTTTTTTCGAAAATTTGCCTGCGGCGCTTTTTTATTGCCCTTTACCATTGTCTTTAGTCAGAAATAGGGAAAAACTCGCGGTAATAAAAGCGATAATTCAATAAAAAAATTATTGAAAAAATGGGCTTTTTCTTTAAAAATTGACTAAAATAAATCAATGAAATAAATTATAACATTGAAATTTTTAATTATTTATTGAAAATTTAACAAATTTTCGGCCAAAAATTTTGGAAAACAATGAGACATACTACAAAACTAAGGAGAAAAGAGCGCCGTAGAAAGGAAAAGAGTGAAATCAGCGTAATTTTTCGAAAAATTTCGCCTGCGGCGCTAATTTTCCTTCTTCACCAATGGTCCTACACTCAAGAATAAGAGATTAATTTTATATGCTAATAGTGCTTAGCGAGACAAAAGTTGTCTAAAACAAGTTTTATGTTGTTTAGAAACAAAATGTTATTTAAAACAAAAACAAGCATAATAATAATAAAATTATCTAATAAGAAGAATTCTAAAAAATAGCGCCGCAGGCGAAAATTTTGAAGTTTGGAGTGACGTGACAATGAAAATTTTCACTATTTTCCCAAAATTTTTGCCCGACCGCGCCCTATCGGGCGCGGTCGGGCGAGGTTATTTTATCCAGTGCTTATTCGGGAAAATTCGGGAAAATTTGACAAATTCCCGAATACCGATCCCGAATGGCCAAAAGTACCGAATTTTCCCGAATCCGAATCCCGAATCCGAAGCCCACCCCTGATACATACCGTAAAACCTCTAATTAATACCCCGGTGGGGATTACTGTTTCGTAAGAGCTCAGTTATAGAGTTCAAAGGCACATTGAGTTGAGAAAGGTATATAAATGTTACGGCTAATGTGCGAAATCGGCTAATCTGCAGATTAGCCGGCTAAAGTGCGAAATTCGCACATTAGCCGGTTTCGGCGGCTAATCTGCAGATTAGCCGGTAAAAGCGGCTAATGTGCGAAATTCGCACTTTAGCCGGCTAATCTGCGAAATTGGCTATCTTTTTTTCTCTAGCACGAGAGAGTGTCTGGACTATGCTGAAGTTTTAACAAAACAGCCACAAAATTACAGTAAAATATGCTTTTAGGGATTTTCGGGCACGCCCAATCTGAATCTGGACTTAATTTTTGAAATTAATTTTTCTTTCACTTTTTTTAGAACTTTTATTTGCGAAAAACTTAGGCATTGTATTTCCAATTGTACAATATTGTAGAGCAACTTGTTTACTAATAGTTACCCTTTACAGACATTTTTTCGTTTGATGATTGCAGAGATATGACTATTTTAAGAAATGACATCGCTCGAAAAATGGAAAATTTCGATTTTTCCGAATTTTTCGGTTTATGTCTCCACTTTGAGCTATCATACCTCAAAGAATATGAAAGCACATTTTGATCTGTAAAACGTCTGTGGTAGAGCATGACACCGCCTACAATAACCGGAATGCCACTTATTTTATTGTGCGTTAATTTAATCCAAAACGCCGGATACATTCCCGGATACATACTTTTGCTTATACCTTTGCCTAACGCCTAAACCTAAGATCTAAGCCTAAAGTATGCCCTTTAAGGGTTGTTCGAGCGGTCAAGCCTTGTTCGCTCGCTCAAGAGTCTAAAAATCCGAAAATTGGAACAACTTTTGAGTCTAACATATTAAGAATGCTGTTTACTTGCAATCTGTGACATAGTTACACCGTGAACGATAACCGAGAAAAATTCATAAAAATCCATAACAATATAAAAAATGACTAAAAATTATTAATTTTCCTATTTTCGTGGTAGAACGAAGCAAAAATTAAGTTCAGATTGGGCGTGCCCGAAAATCCCTAAAAGCATATTTTACTGTAATTTTGTGGCTGTTTTGTTAAAACTTCAGCATAGTCCAGACACTCTCTCGTGCTAGAGAAAAAAAGATAGCCAATTTCGCAGATTAGCCGGCTAAAGTGCGAATTTCGCACATTAGCCGCTTTTACCGGCTAATCTGCAGATTAGCCGATTTCGCACATTAGCCGTAACATAAACATGAGTTAAGTGTTGAATTTTTGGATAATGTTATGCAGTAGATGTCCAAAATCATAGGCTCCAAAGACATAAATTCAGTTTCACCATAAAATGCTTACATCTGTCATAGTGCCACTTCGAAGAGTAGTAGAGACCACCTTCTCAAGATTATGCCTTAAGTTCTCCGGCACCAAATCGGCATTGGTGATGTGTTTCAGACAATTCAGCGTTTTGGTATTATTTGAAATTAAGCACTGCAACAATTGCCCTGTTTCGCCAGTGAAAATACGCAGCTCATATGGAAATGAAATGAATGTCACATCTAAATTTTGGCTAAACTTAAATTAAATACATATCAACCACTTCTTATATTGCTTGTGTTTATTCGAAAAAGGGGAAAACCATATTTTAGCGCTATTAGAAATTAACCAAAAAAATTACACAATTAAATATATATTGATTTGTAGGGAAAGTTTTCACAGTATTTCAAAGCCAATTCCCATTCACATTCACCCAAAACAAAGCTTTGTTTAGATGCTATATACTCTGGTATCTGTTATATAATTACAAATATCCCACAATTTTCAGGGAAGCAAAAATAAAACCTCCCTGGTTCCATAGAAGAATGACTTGGCTATCTAATGGTATACACCACTGACATGAGTAGTCTTCTGTTATATGAAATAAAATTAGTTTTTAGTAATCCAAATGACTTTCTCTACTAACCAACAGAAGTGATCGTAACATAAGTCTGCTTTCTTAGGGGTATAAATTGCTAAATTTGAAATTTAAGAGAATTTTCGATTCGACGACTTCTCTTTCAAGACTTGATCACTGAACATTTATATGTGTATAAAAATAAAAATTGAAACAAAAACGCTTTTACATAAATAAAAGAAACCTGTCAGCAAATTTAAAGCATCTACGAGCTTTCGTACGTTTATATAAGCGAGCGAATTGATACAGAGCTTCGTGACGAATTTACCACGTTCGGCCATGACAATTTCTATGAGTGATTTCAAATTGATGTGTGCTTCAGGATCTGTCTTGAAATTTATGTAAAGATTGTTTTCCTAAAACATAATATTATAAATACGTTAAACAATATAATTAAACTAACTGCTTCGGTATTTCTCTCTGAGAATCGCCCTTGTCCATTATCGATTGTGAGCACTTTAAATTTTGCGAGTTTCTTCAATGAAGCTTCTCTGATGATTTTGTTGATAAACTGAAATGTTTGAAGTGATATAAATTCTCTGTTTTGAAATTAAACGTACCAAAAATTTGAAAGTAGTAGAATCAATATATTTTACTGGACGCTGTACAATTTGTTCTCTGAAATTATTTTCGGTTAAATAACGATCGTCGCCAGCTAAGAGAAGAGTTGTCCAAAAGCATTTTGTTTAAATTGAGCCAAGCTTACATAAAGTATGCCTATAAAGAGCCAAAACTCGCGCTCATAACCTATATACGAATCGTAAGAATGTAAAGTACACACCCGAATTCTATCAAAAGATCGCGATGCAATCGCGGTTCCATATTTTCTTCTCCTGGGTGATTTTCTGATGGATTTGTAGTGCATTGAAAGACGTGTTGCGCTTGATCACAGCGTTGTTTCTCGGCCAATTTGTCTGCAAATGCTAAATGTTACGAAGTATAAAAAGGAAGAGGAGGAAATAGGAGGCAATCTTCGAATGAAATGTCAGTCACAACTATCATTTATATAGCTATGCCAGCAAGCGGAACTCTTGTTGCATTAGACTTTTACACTAGAAATCCGCTATTTAAACGTTTGAAACGAAACGCCAATTGCAAACGAAAAACAATTTTGTTGGAAAAAGGGGAAAACCATAATTGGATATTTAGTGCTTTCCCAATATCGGGGGGGAAGACCATTATCGGGGGGGGGGGGGAATTTTTCATACATTTTCATATAGTGAAAAATCACTAGGGGGGACCCTATTGATTTTTTAACAAATTGTTAGCAAAATTATTTTTTAAATCCATAGGGTACCCCCTATGGAATTTTTGAGAAAAAAATTTTTTGAAAATTTTTTCCCCAAAATTCCATAGGGGGGACCCTATTGATTTTTTCACAAGATGTATTTTCAAAAAATTCATTTAAATCAATAGGGTCCCCCCTATGGATTTTTTGGAAAAAATTTTCAAAAATTTTTAAATCCATAGGGGGTACCCTATTGTCTTAAATAAATTTTTTGAAATACATTTGTTAAAAAATCAATAGGGTCCCCCTATTGATTTTTCACTATATGAAAATGTATGAAAAATTCCCCCCCCCCCGATATTGGGAAAGCACCGGATATTTTTATGTTCTGCAGAAAATATCTACAGTCCGACCTCGATAATCCACAGACTTGGCCTGAACGCCGTTTTTCTTAAGATTTTGTCGTAATGTATTTTTCGAACGTCAACAATTTTTATAGTTATGAACTATTTTCGGTCATATCGGCCCAAAATGCATAGAAGTGAACATTTTTGAAAAAAATATTAGACTTAGATCTAAACTTGGCCATACTGTATTGTCAAAAAGCTAAAACCATAAATAACATCTATGAACAGATATTTATCCCGTAAGGTAGAAAAGTGCGCCAAAAATCAATAACGGCTATATTTTAAATGGTAACTTTAAGGGTCCATTATTTGCGGTTTTAAAGCGATTACGATTTGACTAAATTTTGGTATTAAGTCATAGTTTTATTTCGAATTTTTCGCAAAAATGGAAACTAAAATCAGTAAATGACTTTTAAATTATATATCTAAAGCAATTTTATTAGATATTCCTTCATCACAGAAACGTACTACCAGGGCCAGGACGCACTAACTTAATATAATTTAAGTTATTGAGAAATAAATCAGTCATTTTTTGTAAATGAAAATCATAAGCTTACATTGTCGCGACTTTCGAGCTTGACATGACCTCCACTTCAGTTTAATCACCTTCCTGGCTTTGAAGTTTACCGTCTTTGATTGCATTCAATGAAACAATTTCTAAAACATACAGTAAAACCTCGTTATAACCCCTCACCGTTTATAGCCCTTTTTGAAATGGTCGGAGGAAAAAGCGAGTACCATATCAAATTTTTTCCAAATTTTCAAAAATTTTCACTAATTTTGCTCATTTTTTTAAACCGTCCCGAATTTTCGGCCATTTTTTCATATTTTTCAGCGTAATTACCTCTTGTCTTTATGTTTTTCTTTTAATTTCATGTGTTCCTAAATTTCTTTTGGGGACACAATGCAAATTTTTTACTCAAATTTTATTTTTTCAGTTTTTGACTGAAATTGGCCTATATTCCCAGTTTTTTACGTAGAACAGAAAAATCTAGCTCACTTTGGTGGAAAACCCGAAAAATAGCGGCTTTCAGAAATCCAAATCACTCAATGTGTTGCTAGCACTCCGCTAATAATCACATTTTAGGTAAAAATTAAGGCGAAGTGATGTAATTTTGGTATAAATGTGTATAAAAATGTCAAAAAACAACTCAAAACAATTGGGATATTTTGAGGCATATTTTTCTCCCTTTGGAATAAACACCCGGTTATACCCCACCTCCCCCCATTGGTTCCAGTCCCGAGAGAGGGCTATAACGAGGTTCTACTGTATTAGTTGATGTACAGTTTCCATTAACAGAGTCAATATGCATTTCTTTTTTACTATCAAACGCGATGTCCGACAACTCGCCATATTTCAATTGTTGTTGAAACGGAAAATCAATAAAGGCACAAAAAGCATTGGACTAAGAATGCACATATCAAGCCACCACTTAAAATATCCGTCGCACAACTACCAATAATTTCGCATATAGTTGTGCCATTAGCTTAGTCGATGGTTTTTATTTCCCATGTTCATACAAGTAGGATATATTCTAATTTTCCTATTCAGACAATGAATGATTTTGCTGCAAATGACAGGGCCATTTTCTTAACATTTGAAAATAGTAGTAATATGGATACTTTATATAGAACCAAAATTTTATATATAAGTATTCGAATATTTCGGATTACAGAATTATTAAACAGTTTTGTTAGTAGTGATATAATTTGGCGGAAATCTTTTGGGAACGTACAAAATAACGAAATTCGTATAATAGTGAATCGCATAAACACTTCGTATTTTTCACATTTTTGGTAAACATATCCTCAACGATTAAAAACCACTTGCGGCAAAGACAAAAATGCATAAAGACAACGAAATAATCATATTTTATTTCACAATACCTTCAAACGCCAAGTGACGCAATACAGCAAATTTAAGTCGTTATAAGTGACGCCATTTGATTCAAAAATGTTTTCGAGAACGTTCCACAAAAGCCGGGCTAGCTGGTGGATATCCAGCCGTTGCATATGGGCTTATATTCATCTAAACTATGAGAAATATATACGCATAAAGTTCCATTTTAAGTTTTTATTTACCTAAAAAAATTTTGTTAAGTGTAAAAATATTTTTGGTTAACGATGACTTTATAGTATGACTTATGAATAACACTTTTATAATTTTAGCTATCGAAAACATTACTTGAGAGGACGCCGGCGTCATCCCTTCATGACCAGTTTCGAGCAACTTCCTCTGTCTTTTATCTCGAGACCTATTGATCAGCCAAAAGACAACCCATATCAGAACGGAAGCGAGCACTAATATGCAGAACAAGCACAACAGAGCCAAGGCCCACCCATATTTCGTCCTCCTAAAGCGCGCGGGGTTCATTTTGTTAACATATTTTTTTCTCACCAATTATCTTCACAACATGTCGTCTCACAACATCCGATATCTACGCGACATTGCTGAATAATTTGCTGAGAAACGTTAGGAATCCCATATACGCAGTTGTAAAAAGCAGGGTCAAAATCTGAAATCGAATTATAAAATGCATCCAATATTGTACTTACTTTTTTATTTGTTAAAAAATCTGTTAAATTTGTAGTAATTTCACTGCTAGCTGCATCATATCTTATATGAGCTGAGCTTCGTAAGAGTTCGGAGAACCTCATAAATAATTCTAATATGAATTCTAATATAACAACACTAGCGCGCTAGCGCGCGGGGAGTCTATATCAGTATGTCCTTTCTATATCAGTATACCTTTTCTATATCAGTACACCTTTTCTATATCAGTATGCCCTTTCTATATCAGTATGCCCTTTCTATATCAATATGCCTTTTCTATATCAGTATGCCTTTTCTGTTCTAATTTCACTCACATTCCAGGGGGGAAGGTCGGGCGCTCCGCGCCCGACCACAGGATTGGCTCGCCACCTGCGGTGGCTCGCAAATACAGACTCAGTCTAAGTTTGGCTCAGTCTACTGGGTCCGGCCCCTCAAAAACAACAGACATCCCTGAAAATGCCTTCCAGAAAAAGGGGGACAAAACCTTACATACAGAATTAGACATCCCTAAAAATGGCGTCCACAAAAAGGCGGACAAAACCTTACATACAGAATTAGACATCCCTGAAAATGCCTTCCAGAAAAAAGGGGGACAAAACCTTACATACAGAATTAGACACCCCTAAAAAAACAAAAATATACACCCCTAAGAATGGGAGAAAGGTACATTTTAGGTACATTTTGTCTAAATTTGTCTACAATTTTTGACCTCAAATTCGAATTCCCAGCTGAAAAGTACTCTAAAATAGGTACAATTAAAAAAAAGCACCCCTAAGAATGCACCTATGAAAAATGGAATAAGCACCCCTAAGAATGCCCTCCAAAAACGTGAAACGGACGGAGGGACGCACGGACGTCACTGACTTATTATAATAACAACATAAAAGATTCAAAAGTAGGAAAAAGTCAAGACATTTTTCACTTCATATTGCCAATGTGCCCAAAGTAGTGAAAAGGCCCGGAAAAAGAAAATAAACCCATTTTCATCACTAACCACCTCATTGTAATCGTCGCATCAGCGCAACCTGCTATAACAACTTTAGCGAATGCCCTAGACCAATTTTTTGGTAAAAATAAAAAACCTACCGCTAATCTCTTTGCTGACTAGTTTAGCTCCTACAAGTTTTTGTGCAGACAATGAGGTAGACGCTGAATCAGAATATGGAAGTGCGTATCCACCGGGAAAGTCGTATTGGGGCCGCTGGCCAGCAAAGGGCCGAGGTTGGTTGTTTGGAGTCACGTATTGGACGTCTAAATTAATACCGATATATTTTATTTTGCAATGTTTTCGGGCAGATTATAATGTTTTTGCAGAACTACTGCAGCCAAACTAAATACCTAGCTTTTATTTGTAATCGTGTCTTAAAGCAGGTATTTCTTACCTGCTTTCACTCGTCAAAGTTCAAAAAATTCATGTTAACCGATAAGTTACAGAGGGGAGTTATTGTC
Organism: Ditylenchus destructor; assembly: GCA_022814885.1. NCBI lineage: Eukaryota > Metazoa > Nematoda > Chromadorea > Rhabditida > Anguinidae > Ditylenchus > Ditylenchus destructor. The sequence goes on from JAKKPZ010000002.1 coordinate 1,438,933, forward strand.
AAAACTTGGAAATATATATATAGGACGAGCCCAAAAATAGTATGAATCACCTGAGTTACAACGTTTTACTACTTCTAACAATCATGAATGTACTACTAACGATATCCAATCATGTTTATTTGATTAGTTGTTTCCAAAATTCTTTTGTAAAAGGTATGTTTATTAAATATATATCTAAAAGGTTCATAAAATAAACAATTATACTTTCTACGTTTTACCTGGTGAATCCCACCGTGACCATGGCGCTTTTGGCTCTTGTGCCATACTAGCCTCATATAATATCTCGTTTCAGCAATCACGGATTTTCTCCTAATATCTCAGAGCGTTATAATGCATAGTATAACGAAGCAAAGCGCAGCAATGATGGCAGAAACGTTGATTTTCTCTTTAGCTTAGCCATGCACTGTCTCATCATTTGATGGCGGGAACTCTCGCTTGAAACGCGCAGCCAAATGTCCAGAGAAAGAACACACAAAAGGGAAGACTGTATTATTCTGCTTCGGCCGGACAATGAGGTGAGAACAGGAAAGAAATGACAAAACATCACTTTGCGTCTATGTCGATCTCGTAAGTCATAGATCCACAAAAAGCTTCTTTCCTCCTTTCATTTTCTCTTTTTCTCAGTCTCATCCTCAAACACGCTGTTTTGAGGTGCACAAGCGCTGCATATCTATATTCTGCGTTATGTCACTAAGTAAAGCCAGAAATATCTTCCTTCTCGCCCGATGTGTTAAGGTGGGTGCGAAAATTCTGACTGGATTTCCGCACTGTGCCTACATTCCATACGTTTTTTTCTCGGAAGATGAGCCCATTGTCAACATCACAAGCGAGGAACTCTTCGAAAACGAAAGAAACACTTTAGTATTTCCTGTCCATTAAGAAAGTAAGAACCGAGATCATTACATGGTCCACCTCTCTTGTATAATTACTAACCATCGCTTTGTAGATCCTGAGAAGAACCGGAAAATCTATGTAACGGCTCAAGCGCGACACATGAAATAATCGCAATATTGCCCATTTTCGTTCATTAAAACGATCAATTTAATCGACAAAAAATGTACAAGTAAACTTGTTCTGAGCATTATAACCAAATCAGTGCATACCAATAAATGTTAATGCTAATTTAAGCTTATTGCCTACTTTTAAATAAGTCCATATAATTAGTATTTACAGATCTCAAAGAAGTTCTTAGAAGGTTAACAGATCTTAGGGGACCCATAAACCAGAGCAAAAATTATGTCCTGCACTATCACGAATATCGGGTCTTTGACAATAATTGATCATATAAATGTTTTCAGGTAATTTATGTTATGTATGATATTTTTAAAGCCTTTATTTTGACAAATTTGACAAGAAAATTTTACAAGAAAATGGAATGAAAGTAGGAAATAACACAAAGATTCTTTCTTACAAACAAATCTAATTGAAATATTTACAAATTGCCCGCTAATATTGTAAGATCAATAAAAAATAAACTATAGGATTCAGCAAATGGCCAAGTTAAAAGCTATCAATAATCAAAATCATTTCCTCGCATCAATAAAAATTTCAGAACAGTTAGTATTACAATTTTGCCGCATTTTGGATAGAAAATATTATCTTCCTATAAAATGACAGATCCTTGCTGAGTTTGATTTTGTTTTAAGTTGTTACAAAAAATGATGATAATTTTGTAATAAGTAAATTCGCAGTCCAAATTTGTTCATTCTGCGACGGGAGGTGTAACCGCAGATTGCGCATGCGTGACGGAGAATCGTCGCGGCCTGTCTGCCTCCTCCATAGAGCTGAAAAACATGCGAAATTTGACCAAACAATTCACATTTTTTAGTGCAGTTGGTAGAGAATAAATTTTGACAATTTTATATTTGATCGTATATAAACTGTATATATTAACTGAGTCTCGTAATAATCCATTCTGAGGGAATTGACACAGTTGAACAGTAAATTAAACTTTTGTTTTAATTTCTTCAAATTACACTCTATTTAGTCTCATATTCTTGACTGAATAACACAACAAATCTTAGCTCACATTAAACAGATTCTAATAACGTTACCTGCTAAGGGTACGTTGTCGTTCCATGCCTGAAAATGCGTAAAAACAAAATTAAGCTAAAATTTTAACTTTCACTAACCAGGAATCGAGACACCTGAGAGAACACCACATCCTTTACAGAGCAATATCAAAGATCTTGCAAGATTTTCTGGCTGAAATTGACAATAATATCCCACTTTTCACAAGATTCGTTTAGAATTTGTATTCGATAAGATAGTTCTTGAAGTCAAGCATTTAACTCACCGCTTCAGCCATTACATCGCTGACATTGTCCACGACAAGCAGAGTTGTCTTCTTTTTGTTCATATTTTTGTGAGTATTATACACAGTTTGGATATGTGGTGCTTTCGCGCCGGTTACCAGCAACGCATCCATACTGAAAAGATATTCTTCTGAATATAGACGTTTTTTGTAGGTTGATTCGTTTATTTATTTTATTATAATTTCCGTTATGATAACAAATTGATGCAAAAGTGATAAGGAAAGTACAATTATTAGAATGACAATTGATCTACCGTATTTACGCCAAAATTACCCCTTCAAATAAACCCCCTACAGAAAGAGAAAGAGTGTAAAAATGGGTGGTAAGAGAAAAACGCTTAATAAATCCTCCTCTGGGAGGGGTATTGAAAAATACCCCGGGGTTGTTTCAAAGGAATTGCAGTATACTGATGTGGTTTAGTTATATTTTTTAGTAAACATATTTAGCATAATATTACTGTTTCTTTCAGTGAGAAGATTAACATACTTGTCCAATTTTGCTCCAAGCACAGTTGAAAAATCGGTGCGCTTGCTGAAGCTGTACAGATATCTAAACTCGAAATTATTAAGACCTAACTCAAAATTGTGGATATTCTGCAAGATAATTAGTGTCATATTTTTTGAGAACTCACTTGCTCAAATTCTTAGGATTTAATGTCGCTTTCAGCTCTTCGATGTACTTCTGTTTTTCTTGTTTGTCGCTCTATAAACATAGTAATGAAATATAGCTAAAATAACGACAAATGTTTACCGATCCGAACTTATGCATGACCAAATAGTCCCATGCTCCTAGAATAAACAAAATTTCACACAATTTGATGCAATCGAAATAAACGGAACAAAATGAGAGAACAAATTAATTACCTGACGTCATTACGTCATTTTCGAGCCTCATGTTGATCAGCTAAAATGTTAGCAAAGTTTAAGTAAATGGCTTCGGATATTCGTAAATAAGACAATTTTTTATTAAATATGGAAACTTACCTTATCTTTGAAGTATTCAATCACACCTAAATGTAAGCTTTAATTGCTGTGTTAACATGCAAATGGCTATTTATGCTCGAGTTCAAGTTAAATATTTTTTAGCAAAACGCTCAATTATTGTCGCCTCAGAATAGTATAAAGTTGAATGCTTACCAGCAGTTGTTGAAGTGCAATGCACGAGAATTATTCCCATGATCCTGTTGGGCCAAAATAGCTAAAACAAAGTTTTATATTTATCATTCCGACATATAATTATCTACCGCAAAACGACAAATGATGTTGGCGCCAGCGCCCTCTCCGAAGCAAATGCAAGTGCGCACATCGACTTTATCGAGCACACAGACCAGATCCTCGCCCAATTGTGCCAATGTGGGATACCTTGAAATAACTTTACAATTCGGCCTTTCCTTAATTAGACCTTACTCGCCAGCAGTCCAATCCGGTGCGTGGTCTTCTTGTCCTAAATAGTATGTTAATAAGAATTTGTAAAGTCCAACATTGTATCACGCTAAAAAACTGAGTAAGCGGAGAAGAAAAAGATTATATATTTCCCAAAAAACTATTTTAGCAAAGCATATTGACAAATTTAGACTCTATGTGAAAAGTTTTTGCACAAAAATTTTGCCAAATTAGGAAAATGCCATATTCTACCCGAAAGGTCATTTTCGATAATCAACTAGCAAAGAAATAATTAATTAAGGGCTTGATTTAAGATAAGAAATATGTCCTCCCCTTTCATTGAAAGTATTCTTAGTAAAATTAAGTATTCGGTTTGTTCTCACCTGGAACACAGACGTGCAAGAAAATAGCATTCTGCTTCACATCGGCCATCGACCTAAAAAATTTACTTTGAAAAATACCATTTTATCGGCGATTATGAGTAATAATAAAGCTACTGTAGTTAAGCTTCTAAAAATATACGACGATCTTTTTACCGATTGCTGACGGCAAATTTTTGACATAGGCTGCTTGCGAAATAAAAATCAGAAACAGCAATTGGACATTGAGGAAAATAAAGGAAGTGAATAAGGATATATTTTGCTGGATCTTTTAAATTTTGCATGAGGTGGAAAACTTACGGGTGGTTAACGAATCGAACGAAAGATTTGTGGTTCGTTCCAACATCGTGCACCGTCAAAATGACCGTTTTCCCGTGGCGCTCCGCCAGTTCTCCTTGGACGTACACGTTCAGGTTACAGTGCTTCCCTTGGACCACAATCAGCTGAAAAGGAACTCAGTTAAGGCGCATGGGGCCATGCTCACTGCCGCGCAAATAGTCATAATATTCGTCAACCAGGAATATAGAATATGAAAAAGTGGCATTCGAAAATATCACTGTTTTACAAATTTTGCGTATGATAACAAATTTTTTAGTAAATCTTTCTCTGAAATTTAAGAAAGTTTCTAGATGAAAATTTGGCTATAAAATGGCGTAGAAAAGAGTTCCAACAGGGCAAATGGCGATTTGAATTTGCGCCAAAACATAATTGCATGCCAAAGGGGTTAAAAGGGGCCGCTGAAAATTTTTGATGAGGGGGATTACTCGGCAGGGGTCTCCTCTAGAGATTGCTAAAAAAATTTGAGTGGGGCCTTATTAGAGTAAAAATTTTCACAGTCAACACTTTTCCCTATTAGAGGAGGCTCTGTTCAGCATCAGGAAAAGAGATTAAGAAAAGAGATTAAGAAAAAAAGATTAAGTCCCTTAGGCCCCATATTGTTCGGGGCCCAAGCCTAAATCCTTGTTTGGCGCCTTATTAGGGTTGTTCGGGAGCTTAAGCCTAAGATTAAGTCCGTTTAGGCGTGTACAGAAGCCTAACGTAAGGGTTGTTCGGGAGCTTAAGCCTAAGACTAAGTCCGTTTAGGCGTGTACAGTAGCCTAACGTAAGGGTTGTTCGGGAGTTTAAGCCTAAAGGCTTGTTTGGCGCCTTTTAAGAGTTGTTTTAACTTTAACCTGCAGGTTGGGTGGCTGATGTACCTACTGAGGATCACATACCTATACAGTACGTACACTGTGTTAAAATAACCTAATAGGTAGGTACCAGACACCTACCGGAGAGATGTTATTCCAAAATTCTAGTACGTTCTACAAGCAATCTTGGAATTGTTTTTCGCACTTTTTTGCTTTTACAAAGAAAACAACTTTTACATACATATCATCAGTGTATCGTGCGTTTTTCGAGGGAGCATTCCGGTGAATACCCTTTTTCAGTATGCCCTTATAAGGGGTGTTTAGGCTAAAAGCAAGTTCCTGTGGTTAAGCATAGGAACAATTAGAAGATGAAAATTTGAGGATGAATCAGCGGAAAGTGCAATATTTACATGAAAAAGTCATGTGATTTATTCGCAACATTACACTCTTGGACGAAAAAGAATGAAAACATCGAATACAGAGCCAAAAATTATTTTTTACAGGGTTTTGGCGAAAACCCTTTTTGGCGAAAAATCCTTTTGGCGAAAAATCCTTTTTATAGGGATTTGGCGAAAAATCCTTTTTATAGGGCTTTGGCGAAAAATCCTTTTGGCGAAATGTCCCGCTCCGGAAAATTTAGTGTCAAAAATATAAAAAAAAATTAAGAGAGGATTAGGAGGAGTGAAACTTGTATTCTCAGGGATACATGTGCAATTTTCCATACATACTACCGGATTTGTGGTTTTAAAATCGGGAAAATTTTAAATCGTTTTGTATGAAACTGTGAAAATAATTCAATGAAATTTCCGAGAAACATCTCTGAAAATAATTACCTGAGTATCGTCGGACATTTCTCCGCAATTTTGCACACGTAAATTACAGCCTTAAAGATAATAATTTTAATTAGACTACCAATAAAACATTAGACTGATATTGAATTCACGATTCATAAGCATAAAACACAAAGCGCGATAACGTAATCATTCCGCAATATATGGAGTTTATCGTTTTAAAAGAATGAAACTGTCCAAAATGTGACTTTTATAGTCGATTATTCCAAGACAGACATTTATTTGGGATGACCTTTGGGTGTGTTTATGGTGGATCTGCCACATCGCACACCCTCGCTGCCAATCGAGGGTGTGCGATTGAAAAGCAGTGTTGTCATTGGGACAAACCCACCACACACACATATCTCTTTCTCGAAAGGAAAAGCAAATTTAATAGCACGAAAGAAGAGGGGAACAACTTGGGTGCTTTGCCCCTTCTGTTGTTGTCGATGCCAAGTGGTTTGTCATGTCTGTTTATTTTATATCGGCGGATTACTGCTTTTTCGCTCTAGGCTCACAAGAGAATGCAGAATAACAGTTAGCAAAATCGTGTGACTCATATTTAACAGGGCGCAAGGTTTAGCTCGAGAGTAGTTCAACCAAGAAATTTGCTTAAATTCTGACTATGATTCATAGGGTTTAATTATCTAGCTCGAAAAGTACAAATCCTGTTTTAAACTAAACGTGTGTGGTTGTAAATTTCACAAATAGTCCGCTACACAACGATATACACGGTATATGTATTATATGAAAATGTTTTAGAATTAAAATGTTTCACAAAAATCTCTTAAATGCCGATTTTTAAAAACTTCTGGATAATTTTGATTAAGAAAAATACTTTTTTGTTGATTGATTTTAACATTCTGTGCTTCCTAATACAATTTTCAAACATTTTACTCCCACTATAGTACCCAATACTGAATATAATGGAGAGGAATTTTCGAATACGTCACAGAATAAAATGTAACGTTTAGCGTGCAAAACATTCACGAGATGTGCGGCCAAATTTTCATCTATGGACTGTCGTGATTTTCCAAAGCATCTTTCGTGACTTTTGCTTATTTACCTGTCGAATGATTTGGCAAAAGGTTTCCTATTTATTTGTTTAACATTTCGGGATTACTGCGACATACTTTTAGGGTCGCACAAAAACACAAACAATTTTTCGCAAAAAAGTGTGACTTTGATCTACAAAAGTCCAGAAAGATGCTTAATGGCACAAAGAAGAAGAAGCACGGCCTTTATTGACTTATCACGTGCAGTGGCCCATTGACCGCACATTGGCGCACCCAACAAAATCGCTGACGAGCACTGATTTTTGTGTAAACAACGCTGTACCAGCGCCCTACTTGGCTCCATTAAGGCCCAAAATAATTTCTGGAATTCATTCAATAAATCAGCGATGCGGAAGAAAATCGAACGGAAATAAAATTACGAAGCAAAATATTCGCAGTAGGGCTCTTCGTCTAAAGGACAAATAAAGTAATTAAGCCGAAAATTGCCGAACGTGAAAAGCGAGAAGGCTGCTGTCTATCTAAATTCTATGCGCCTGCTCGCGAATATAAGTCTTGAAAAAGAGGAACTGCAGTAAACTGCGAATTTGCCGAAGTCTCTCCCGGTTATGGGCCCTCACCATTCTTGTTTACTGCCCAATCTGGAAGGATAGAGTGCCGGCATGGCTGGGTTTAAGAACTGCAGTGAGGCAGACACAACCGCTCTTGGCCGTCTCGATTTGCTTTATTTGGATATGTGCCTCTTCTCCCCACGGAGACGACGATGGCTCATCCGAAAAGGACAAGTGCTTTCCGTCGCTGTCTAACTAATAAGTGGCACAATGAGTTGGTACTACGCCTCGTAGTAAATAAAGAAAGACAGTAGAGATCTCTACCGTTTTGGGATACTAGCAACTTGCGACAGGCACAGCTATGTCGCAGCACAAAGTGGAATAAAAATGTGAGAAAAATCTCAGACACATATTCAATGGACAAATTTTGTATCCAATGTTTAATACATTTTTGTTCAGAGGGTGCCCTGAAATTCAAGTCGGAAAATTCTCCCATAACCGTTCAGAGACAAAAATTCTGACGATAATATGACCAAAAATTGTGTGTGAACTATTTTTCATAGCAAAAGCAATAGGAAAAATCAAATTAACGAATAACCGTCTCTCGAATCAAAAAATCAAACTTGTAAAATTAGAAATAATCCAAGAACCCCCAAAATTTTGACGTATTTCATAAGTCTAATCTTTTTCTATCAAAATTTGGTCAGTTGTTTTGAATAGAAAATATTTTTTAGCTATCATTTCCAAATTTGTGGGCGAAGTATTTTGTGAATGAAAGCAAACAATAAAATTGCAGCCGAAAATATTTTCCAAACGATTATTACTCTACCGTTTTTAAGAACAGTGAATTTATTTTCTGTTGTTCAGTTTTATATACGGTTTATTGTTCACAATGCAGTCAAATAAACTTGTTTTGTTCAAAAGTCTATATGATGTGTATATCGTAAAATTTTTATCCTTAGCTAGATATTTGTTAGTAAAAAGTATGAACAAAATAAAATTATTAGTTTTATTCATACATTTTATTTAATCATTATAACGCTCGTTATAACGGCAATGCTTTTATCATCTATTTAACTTGATAGTATTATGGAGCCTGAGGATGTTCTACATTTCGGGAAAAAGCATCGGATTCACAACCCTCACGCCACCACCTCTTCGTGTTACCTTGGAAGATGTATTGTAAGTCCCACTGAAACGAGAAGCAAAGTTAATATGACACATATTTTATTACTCAAATTTATGGAACAAATAATTAGGACTGTAGGTCAAACCCCCCCAGTCAAAATCCCCCGGCCAAAATCCCCCCCCCCGGCCAGAATACCCCCGGTCAAAATTCCCCCCCTTTTCAAAAAATCATATAAAAAATGGCCAAAAAGCATGAAAATACTCATTTTTTGCGGAATTCGTACAGCACAGAGTTTCTAATCCTTGAACCCCATATAAGGTAATGTAAGTGTTGTTCGAGAGCTTAAGCCTAAGATTAAGTTCCTAAGGCCCCATATTGCTCGGGGCCCCAAGCCTAAATCCTTGTTTGGTGCCTTATAAGGGTTGTTTTAGCCTAAAATAGATGTGAAATAATGTGAAAATACGAATTCAGCGAAAAAAATGAGCATTTTCATGCTTTTTGGGCATTTTTTATATGATTTTTTGAAAATGGGGGATTTTGACCGGGGGATTTTGTCCGGTTCCCGTAATTAGTGCTCATTTTAATTAATAAGCAAATTAGGTTCTGCTATTATACTATTACAACGACTGGCTTACCCGATTATTTGAATTGGTGCGCATCATTCACCATTTTATTATCCTGTAGAAGAAAATGAAAGGTCGGATGCCCAAAAAGCGCGGCAGTTCAAACAATCGGAAAAGTCAACCGGCCGTGATACAGGCATTAGGTCATTTCCCCCGGACGTTTCCCCCTCTAGGATATTCCCCCACCCCGGACGTCCCCCCCGACGTTTCCCCAATATATAAAACAGCGCATACTGGCTCATAACCAAGTCTACACTTAAGCTTTGAGTAATGGCTTAATATGCTCCTAGGCTCTCAAACAACCCTTATAAGAGTTGTTCGAGATACTGAAGGATTTAGGCTTGCGGCACGGACAATCTGGGGCTAAGTGGGACTTAATCTTAGGCTGTCCCCCAGTGATACAATAAAATGGCGATATAGGAAAACATACCTATAGGAACCTGTAGAAGTCTGTGAATTTGCTTTTGCTGCATACGTTTTACCGATTTTGCCGCGAGGTTTGTTATACCGCGTCCGCCCTCGATTACCACCATAGGTCTTCTTCCTTGCATAAGTTCCGCGCTTTGGAGCCTGCCAGTTTGCACTGTCCCTATCATATGTGGTCTTCGGTGCTGCGTTCGATATCTGAGGCACGGGAACTAAATTGATATTGGAGAATTTATTTTTATATTTAAGTGAAATAGATTTGAGACAATAAAATGCAAAACATACAGTGGGCATGCGAAGTTGGTACAAATTGTTGACGATGATTTGATGTGACTGTATTTGACGTGGTATGCACACCCATGGAAGGGAAATTGTAGTCCGGAATAGGCTGATTTTTGAGAATCTGTAGTTGTTTCACCATGGCTTCATGCTCCTTCTCGTCTAATTTTGTCCAGAATGGCTCCAGCACTTCCATTATTCTCCGACCGAATTGCGTAACCTTTAAATAAATTTCGAAGACATTATATACATTATTCGAGGTGTTATTATATGAAAGTTCCGATTTTGTCTAATCCATTATTTTTGTAACGATTCTACAACCATAGTCTAAACACTCCTAGGTTTCACCTCTATTACTTTGTATGAAATGTACTGCAGAAATGCCCAAATGGAAATACACATTTCAAAAATTGAAAATTAAACCTAATCTTTACCTTATCTGCATTCATAGTGTCAACTTGCAGGAGTTCAGAATTTGTTCGGGGAAGTAGTGCCGCTATTTGTTCAATTCCTTCAGTACTTATGATGGCCTATACAAAACAGTATAAAACTGTATTATTCGTAAGCATGTAAAAGATACCATATAATTTATAAAATTGTTCTCCTCGGCCAATTGATTGAAAAATTCTGTTAATCGTCTGCGACAGTTTTCGAATATATCAACATGCTTGACCCGATATCTGTAAATATAAATAACAACTTCAGTGTAGCAAATACTTTTTTTCGTTTTTTACTTTCTAGATTCAAATGCAAACACTATATAGGTTACACATGGCCTTTCAAAGCTATTAGACAATAAAATTATACATCCATTTCAAGAATTTCGGGCACATAACTGATTGAAGAAGGACGAAACAAGAGGGTTATTAATCCAAAAATATAAATTCAAATCATAGCACTCACTTAGCAGAGGGATATCAAATACATACGACCAAACAGAAATATATAGTAAATTTATGTATCTAAGAAACATACTTTTCCTTAAGCGCTTCAGCTTCACTCAATACATTCATTTGAAGGAAGGAATTAATAAAGCCATCTCCGTTTTTGTTCTTCTTTTCATCAATAGAGACGTGGAAGCAAACCTGAATAGGCAAAGATAAAGATGAAAACAACATTAGAAAAGCACAAACCTTATTTGTTGTAGGATTCATGGCGAAAGCTAAGCCTTTGGTTGAGCTTTGAATGTAAGAAATGACCGAGCCGTGAGGGGTTTGCACAAGCCTTTCTTTCAAATAGCCCTCTATCACTAGTTTTCGAATAAATCTTCTCGCATCGTAATCTGACAATGCCCTATAAAAGTTGTGTTTGCTACGTAAAGGTACGTATAGAACATACTTTCCACGACCGTACATCGGTAGACTTTGTTTTCTAGACCTCTGTAAAACAGTTTGTTTTGATTATAAATGAATAAAAGAACGATGGATTATTTGGCATATGTTCTCATTAAACGGTAATCCCTATAATTAAGGGGGTCACTTTACTTACCCCCTCGAAAAACGCGTTATAGACCCATGTCGTCATTGTAAAAGTTGTTTATCTCGACGAGATAAGCCCAAAAAGTGCGAAAAAATTTCGAAGATTGCTTCTAGAACGTTCGAGAATTTTGGGTTAATACCTCTCCGGTAGGTATCTGGTAAGCTTACTGAGTAACCTACTGAGTAAAAATGACCTACTGAGAAAGTAAGAATAGAACCTGCTGAGCAAGAATACCTACAGAGAAAGTGAATATGTAATACAAAAACCTACTAAAAAGGTAATTTCTAGTAAGCCATTATACTGTTAAGAATACCTACTAAAAAGTAAAAATAAGATGTACTGAGTAAAATAACCTACTGAGAAAGTAAAAATATGACTTGCTGAGTAACAGAGAGAAAGTAAAGGGGGATAAGTAAAGCGTACCCTAATTAAGTAAGTCACTATGAATTTTCAGAGGAACTAGAAAGTTTGAAAAATATTATAATTGAAAAATACCTCAGAGCTGTTAACGGTTTTTGCGAAAATGCCGCGATATATGCCAGCAATGGATAACAGTGTTTCTTGTTTTAAAAACTTCACCGATTTGAGAACCGCAACGGCCTCTTCCGTAAAATCGAACAACTTGTACAGCTTATCGCCTCTTTTCGTATGGGCACATATTGAACAAGGTGTTGGGCTGTTTTTGCATTCTTCGGCATCATATATCTAAAATGTATCCGATCAGTGTTATTTTTGTCTAGGTTTTCAGTGTAATCGCACTTCTCCAAAATGTTCTACAAGAATTTTGCGCTGACAGACGGAAACATTTTCGCAATAACTGAGTACTTCCGATAAGCTGTGATTCTTTATTATCTTCATCTCGTCCTTGGAATTATCACCTAAAGGCAATTAATCGACTAGCAAAACACAACCAAAATGCAACTAACCTTCAAACAGTCGCAGGACACGCAAATGATCATTGAAGTTATATAACACTGTGCACTCTGCAGGTTTTCCTATAAGCAAAATATTTATAAAAAAACTGAATAAAAAACAGAATAAAATAAAACCATCGCGTCCCGCTCTTCCAGTTTCCTGGTAATAAGCTTCTATTGACTGAGAGATTGTATGATGTATTACAAATCTGACATCTAAAGTTTATTAAAAGCGAATTTATAAAGACTAGATCACGTAAATACCGGGCTTGTCGATTCCCATTCCAAAAGCTAAAAAATTGGAATTAGATACCTAACTGAGCGTTGAGCCATAAAATGTTATAGGTGCACAATAGAATTTCCCTCATTGTCGCGATTTTAGTTATATTATGCATTTTTAATGTCTTTATTCAAATGTTACACGTTAGCGAAATAAAAAACGGATATTCAGTTATAAAAATGTTTCGTTTTCTATTGTTGTTATTAATCACCAATTTTTGTTATTAAAAACATAATTGAATATCAAGATTATTCATTTTAAATCTTAATGCAGTTAGGGTTTTAAATACACAGCCAACAAAAAAATGTAGTCGTTACAAATTCTGTACCTCACCTATGGTTGCGCAAATAATTCGAATTTTGTTACTCATCCACTTGCGTTGAGTTTCGAGTCTCACATTGTCCGCAAGACTCGCATGGTAAGGAAGTGCATCATTCCCCAGTGTTTTTGCCACTGTTTCGCAATCTCTTCTGAAAGTAGATAATTACTGCTCTGCAGTGGATCATATACGTCGCATTGGGCGAAATCACTAAACCGAAAACTTTTCTTAACTTGAATTTGTATTTTTAACGCGCAACCTTGACCCATAATTCCTGCGCTTCGGGGTTGACTTGTCTAAAAGTAAAAATAGAAAATGATAAGAGAACTTAGACCGAGGCGCAAGAATTACGAGTAAAAATTGGGTACTTATTTAGTTCCCCCCCATTCGATGGGGGGGAGGGGGGAACTAAATAAAATCGCCTTAAAAGCTAAGGAAAATATTTAGTTCCCTCCCCCCCCCATCGAATGGGGGGGGGACTAAATAAGTACCAAAAATTGGACGGGACACGCAAAAGGAAGCTGAAAAATAGGAACTTTTCACTTCAAATAGGAACTTTTCATTTTTTCTCTTCACACAAAAGAACAATCAATTGATACGGTTTACTTAGTTAATTGTTTAGTTTATTTAGTTATAATCTATGCTATTGCAGGAACAGAGAAATGATCGAAATTATACAAATGAAATAAATATTGCAAAACGTTAAAATGCATACTGAGATAAGCAATATATGATTCCCGAGCCAACTGGAAATGTTGCTCTCACATGTTCAATTAATTTCTTGAAGTTCGCTGTGGTCTTCTCAATGACTCTGTACACAAGGTTTGGTCGAACAAAACTGCTAATGAAGCTAAACTTTAAATTGTAAAGACTCAAATTAAATCAAATAAACGTTGTTTTCTCAATCGCTTCAAACCAATAGTGCACTAACGCTACGCAAGCAAATTTCTGTCGATCATATGAATCTGACTGAGACAGCCAGCCTGCAATCAGTCAAAGAATAGTGGCTGAATTTTCTGGACAATCTTAGTGCTTTGCTTAGGGATTAAAGCGTTTGAAGGACAACCACTATGAAATATACATTTTTGAATTTTCCGATGTTAGATGGCTTCGAGCGTCAGTGGCAATTTTAGGAGTTGCTGTTGCAGTCAGGCCGATTATAGTAGGGGCACGATGGGCTCCATTGGTAAATTTTTCAAAATACTGCTGCAATTTTGTATAGTCTGGTCGGAAGTCATGGCCCCATTGAGAAATGCAATGAGCTTCATCCACTACGAAACGAGCGAGAAGACCACGATTGTGCAAATTCAGCAGAGCTTTCTCTAACCGAGGAGATGCACTAATCTAAAATAATAAAGTTATAGCTCCAGGGACTCCCTCTGGGAGCCTGGTTGAAACTATATTCTATTGAAATAAATTTATTATTTAATGAGGTATCGGTGATAACACCTGTCACGACGTGAGCGTTCCTCAATAAACAGGCATTTTGGGGGTTTGCCCTGGTAATGAGAATTTGCACTGTTAAGAATGCACTTTAAAATCTCTGTGGCAGTCGACCTCGTGAGAACAAAACCCAAATCTGACGTCAGATTCTGATTCAGCACCATTGAAAACCCCGGGTAGAAAAAATTAACCGCGTAGATGCTTTGATTAACAAATGGCGAAAAATGGCCACTTTTGGTTAAAAATGACTATTTTGGGCCATTTTTGAAAAAAGCCAAAGTTGAAAAAAAATTTACAGATACATTCTCAGCATGTCCGCACGATCATTTTAAGCTATCACTTGTCCAGAAATCGGCGGTGCAAGGAGTCTAACGGTCATAGGACACCGGACGGAGAGACATGGCTAGCTTACTAGGAGGATGATATAAACAAAATAATATACATACCATTTCAGGAGTAACATACAATAGTTTTGTTTGCGGCTGATTAGAGAACAAATCGTCGTACAACATTTCGGACTCTTCTGCTTTCATGCCGGATTTCAGTTCCGCGCACGGTATCTAAAATTATAAAATATGCAAAAACAGAAATATATCAATTACAGAGCCAGTTTTATTTAGGCAACTAATACAATGATAACACTTTTATCAAACAGACATTTTATTGCTTTTAAGAACTAAAGCTTATTTGCGTCGATATTTGCGGTTTTCAAACTTGCGTTTATTTCAAATACAACGTATTTTCTGTACAATATGCGGATAGATTAATTACGGCAAAGCTTAGTTACGGATGACCTACAGCGAAATTTCATGTACAAAAAATAAACCTTCCAATTCTTCAGCTTTAGAATTTGATCTTCCATCAACGAACGAAGCGGAGAAATTACAATGGTCACACCTTCTGTTAGTACAGCGGGAAGTTGATAGCATAGACTTTTGCCAGCCCCAGTAGGCATCAGAATGAACGAGTTGTTACCCAGTAATATGGAGACAATTGCAACTTTTTGCTTGTGCCGAAAGTTATTGAAACCGAATACACTCTTGAGCTTCCGAAACATCTCCAACCGTAAATTGGTTTCCAACAACAAAACTGCAAATAGCATATTAAATATAATTTAGCTAACTAGTCATTGATGGTCAGAGTTAAGTTAGTATCCACTCTAACCTATTTCGCAGTATAGATGTCCGAGGGGGCGGGTTTGCAACTTTTCACGCTGCGCTCGGATTTGGGCGAGTGATAGCTCATTTGACAGCTCTCGATGAGAGAAGTCGAATGGCACCGGTTTCTAGGGGGCACGACCCCTGTGTCCCCCTTTTACCCCGCAGGGGGCCACAAAAGCCAACTTTGTGGCGAGCGCAGAAACAGTCATTGATACAATTCGATAGAAAACTCATGACCAAACTTATACTTACAATCATTTTGAAATTCCTCAGAATCATCACGCACAAAGCCTCTGAATTTTCCATGCATATCTAAAGCTTGTATTATGAAAAATAAAAACATGAATGAAACAGCTTACCATTCCTGGCATTAAGTGAAGTTGGTGGCGTTCCCGAACCATATCCCACATAAGAATATGGATCAAAACTACTCCGACGGCTGAAGGTAAAACTTGTTGACGCACCGTTGGTTTCATACGTGTATTTATCGGTGGAGTTGGACATTTCAGCATCATTTTCATCCAGTTCAATCACTTCATTCATATCTTAAATAATTCCGAAGAAACAGTTACTGCCCTTGAACGGTGGTCTTACCATCATCTATGTATCCGTTGCCCGAATGTTCAAACTCCATGGGCATATCATCAATTGTAATCACATCGTTTATATCTGAAAGTGAAACAAAATCATTAATTTCACACTCCTATAATAACAGCACTATTTAAAAATTTTATTACTATATACTTAATCAGTGACTTAGGAGTCACTCAGTGAATTAGGTTCCTTTATTATCCAATTAATCGGATACTATAAAGAGTAAAGTTGTCTCTCAGGATAACTCGTAGAAAAACTAATTGTTCTACTGTTTCACTTGTTATGACCCAATTTTATATGAAGAATACTGTATCAGTAAATTACTCATTCACTTTAGAATTATTTTCATGTAGGTATCAAAATCACAGCATTTATGGAAAAATTATGGTATATTTAGCTGGTAAATCAAGTTACCGTAATCAATGGAGGAATCAATACTCGATTTGTTTACTTGTGGAGTATCATCAATCGAATCAATCACTATAACATCGCTGCAAGCTAAAATATTGCGTTAAACGGTAGCCTCATTTTACAAAACAGGAAAGGGGTAAACGAAGAAACATTGAGGTACTACCTTGACCCGATATTTGAGTTATACTTTCTTAAATTAATATACGTTAATTAAAACACTTAATTTGTGCGGGAATACCGGTGTTTCTTATGTAGAATTTTATTTTGATATTTTACAAAGAATCTACCGGGACCAGGATTTTTCGCCAAAAGGATTTTTCGCCAAAAGGATTTTTTGCCAAAAGGATTTTTCGCCAAAGCCCTATAAAAAGGATTTTTCGCCAAATCCTTATAAAAAGGATTTTTCGCCAAAAGGATTTTTCGCCAAATCCTTATAAAAAGGATTTTTCGCCAAATCCCTATAAAAAGGATTTTTCGCCAACTATTTTCGCCAAATCCTTTTAAAGTAGACGTTTATTCGTAATATGTTAACAAAAAAGGAAGAAAGGCCATCAGCGGTCGGGTTTTTCGGGGTGATTGCACTAGAGCTACCTTAAGCTTAAGTTTGGCGCTTAAGTCAAACCTAAATCCATGTTTGACGCCTTATAAGGGTTGTTCGGGAGCTTAAGCTAAGATTAAGTCCCTTAGGCCCCATATTGTTCAGGGGCCCCAAGCCTAAATTCTTCAGTATGTCCTTATAAGGGTTGTTCGGGCATTTTAAGCCTAAGATTAAGTCCATAGGCGCCATGTTGTTCGGGGCCCCAAGCCTAAATCCTTCATTGGCGCCTTATAAGGGTTGTACGGGAGCTTGAGCCTAAGCCTAATCCTTCAGTATGTCTCTATAAGGAGTCTAGGACAAATGCCCCCGGTCAAAATGACCCCGGTCAAATTTTTTTTCGCTGAATTCGTATTTCACATGTTGTTTAGCCTAAGCCTGCACAGCGGCCTAAGCCCCAGGCCTAAGACTAAGTCCCTTAGGCCCCATACAGCGGGGCCCCAAGCCTAATGGCTTGTTTGGCGCCTTATAAGGGTTGTTTAGCCTAACGTAAGGGTTGTTCGTGAGTGGGAATTCAGCGAAAAAAATGAGCATTTTCATGCTTTTTGGCCATTTTTTATATTGGGTCATCCAAGTAGAAAGTTCGTTTTCGCTTTATCAGCAGATCACATCTAGCGAGTTAAACAGATTGGGTCCCGCCACGATCGGACTGATGGTACGTTCTCTTCATTGCGGACGAAGAGAGAGAGAAGTTTTATTTGTAGCTAGTGTGCGGCGTACGCTCTCTTTGTCTCTCGTCTCTTCCCTCTCTCTTCATTCGACCGAAGAGAGAGAGCCAGATCAGTCCGATCGTGGCGGGACCCAATCTGTTTAACTCGCTAGATGTGATCTGCTGATAAAGCGAAAACGAACTTTCTACTTGGATGACCCAATATGATTTTCTGAAAATGGGGGCATTTTGATCGGGGGGGGGGCATTTTGTCCCGGGGGGGGGGGCATTTTGACCTATTCCCCCAATAAGGGTTATTTAGCCTAAAGCAATTTCCTGTGGTTAAGCATAGAAACAATTAGAAGATGATAATTAGAGGATGAATCAGCGGAAAGTGCAATATTTACATGAAAAAGTCATGTGATTTATTCGCAACATTACACTCTTGGACGAAAAGGAATGAAAACATCGAATACAGAGCTAAAAATTAATTTTTACAGGGATTTGGCGAAAACTCTTTTTGGCGAAAAATCCTTTTGGCGAAAAATCCTTTTTATAGGGATTTGGCGAAAAATCCTTTTTATAAGGATTTGGCGAAAAATCCTTTTGGCGAAAAATCCGTTTTATAGGGCTTTGGCGAAAAATCCTTTTTATAGGGCTTTGGCGAAAAATCCTTTTGGCGAAATGTCCCCCTCCGGAATCTACCAACTACCGACCATAATAAAACATTACCGTCATTCGTGTATTTTATGTCGTTTACTGAATGTGTAACGGGCATTTCACTGATTGTAATTACATCTTTGAAGTCTAAAATAATTGGCTGATTTAAAAAGATAAAATAACTGCGTTACCGTTGTCATCACAGTCTCGAACAATACATTCATTCCTTATTTTGGTCGCAAATACGTTACGTGTATCTGAAAACAAGAAATAAAAACTACTCTAATAAAAGAACTGTCAAGTTTTGGAGTTAAAAAGGCTAGGTTGAAAAAAATTATTGATTTATATTTGTGGTTTTTATTCAATAGTGTTTTTGAGCCGACATAAACAAGAAAAACTTTTAAGGGGAACATTTAACATGGCAAATGAAGATATCTAATATAAAATTTGAGCACATTGTGTCACTCCGTCTGTCTGTCACTGGACTATTAGTTTGGCGCCTTTCCGCCGTCAGATCGGGGTAAGTGAGCTACCGTTGGAAAGCCCTTGGGCTGTAGACCCCGAAAAAATATGCAGACCCGAAATTTGAATTCAATGTTTTGTATTGAATTTGGATGATTTTTAGTTTTTCGATTGAACTGGATCCAACTTTCTGGAAAAGGCCACTTTTTAGCAAAAAATTACATTTTTCGAATCAAAGCATATACGGGCTGATTTTTTTACACCTGGGGGTTTTTAAAGCACACTGATCAGGAATCTGCCGTCAAATTCGGGGTTTGTTCTCAGATTTTGAAGTTTGAGCATTTCAGGGCCTGGTTTTTGGGCCTTGCGGATTTTCTGGTGCGGGGAATCCGGGGTTATTTATTAGGTTGGGGAATCCTAATGAGTTAAGCGCTTAGACTTATCTCTCAGGGCAAAATTACGGCGTTGATTAACTACTAATACTACGGGGTACTATAACTACTATTTTTCATCCGGGGGTTTCGATGGTGTTGAATCCGTATCTGACGTCAGATACGCGATTTGTTCTCACGAGGTCGTGATACTCACACGAGGTCTCCCACGAGGTCATATCCAGTTTGGGACGGGTGTATAACCCAACCCTAACATGGGTTCTTGGAGCGGCCAAATGACGCGACGGGCGTAAAGCCCAACACTAACAAAATTTGGAGACGCGTAGGCGGTTACTCTCACAAGGAACACTCACCTGGTGAAACGCTCACCTGGCAAAACGTGATGGATAGGAATTTACTCCATCCTGAGAGCATTCGAACGGTACCAGTCTTTTTCCCATATACGACCCGAAAAAAAGTTCGCCTTATACGGAAAATTGGACTTTTACAAGGAAAAAGCGAGAAAATCCGACTTCAGAGGCCGTTTTCGGGTGTTTTGTCTATGAAAGTGCCAAAAATAATGTCATATTCGTGTTCCCTGTAATTTTTTGGGTAAGTTAGCGCCTTTTCAGAATTTTTTGAGAAAAAAAACTTTTTCACGTTTTTTTTGCTACCAGGTGAAAAAACGTGAAAAAATTTTTTAAAGAAAAACTGGGGAAGTTTAAAATTTCAAATCAAAAATATTTACTGGTGTTAACGTATTTTTTATCTGTCGCGGAATGTTTCGCGAGATACTCAAATGCATTGGTGGTGAGCACATCTGTAACAAATAAAATAACAAATTTTGTTAAATATAAACGTTGCATCACCGTTATTGTCACAACAATCTCCATTCTCAGTTGGTAATTCACTCCTTGTTTCAGTTGTAAATGCGTCATGTGCGTCTATAAATATTGACAATATAAAACTTAAATTACAAAAATTGCGTAGTTTTAAATAAATAAATTTGATTAACCTTTTATTGCCCAGTGTATCCAATGGGATACGCTAACTTTGGAGTAATTTTTGTCCAATTTTTAGACCTCCTAGCTGATATTGCTCTTATATAGCCAACTTTTTGTCCTGAATCAGGACATGTAATTTGTTTACCCACTTTTTCTACGATTTTGTCCTGAAAAATGGTCATTTCCGAGACATACCCCCGAAAATCGAGGAAAATTGACGAATTTTGGGGGGTCACCTTAAATTCTCCGATTTCTAAAAACCTTCGTAACTTTCGAGATTTTGGCACCTTTTGCGGAATAAAAAAAAACTTTCCGAGTAAATCGCCTACGCGGTTTTTCCCGTTATCAGGGGGCCCAAATGAGCTCTGTATACCAAAAATCAGCAAAATCCCACGGTCGGGCAATGAAGGGTTAAAGCTTCTATGAACGCAATTAGATGTCTTTTGTTGCCTATACAATATTAGCAGATTATGAGGAAGTTGTTTTGAACATATTGGCAGCACATATCTTTTGCACCCTAACAGCCATATAATTAAAATGTAGTATGTTTATTAAAAAAGAAGATAGCAGAAATTTAAGTTTTATTCCACAAAACCCCTAAATAAACCCCGAACTCATAATACATAGAGGTTATATAGACACAAATACATACCATGAATAGAAAACTGTTCAAGATGAAGACCATTGCAACATCGAAATTTGGGTATGTCGATGTCGTCGTGAACTTCAACGAATGTAAACTTTTCAAACGCGATCCTTTTTCGTTCACATGTCCCGTTACTTTCACTACTCTGAAGTGTCATAAGGGAAAGTCTGAAAATTTGAACATAACTACTTCTATAACTATTAAAGAATCGACAAAAACATAGTCTAAACAAGCATTCCGCGCAACATTTTTTATTCATCATTTTGCAGTAATCAGTGTAATTACGCGTAAATTTAAAAGGTTGTCTAAAACTGATAATGCCCATTTCTTGAATTTTAATTTAAATTTCAAGCGCAAGCAAATTTTCTCCGCAAACCTTACATTGTTGTTAAGATTTCATGACACAATTTCTAGACATTATTGTTCTAGAGTGTATATGGACCGTATTCTGGAGTCGAAGATTTTTTGTGTTGGAAAATGTGAAATCAGAAAATAACAGATCACATCAGTTATATTTGATGAAATATGTGTCTCGTGAAAATTCAAGCTAAGTTAATTTTTACATGAATTCCTGTAAATGATCAAAATTCGAAATAAAATTGCTTTCATTTCAAATTTGAATTTAAAACGAGTGATTTGTCTAACAACGACTTCCCTGCGTTACATCCTTCCAGTAAGTATCCCTTTATTAGATCTAGCAACCGTTATATTGCAAATGCTAATATTGCAATTATGTATCCGTAACTGATTTTTGGTATGTATCTGTAAAACTATATGAACACATGACTCATCCTCCCGCCAAATATTCTATATCGCACTTATATCTCATAAGCATCTACATTCTCGTATAATCTTACTTCACGTTTCACGTGATATTCATTTTGTACTTTCGAAATTGAATCCCGATTTCGTCATTGTCCTCATTTTTATTTGTTTCAAAATTGAAATTTAATTTCGACAAGATCCGTATTATGCAATAAAAGTTAATTAATTGCTAAAATTGATTGTATATTTGGTAGTCTCATTTCAGATAATAACCGTTTTAGTTAGAACTGTTTAAACAAATGTTTATTTGAGAAATGGAGGCAACATCGATTTGTTCGGTATGTATCTCGACGTTAGGAGATGAAGTGTGCGTGCCATGCTCGAACAATCACAGATTTCACAGAAGTATGATTTTCTTCCTCATCCAATGAATTATGATAAAGTGCTTTTCAGAATGTCTCTTCGAATGGGCCAAAGTAAGTTTTAAAAATGCATTAGTGGCGTAATCGGCTGGGTAGGAACAAAGTCATGGATTATTATTTATTACTTTAGCAAGCTGTTTTCTGCAGTACTAAATACAAACTTCTAACAAACAATAGATACTGTTTGTTAGATTATACAGTTACCCAATTTATTTATGTCACTAAATCACATGTTTTCAGATTGCTTGACATGATTAATATACACTTGATTTTCAGACTCTTCACACATGCCCAAGTATTTTTAAGGTATATTTGTTTTCTACAAAATCTATATGAATTATTGCAGTGTGTCGGGAGGACTTTGAAGAAATCGTGGTCTATAAAAATGGTGAAGTGAAGGGAAAAATAAAGGCTCCAAAGGAAAATATGGTATTTTTAAATAATGCTTTGCAGTATTTTATTGAATGTTGTAATTTTACAGAAGAGGAAATCTGAACTTGATGAAGTACCATTCGACGCTCCCTATGAGAATACCGCCTGTGAAATATGTCATGAAATGACTCATGAGCATCGGATGCTGATTTGTGATAGTTGCGACCTTGGATTTCACATGCATTGCCTCAATCCACCGCTTACATCGGTCCCTAGGGGGCGATGGGAATGTGTGCACTGCAGACCATCGACATCAAGGAGTGCTCGAAATGTAAATTTGATCTTCCCTTTAATTTTTTAAGAATAAGCGTTTAGGTCGTAGTTTTCGACGATGTAAGGACCACTGAAGACATAATCGAATCAATACACGAAGATGAAGAGGATTCAACAGACGGTGAACTGACATCTTCTGCAGAAATCGAGACGGATTCTCACCCTGAAGATCAGGATTTCGATGACGACGATATACTTGAAGATGACCCCGATGTTCCGTCTTGTAGTAATGTCGTGGTAGCATCTTTATTCTTATGCAGGCACCCCTTAATCATTTCCTATTTAGACAATGAGAGAAATGAAAAAGGATAGGACAAAGTCCAAGAAAGCAACAAAAAGCAAAAAGTCACACAAGAAAAGCCGAAAAAGTAAAACTACTGGGGGCGTTGAGAAAAAATCTAAACGTAAACGAAGTTCGCGAAAGAGGCGCGGGCATAAAAAGAAGAAGACTAAAGGACGACACAAGGAAAAGGTAACATTTTAAATGTCGAATAATTGAGTAAGAGCAATTTAACTTCTAACAAAATTTAAATTACCCATAAAAAGAACTATTATTTTTATAATAATTTCTAATTTTACCACGGAAATCTTTTGTTTATTTCAGTCATCAAGGAACGATACATTACATGACCGCCTTGCCGATGCATGCGGAATCGATCTGAAGCAAAGCGACAATTACAAAGTCATAAAGCGTAGCACCAAGGAAGCTTCTTCAACAAGCGTCCAAAGAGGTGGAAGACTCGATCTTTTTGGCAACACTTGGGTTCCACCGCTTGACGAAAACAGGTATCTTAGTAAACATTTTCTATGTCTGACAAATCATATGCGGGCATAATTTATGCAAAACCAAATTGTAAATAAAATTTACTTCCAATTTAGGCGCAGATCATTTTTTCGATTTTTTAGTTCCCTTCAGTAAATGAGTTCTACACAACTGTCTTGAAGTATTTTTATTAATTGAAAAATTTTATAGTCCACCCGAACCAAGGAGAGATGTTCAGAAGCCGTCTCCAAAACGTGAAGTAACACTTACGCTGCTTGACGAAATCTTGGCCAATCAGTCAAAGGTTCTCGTCCCTGGGAAATTTTTAAAGATCAATCGAGATGGAACGTTAGAGGAATCTGAGCAATACAAAAAATATTTAGAGCGGACAAAAGTAACAAATCATGTTTATCGTATAAGAGAGGTTACAAACCAATTGCAGAGCAAACATGATCGGCAATCTGCGCAGGATACCGCAGGTTATATCAAACCAAATGATTCTTATGGCAGTTCTCAAGTAAACGGGACAAGTACTATAGTAGATGTCAATGAAATTGGAAATGGAAAGTCAAAGCAGCCGCTGATAAAAGAAGAATCGACTGATATGGAGGATATGAAACCAGAGATACAAATGGATGAACAGGTTTCTTTTATATGAACGAATACTTAATAATCTTCTGTAAAATTACGTGTCGCCTCATTAAAAATCTTAAACAGATTGGATTATAGTGAATGCATCTCTATTTCTGTTGTTACGTATCTTGTTATTCTTATTATATGTTAAGATCTTGCCTCTTAAACGCGATGTGCAAAATGTTATGTTTGGCAAAAAATTATTTTATCCGGGCTACATAGAATAACTCGTTATTTCCGTTGAAAATTCATGGCAGACATTTTTGACAAATTACAGGCAATAGCTTGTTGATAATTATTTCATTCTATAAAATAATTTTTAAATATTCATTTGGCGCGCTTGTTTGTTATTAATTGCATCGAAATTATATATTTATGCTCAATATAAAAGTTTTACAGATGGCACTATCATGTATTGGAAAAGATTCCGCTAATGTGCCTTCTACCTCTAGCTCGAGCCTTCCTTCTTTAATTAATTCTTCGCACTCACCAAAGAAAAGCCGCTGGCACCCTGCAGCTACAGACGCCTCATTACCTTTATCCAAAGATTCACCAAATTCTAGCTTATTCGCTAATGATATTAAGCCACGAGTGCCAATTAGCTCCAGTAACCCATTTGATTTTTTCCTGAAACATAATTCTGCTGGATTTCCTACTCCACCACCGCGCAATTTACCTACGAATGGTGAGAATTTAGCAGTTTTTAATTTATAATTTTCAAATAAACTAATTAAAAAATTCTTTAGAACACAGTAATGAACTAAATTTGTATATAGGTAGATATATTATGCAACAAATTTCCATTTAGTTTGAACGTTTTATCATAATCAACGAAGCAAAGTAATGGAGAGTTTATAAAAACTAGAAAATGAGTGTCCTGAAAACATTACTTTAATTTGATCTAATAGTGACAAAACCAATGTGATAATTTCAGAACAGCTAAAACTACCGGTTAGTTCTGCCGCAATCCAGCAACTTCTACAAGGAAATTCACTGTTCCAAAATATTAGTAGCATTATTAGTCCGTCGGGAATACCAACATCCTCTGCCCAGCATACAGCACATAATGGCAGCGGTTTTGCATTAGGGAACGTTCCAAATATTCTCGATCTCCTAAAAAATACACCGTTTGGTGCACCATCGAGCCTATTTCCCAATGGCTTGTTACCAAACCCGAATATAAATTTACCGAATTCTATGGGCTTCCCTCCACATGGAATCCCAAATCCAGATTTAATCGCACAGATATTGGCCCAACAACAACAGGCGTCAAATAACACTGGCCAAAACCCTTTGCTGCTTTCCTCACAGCAAATGCCTTTGCAACATCCGTCGATTCTGTCGCTGACTTCGATGCCTACAAATTTGTTGCCTACCAACACTTTGCATAATCCGATTCCACCTTCTAATAGTGATCTGAATAGACTAATTCCGCCTCCACCACCGCCTCAAATGGCTCACTCTTCTAGTGTAATACAGGTAATATTGCGTAAAACTAAATTTGATCATTAATTTAATCACAAAATTAAATCACTTGCTTCAAACATAAATTTTCGCTGTAATTTGTTTAGCTAACCTTCAGTCCCTTAACAATATTTCCAAGATTTTCTTTCCTATTTTAGGGTGATCAAATTTATATTTGGAGAAGCATTTTTCATTAAAAATAGATTTGTGACTTCAGTTTCAATTTAAAATAGCGTGCTAACAGTATATGACTGTAATCTGCTGTCCTTCTTCATCATACTTTTATTCAATGCAATAAAGTTACCTTGTATGAATTTTAGTAGCAGTTCTTGAACGATGAATTTTGTTTTGCAGATGCTAGCTGTCATGTGAAAATTCTGTGTCTTAAAATTTCTGACCTAATAATACCATCAGTACAAAAATACATACCGTAATACCTGTAATTACTCCCCTCCCTATAATTACTCCTCCCCTGTATGGATTTTCACATCCTGGTTCGATCCCGTTCGGAGCCCTTGCCACTTTAACCAAAACTGAATGCATATTCGTGTAGATCTCATCGAGTTACGTATGTTTAGCTGGTTTAAAAAATATTTTGTTCTCAAAAACTTGGAGAAAAATGTCTCCGACATTTGAAGTGGCTTCGGAATATGGTGTTTGAAAAATTACTCCCCCGGGGGAGTAATTACAGGGAATACGGTATTTAACTTTAAGTTATTCACAAACAGCGTGAAATTTAGTTGTCGAAAGTGAAAAGCGAGATGGCATCGCCTATGCGCAGGAATAGAAATCAATCCTTGTCTCCTATGGATATGGACATCGACGACGAGTCGGAAAAAACAAATATAAGAGAGAAGAACTCCAAAAGCGGCAGTCGCAGTGAGAATGTGAAGGCAGCCGACGAGGCAATGAAAGCTGCGTTGAAGCCGTACTTTGCGTATGTAACTTTTTGTGAAATTGTTTCCTAATTTGTGTATTTTAGGAAAAGACTCATATCCAAGGAAGTAAGTTCCTTTCTAATATTTCATGTACCTTTTCTTAAAAATGATTGTTCAGGAGTATAAGGAGATTATGAAAAAGGGCGTGAAAAAGCTGCGAGACTGCAAAAACTTGCGTCCCGAAAAAGTGGAGCGATTCGTGAAATCCTATGTCGATATTGCTAGCAAACGAAGAAATGGTAAATAGCCGATTAAATACTCTTTCTATGTAAAATAAATTATTAACGGTAAACCTTCATAATACAATAAAAATGTACTCGAATTATTTTTCAAATAACAGAGCAATAACTTATTATCAAATTTGAGGTAAGAAAATGCTGTTTTGTGCATAAGTTATATTATAATGTCACAACTGTTCTAATAAGAATTTAAACTTTGGTCGATTATAAAAGTTATTAATAATATGATGCATTCCTTTTCAGGAATATCTAACATTAGTGTTTCCGTTCTAAGATTTCGTACTCGCTGTCTTTATTGTTTATAGGAGGGCAAATTAGGCATTCTTGATATGCGTATTTTATATTTGATGAGCAGAACTGAATTGTCATCTACATTCTTATTTATTAGATATCAAAGCATTTTTCAAAAAGTAACACGAATAAATTCATTGAAATATCAACAACATTTCTGTTGAACTATATAGGAATTGACTGCACTTAGCAAAATTGAAACTTTCATTGTTGAAAGATATCATTTTAAGCAAACAACAGACATTTTACATATGAAAAAGAATATAAATGTATATAGAGCATAAACAACATTTATGGCTAAGGTACATGTAAATTGAATAAGCGAAGAAATAAGAAATTTGTAAAGTTCGAATGAAAGAATCCCTGAGGCACTAGGTATGTAACAAAATACTGAGTAAGGTCAATGAATATGCGATTTGGTACAGCAGTTGTATTTGTTATATGAAATAAATTTGGTAATACTGGAGTGAATGAGATAATACTGACCTTTGGTGAACTAAAATATAACATTGATAATACAATTTAAATAACTCTGCCAGATTATATTTTTAAATGCTCGATCTACAATTTGCTACAATGGCTACAACTATGGGTGGTTTTTTTTGAAAATCGAAATACATATTCTGGCAAAGTTAATAAATCGGAAACAAGACACAAATAATGAACATGGTTTGCCATTTTAAAAATTTCTAATCTCAACATGATTCATTATTGTGTGTAGTTTCCAAATTTCGGTCATTTAGCTAGATATTCCTTGCTGGCTATCAATTTCGTCCTTTGGCTCACTTTTAACAGGGTTAAAAGCGGCTACTCGCTCGGGTGTTGCGGCCATAACGACAATATCTGTAAGACAGTTAATCCAAAATTCTTTGTTGCCTTGGTGCTCCTCCCATTGCAGAATCGCGTGAGAAGCTGCTTCTTCGATTTGATGCAATTTGGCGTTCAAAAGTTGAATTTGTTTTTGGAGAGATTCCATGTCAGAGTGAGAATTGCGCTCAATTGTAGCGACGTTCAACTTCTCCGTTAGTTCACGGACTGTCTCTTGCAACTGTTGAATTCGGCCTTCGTTGTACTCTGTTTTAACGTTGTACACCTGATAAAATAAAGTTAATATTTTATTAAATACCAGTATAAAATTTTTACCTGACAGTTAGCACATTTTTTCGGACTTGAAGCGTGAATGTCCAAATGACCACTGCTAAAGTTTATTCTTTAGATCGAGATTTGTATATATACGATAATTACCTTCCACTGGTTTGTGAGTCAGATACAGCTGGCGAAGGTTGCTCGGGATTTTCCAAGTTTTGAGATGACTGCGAAGAAATAACTGCATGTTCGCGATATTGGAACTTGTCGGTATTCACTGATTTGCTCGATGGAATATCACTCTGCTCCTGAAAAATTAATTTTAAGGAACTTTTGTAGCATTTGATCTTCAACGATTACACTATAGTCAGCATCGCTAGATTCTTTAGAATATGAATCGTATTTGAAAATATTCTAATCATTTTCTCACTTTAGATAACGATTTTGTAATAGGCTATCAAAATAATCGTAGTTGTCTATTCTGCCTAGGGAATCACAAAAGTGATTTTCATTTCGCAAAACAAACTAATTACCTCAATTTCATTGGCCAAACCATCGACATTGGTTAACTGCTGAGGCACTCGAGCTTTCCTTTTGTTACGTCTTCCGCTATCGCTACCGCCCATGCTTCCATTTGGTGAATCGCCCATATTGCCTCGAACAGACAATAATGTATCAATCACCGAATTAAGCTTGCCCATAGCAGTGTCAGCCTAAAGTTAACATGTGCTATAGAACAATGTTAAGAATAAATAAAATTGCTGTCGTAAAGTTTAAATTATAGTCGTAACAAATTTCGTCAAAATTGATATTGGTACATCATATTCCAATTTTGCAATTAAACAACAAAAAATGTTTTGCTAAAAAGACACGATGACAATATTTCCCTCCGATACTAAAATGCATTATAAAAACCGTGTCAATGTTTGCTGATATCAGAGTTTGCAAACACTTTTGTAATAACATAATTTGCGTAGTATTAACAAACCTTTGTTTCGATGTGTGACCCGACAGAAATATTCAGATTCATGTTGCGCTCAGAAACATTATTCGTGCTGAGATGCGAGAAGCTTTTGCTCATTCCCTTGAATGGAGATTTGCTACGACCTGCACCAGCACTTACTCGGGATCTCTTGGCAATTGGTGGATTGGAATGACTTGAAGTTCGACTCGAAGCAGCCATTAGATTCTCTTGTTGCAAACGCGCAGCCATCGCTGCAGCCAGAAGCGCTGTGCCCTCTTCCGTCATTTTCCCGGTATTGAAATCATCCATGCTTTGATTTACACATGCATTGTTTGCCAACCAAGTAGCGAGCCAAGATGCATTATTTTGTCCCATTGCTTGGCCTATGGAATCGTTGTTTTGATTAAATTTCGGCGTAGAAGTTTGAGCAGCGAACTTTTCGTCTCCTTGAGTATTAAAAGCTTTACTTTTTAACTTTTTCATCAATTCCACGCGATTATTGCTGGACGGGAATATCGAATTTCCGCTGGGCAAAGGACTCTGTCCCTTGATGAAATGGCCGTTGCCGTCGTTACTTAAGAACATGTTCAAATTGAGTGCCGCCAGCTCGTTACTGCTCGGATATGTACAATCATTGTTATTGTTGTAAACCATTGAAGGCGATGCTGAAGAGATTTTGTCGCTGTTGGGCGAGTCAGTGTCTCGATCATCGTCTGGACCTGACTCATGCGATTCCATAATTCGACGTAGAGTTTCAGTATCCAATGGAGCGCCTAGAATGTAGAAAGTTGAATATTTTTGAAGTTTAGTAAAAGTGTTTACTTTGAATATTAAGAATTCAAGAATGTATTTTTACGTTGTTCTATTGTCAAGCAGTTCTTTTTAATTATGAAAAACTGTCACATTTTTAAACAAAGCTAATGCTGTCAACATACTAACTACTACACTATACTATTAAAATTACCTTCTATGAAGCTTCTAGCCAAAACTGCAACATCGCCTGGGTGGCCATGTTTGGACATGCTCTGCATGTGAATGTGTAAAGAAGTTTTATCAGGAAACGCCCAATTACAGCATCGGCACATGAACATTCGAGAGATCTGATGGAACTTCAACATGTGAGATCGGAGTGTCTCGTCTGCTAAAATAAACAGTTTGATTTGGGGCATTCAGAAGTTGAACAATATTAACATTACTGGTGAAACACAAAATGTTAGCGCATCAACGCAAATAAAATTAACGCTTACGCGGAATTTCCTGATTGCATTGAGTACATGTGTAGCTCTTGAAATGCGCTTGCATACGGTGACGACTCAAGGAAGAGGAATGACAAAATATCTTTGGACATACTGAACAAGGAAATTGGCCTAAAATAAATACTATAAAAATTAAATTTATTACATTACTTATGCCGAAAAATTACGACAATTTATTGGCAATTTTGGTTTTGGAATAAAATATTTTATATATTTCATTAATTCTTTTAATGTTGAGTCGACCAAAGCTGTAATATTCGGGGGCTTCCCTTCAAATTAAGATGTGACTCTATAGGCATCTCGAACGAATAAAGTAACATAGATTCTAAAAAGAATACAAAAGCTGAACCAGACAGAAAGTCGTCACTATAGCTATCTCAAAGGTTTGTGTCGTAAATTTAAAATGCTCTATAGTTATCTGTAAGAGGAAAATAACAACTAAAGCTATATAAAATACCTTTCAGATCTGGTCGCTTGAGCTCGGTTCGGTACGGCATAATGAATTCAGGCAAGTTATGAAATAAGTAGAATAATAAGTAGCTTCAGGATAATAAGCAGCTCTGAAATTAAAAAAGATACAATAAATCTCTTGCTTTAAAAGATATGACATCAATCATCGACGAAGCGATAATGCAAAGATAAAACAATGTCAATCATTTAAATCAAGCATTAAAAATCCTCTATAAAGTGAAATGATATAAATTAATATGCCTTAGGCATTCAACAGTGATATGTTGTTTCCCAAATTAAATTTTCGATTAGATTCGTATGTGTGCTATTGAAAAGATAACGGTAGGTTTTGTGCCTAGTATTTATAGATGGGTCTATTGTAATTCATTGCATTTCCTGAACACAACTCTTCCTGTGATGCTTCTTCAGTGCTTTGATAGCTCTCATTCGTCGTCCATCACCACAAACCATTCATAGCAGTAGCATCGGCAGCCATTAGTGCGCAGGGGATTTCCGGGGTCATGGCCATTTTTGTTTCTCTTTCTATTCATCACACCCTTTCACCTTTCTCTCTCTTTACAACGCCGATAGAAGCCGTCGATTCTTCTTTTCTACTCGACGCGATCGCAGCACCAATTGGTAGTTGTTTGAGAGTGCTTCCATGGGGCCTGCAATGGCATGCCTGCCCCTTCAACTTCATCTCATTTAAGTCCTCTCTCGTCTATTACAGTCGTATAGGTGCAGGTTTATTCCCGGAGTCGTTTTATTAGGCTTAAAATGCGTTTATTAGCTATTTACTTTATACATGACATTTCATGATGCCAAACAATTTAAGCAACCCTAGGAAGGTAGAGGTGGTCTAAAAAATTTCATGACCGATATTTAGCTCATAACATCTGGTATCCTTTATTATTGCTTAAAACACTTCTCAAAAGGTAACATGTGACATGGAAACTTGTGACATAACAAAACGACAATTTCCGTGATAAATTGAGGCAGTGGAGACATAGCGACTGTGTATTATTTTAAACTCTAACAGCACTTTTTTGAAGAAAAAAATAGAGTTAAAAGGTAGTTAATATTGTTTTAATGGTGAGGACTGTACCCATAAACATGTCAAACAATTCCAACCAATGTTTTTCAATATGTAAGACAGTATTTTTAAGAATCACTCTAAATGAATTTTTGTGGCACAAAATAAGTGGGAATTTGTTTGTTCAGCTCGCTTCCGGACAGCGAGCTGTTAATTCAAGCACTCCTGGATTACAGTCTATTGTTATATGCAAATAAAAAGCACTCTAGAAAGGTCACCGGAGTCCAAGAGACAATGCCGTTCTTTGTGTGTTGGCCAAGTACTAGCATATATTGTGACAAAATAATAAAGAAACATTAGTTAGCAAGAAACGAAGATTTGGAAAACAGAATCTGGGTTTTGAGAAGCGGCTTCTTGAGCGTAGCAAAACAAAATCCAACATGCACTTACACACAAAAGGAGGACGAGCTGTTGCTACCTTTAGAGCATCGCCCACACTAAATTCGAATGGTCTCCACTACTCCCAAGAAACGATAATAGGATGACCCAGTTTGGATGTAGCAGCAGACAAGTGAAGAAGCACAGGCACCACACCAGCTCCATGCTGGTCGATGGCGGGAGAAAGAAGACGAGACAAATGTCAAAGCACCGCTCGGAATTGCATAAAAGGGGAAAGGTGCTGCTGCTGCTTGAACTGTGCTCCCATCTCAACCACCTTAGGTAATCAGAGGAAGGGAAGAGCGGTATCTTAGGCAGGTCGGGAGCGGAGAGCCTGACGCAACAAGCATCGACGCTGATGTGGTCATCATCGTAAAAGGTTGTTGCAACTATACGATTCAGGTGAAAATATGATAAACGTGGCACAGGTATTTAGAAAGTAGGAACTGTACGTTTATTACGAATCAACGCGAAAATTATAAAACAGAAATTTATGAGTAATAAGGTAAACAATATACCTTTTTGATTGATAAAGTAAAATACTTCACGTATTTAACGGATATTTACATACTTCTAAACGCTGTTAATGCAAGTAGAGCATGTTCTTTAATGTGCTTCCTCCTGCACAGCAGGCCCGTAGTCAGAAAAAATTGGGTGCCATTGAGAGGAGTAAAACTTGCATTATCAGGGGGTAATTTTTCACACATTGTTTCAGGTTTTTATTTCGGGTAGTAACCCATAAGATCCACCTATGTGCTTGGGTACAGGAGGCTAAAATTGAATTGGTTTTTAATTTAGAATACAAATGGCAATACTAAGGCACCCCCACTTATAATACACCCGCTTAGCCAGCAACAGTAACGTGTATACTGTGTAGATAAGTGAGTAGGAAGTGGGCAAGCATCGAGATTTAAGGCAGGAATAAGTAAGAGTGTGGACCCATTGTTGCGAGCAATGATATAGCCGAGCGCATTGTTGTTAGTAGTTTGTTAGATTGAGTAAACATTAACGCTGCTACATTTATTTGGTGTGAAGTGAGTGCGGGAATGCTTTCCTGGCTGAGAGTTAATTCAGATGGACATTGAGCAATACATTGGATCGAGAATATTTCATGCTTATTCGATATGATACAAAACTAAAAGTATGCCAGATATCTAAATTTATATTTTTAATATATAGTTAAATAATAACGCAAGTAAATAGAGTATTAACCCTTCATTGCCTAGTGTATCCGAATAGATACGCAAACTTTGATGTAATTTTTCGCCAATTTTTTGATCTCCTAGCTCAAATCTGATATTGCTCTTATATAGCCAACTTTTTGTACTGATTCAGGGTATGTAATTTGTTTAGCCACTTTATCTACGATTTTGGCCTGAAAAATGGCCATTTTTGAGACATACCCCCGAAAATCGAGGAAAATTGACGAATTTTGGGGGTCACCTTAAATTTTCCAATTTCTAAAAACCTTCGTAACTTTCGAAATTTGGCACCTTTTGCGGAAATTTAAAAAAATTTGCCGTGTAAATCGGCTACGTGGAATCCAATTAGCTTGTCAAATTCCGTGCGGGACCTGATTTTTTGGCTAAAATTTGAATTCGCGCTAAAGTTTGGGACCCGTGAAAATCGACATTTTTGGTCGAATTTCGAAAAAATAATATTTTTCCCGTTATCAGGGGCCCAAATGTGCTCTGTATACCAAAAATCAGCAAAATCGTACGGTCCGGCAATAAAGGGTTAAGGGAATAAGAAGTAAGTTTAGAAAGGAATCCATAAGGACAGACGATAAGTATGAGTAAATTCCGTCTAGTCATGAAAGTACGCGCTTTTCGCTTAGGAGGTATGCAAAAGAATGCTCCCGAAAATGACGTAATACATAATCTTCAATAACATCTTCAATACAACGATATCTATTGGCGAGTAATGGGACATGGAAGAATCCACGTTCTGGTCAGTTACGATCAGTAGTCTCCAAGAATCTCGGACATACAAATAAACACTTTCAAGTATGCAAACACAACATTAATAGGTGATGAGAAGCGGAAAACAATATAACAAACAAATAATATAAAAGAATATCATCACATACGTACTACCTTTATAACACAAGCGACCAATTCATGGTCCACACTCGCATGAGTGCGGTGGTAGCTCTAAGCCGAATAATAGTACCGTAACTAGTCTTCCACCAACCACGGAAGTAGCAGCAATAGGGACTAAACAGCCCCAATCAACAGTCGAGAATTGCAGCTACTCGAAGGGGACAGCCAGCGCATTCAGCGACTGGCTGGCTTATAAGAGCCAAGGCACTAATACAACTGCAGAAAAGGGTCTCGGGTGGCAGACAGTCAGGCAAAGGGGGAGCACAGAAGGCTGTCGCACACACAGCTCACTGCTGCCGGCTTGCTGTGCTCGAGCATTCCTCCATTCGGCGAACCTCCCCGCACAGTCAAGACCTCCCGCCTGTGGTTGTGGCCTCGCCTCCCCGCCCACAGCAAGCGGGATGCTCTTTGGGTGTCGGGCTGCCACTGTCAGCCTTGCATTCCCATTCAGCCACTACAATACTCCCAAACAGCCGACTTGAGTAGTATTGGGGTCGAATAATACACGAACGATAGGGGAGCTTTGAAGGGATGGGGCAAGGACAATCTTTGAATAGGTGGCGAGATCGACGTGACATGGGCTGCTCCTGCTTACTTTCAATTCACCTGTCGCTTTCTCTGCTCTCCTATCGCCCCCCCCCATCAATCCCAACACCAATACCCACCATATAGCCAACCATAAAACTTTGTTGTGCTTCGAGAGCGACCCGACTGTTACAAAACCCAACCCACTCATTTGTCGAGAAAGGGAAACAAGCCACAAACATAATAACTCGTGACTGTTCTTTCATGTAATCAGAGGTAATTTCTTTGGCGTCGCGGGAAAGCTATTTTGTCTAGACCGAAAAATTATAGCAGTTCATAGGTAAGGGAATTTGTTCGCCAAAAAAACTTATCTCTCAGTAAAACATTTAAATTTCATTTTCAGAAACTTTTAGTGATGAAGCTTCACATTTGAAAGACTAAAAAGTTTGTGTGATGGTAATTTTAAGCAAGGTGTCCAAAATTGATTTCTTTTTTACTACAAATTTGTTCCGTAATCGAAGAGATCACCTAACAAGGGCACACTTATTCGAGAAATTTAGCTGTTCAACATTATCTTGCATCGGCAGACAAACTTTTTTAATCTAATAAAGTCAAAAAATCCAACAAAATTCAGAACCAGAATATAATTATTGGGATAATAAGGACCGATATCATCAGATTAGCTGAATTTTGCATTTGGAAGTGTTGCCATGATGAGCTTGTGGCCATTGTGTAGATGTGGGAAATAAGTTACAATGAATGAAAGTGTACAATTATTGGCTCGGAAGTGCTTTTCCAATGCGCATGAAGATACTGATGGACGTTGAAGGTCAAGCAGGCACACAAAATATTTAGCGCATAATTGCAGGGAAAGGGACTTGGAGGCTCGAAAGGATAGCTATTTTGAGATCAAGGAGACAAAGAAATAAAAGTGGCAATTCATGAAATAAATTGATGGCACAAAATAGCATTGGAAACAACAATGAAATAGCCTCGCTCTTTGGCGGCCAGTCGCTTCCCTCCTAAGAAATTGGAATATTTGATAGGGCCAATTCGCGGTGGGCCGGCTTCCCTCTCAAAGCATCCCTTGGCAAAGGAACAGCGTGTACAAAGGAGTACTGTACTTAAAGGAAATGATGGTTTGGCTAAGGAGGCCTCTGAGCTAAATTTTGTAAGGTCATATTGCTATTATACAAGGCTTCGAGAAAAACGCAGAAAAAAGAGTGAAAGAAAAATTTCCCATATATAATCTTGAAAGTATTGAATTGTAGGAATTCGATAATGATGCCTATCTTTAGCAATCAGATCTTGTACAGACAAAGAATCTATTAAAGAAACATTTTATCAGAATTTTTTTCTTCAAGCATTTAGCAAATATATTGTTCATTACAAACTATATATCAATAATATATAATTTCCCAAAAATTCGCAAAAAATATATTTATGACATGCCTTAAAAATTTATTTGAAATCAAATCAACGCTGGATTTAGGATTCGGGGCTGTGATTTCCAAGGTAAAAATTTATTTCACGTTAAATTCTGTTCCGCGTTTGAGAATTATAAAATGACGAACCAAGCTTGTTATGTCTACTGAATTTGGACTAAAATTTACAATTCGAGACTGTAAAATAGAACTCGTTTTGTTGAGCGAAGGAAAGAGCGAGTTTGTCAGTTGAGAAGAGCCTTGAAAAGAGGAACGCTTTTAACAAAACTCCATTAAATCACCTGTTGTTGTTGGGTTGTTGGTGGGGTCGGCGGGAATGAGACAGCAGCCCGCTGCCTCGAACGATGATTATACCATCGCGCTCCCGAATGAAATTAATTGAAATCTAACAGTAAACCCGCTTTTGGTGGCTAGACAGACGAGCCAAGCATCACTCCCTGGGTCCTTTCCTGTCATTTCAATGCCTACAAAAAATGTGCTACTCCGCTTGATGGAGTCCCAACTTTGGACGTACAGGAGCGAAGAGCATTAACACACATGCACGGCGAAGGTGGCGGCAGCGGGACTTGGGCCTTGTTTTGTGTTATTTTCTGTACTGCTGTTTCAAGCGGGCGCCTTTCCCGCGATGCTGCCGGGCTGACATGGCTAATTCTACTGCTACTGTCGCTGTTTTGACTACCTTCAATGACTATCAAATTGAAATGGGATGGAGCGATGGCAGCAGCATAAAACCGGAAATTTCACAACGCGCGCATTGAATCAGCCACACAGCAGTTGGTTGGCCATGAGTTGGAGCAAAGGGAGCGAGAGTAGCAGCCAACATACACAGCAACACAAGCATTAAAACTTCTCAACAACAATCACAACTCAACACGAGACGTGTCGAGACTGTCGGGACGGGTGGCTGGGTTGTTAACACACAGGAAGCGAGGCGCCTAGTTGCTTAATCTCCACACCTTTTCACGCACAGTATGCTTGGGGCCAAACAGCACAGACCTACACAAGAGGATCACTCTCAATGATCACAAAACTCAATGATACTCAAGCAATATTTTGTTATAATAACATCTCTAAAAGGATTGTAAAATAAAATTTTACAGCCTCCACAACGCATCTCTCTATTTTGGGCAAATGAGTGAGCAATGGGAAAGAATGGGCTTGAAGGAAAAATGCCCATACAAATTATGCTCATAGGCGACATTTCAGTGTGTGAAGACCGAAGCGCACCTTGGTTTTCCCAAAGCGATTCTCTATCAAGCAAGATCTCTATCTTGGCATGGCAAGGCTTGTCACACAATGGGCATGTTCCTATTTCGCAAAGATCGAAGATACAAAAGTCTCATGCATAATAATAAATCAAGAGCAGCTTCCTTGTCTGATTTTAGATCAAAGTCATGCTCTAACGTTTTAAGCTCAAAGGACATTGTATAAGATCAACCAGAATAATTTAAGTATTCATACTATTATTGCGTTAATATTTGAATTTGTCGATAAAACAATTCGAAACTATCGAAAGCAGCACCAAATTTTTAAAACGGCAGAGTGAAAACAATTATAAAGCCTTAAAATTAACACACAATACTTTTGAATTGCGAGATAAAATTTGTTCTAGGCATGAAATTTATAAATTTATATAATGCTGACACGAACTAGCACTACACCATTGGTATCAGTATCCCAAACTACTCTGTGCTTTAATGTCCTTTAATTTTAGACCTATTGACTGATCTTCACAAAAATATCTCAAATTAATCATACTTGCACTTTAACATTGGGACACATAAAATACCACAGAGCATTCGTTCTACTTCACTTAACATAAAAATACCTTTCTATATTTGGAATATTAGCTTACTATTCAGCTTGACTCACAAAAATAAAAGTTACTTATAACTGTACGACTTATACTTACTTATTAAACTAGAAAAGCGCAAAATTGTATAAAATCAACATAAGTTTAGTAGAGCAGTAAGGAATGTGCATGAAACAAATTGGAATATGTCAACAAGCAAGACAAGAGGATTGCTCAGGTATAGCTCTCAGTCAAACTTTCCATGTTGAGCAATAATGATGAGTAGATTGATAATATGGGCGTCGGGCAATAAAAATACCTGTAAACTGTATAGACAAAAAAGCAGGAAGAGAGCACAGCCATAGGCTAGAGCACAGAGTGACAAACAGTCCAAATGACGGGCTGTTGTGCCGTCATGAGTCCCACAGGCTTAATCTCCTTTGTCGCCGATGCTTCCACACAAACACAGAGAGCGAATGCGGCGTCGGAGGAGTATTGCACCCGCCCGTCACCATCGCTGGTCCATGCAACTATTTTAGTTGTATCCCTCCCTTTTTGTTCAAAGCAATGACAGTGACAACTTCTGGTCCTGCTATTGGACGACCACAAATGAGAGACCGGGGGAATGTTGTGCCGCATGTGCCCATGCAGTCCTATTGGGTTGGCTTTTATGGTAAAGCATGAGCAGAGCCGGCTTGATCGTCCCCCGTCGCAGCACTATTCAATGTGCTGCCCTAAATTCGGCCTTCAGCCCTGCGCCATGGGATGAAAAATGGCCTTGGATGGGCTAGTGTTGCTTGTTGGGAGGATAGTTGCAGCACTCAGCAACACAAAGCACTGTAAAAGCTGTAGTGCAAAACATTCTCTATTCACGGCTATAATCGAGAAAGTGACATTGTAAGTGTATAGAGTAATGCATGTGACAAATGTAAAGCACACACAGTGCTTGTAATTATTATTGTAGCAAAACGTTATAATATAATGAAGATGCCATTTTCAAACACAGAGATTAATGATCGGCTTTTATGACAAATTTTGCAAAAATTATGAAAACCAATGTGATATTCAATTTTTATAGTATTTTAAAACGTGGTCAACGCTATTAAAATTTTCGAATGATGTGATAGTGAGTTGCTATGAATATAGGAGTGGGTATCAATTGACAACCTTTTTTTTGCTATTTCACATACAACAGAGAAGAATTATCACAAAATTTATAAAGTGGGCATTTAAACATTGACATAGAGAAAAATAGCTAACATTATCAAATAGTGGCTAGCGCTACATATTTGTATGTGCTATATATTTGTAAAATAACAAACACAATTTAATTTACAATTGTTGCTTTATGCCAAGATCAAAATGTCTTAGTGTATAAGACCACTTTATAAACAGTAGACATACAATTATTGTCAAAATCAAGAATTATCCTTAAAATCCGAAAATTGAGTGAACATAATTCTGTGAAAACGAATTTTATATCGAAAAAGGTATTATTTATCACATATATATTTCATGAATATTTTGACACGGTCATCGGTAACAACTTATCTGCTCTTCTCACGTATCAAGAGCATATTTTTGGTAACATATTTGCAACAGATCATTCAATAGTAAAATTGCGTGTTTGCGATCTGTGAGTATTAATCGACAAAACTGAATTTGCCAATAAATAGCAAAGCAACTTTTGCTTGGGAGTGACATCAAATTTCAGTAACCCCCACTGCATAACCCCCACCTCTAATTTTACCACTCCCTCTAATTATGCTCCCTCTGGAGGTCGATTGAATAATTATAACCCCGGGGTTAAATTAGAGAGTTTACGATATTCTTAATGCTGGAAATGATATATTCAAGGCATTTATATCCAGGTCCGTAGCTGGTAAAATATTCTGGGTGGCGGTAGAAAACATAACTGTGGAAGAAATTGCCCCGTAAACTTTGCTCCGAAAAATCTTTAAACTGAAATCGTCCTGTGAGTTGGAAAAAGCGTTGCATATGGAAGTTGTTCGCGGAATAGATCATTGCAGGCGAAAAAATCGCCACAAAGTCAGAAGATCGAAAATCCGGAACTCTTTGTTTTTGAGAAGATGTAACTTCAATAATTATGTTTTCGATTTTTTGAATTTGTGTTGTATTTTCACCTAGAATGCGCTATTCCGCGGACAGTTTCGATATATATTGCTTTTCCCAATTTTCGCAACATTTTCAATTTAAAGCTTCGTATGTTTTCGGGGTTATTTCCGCGAAGCTACTTTTCATATAACGGGTTAATAATTTCCGGAGTTTGAGAAGGAAAAATTTGCAGTTTTAGTGGTATTAACAAAAATTTTCTGCACAATGTTCCGGATTTGGGGTGTAAGTCTTTAATCCACCTGTTTACAACAACATTTAAATTGTAATTACATGATTACAGATTATTCTTTAAACGAATATATTGATCTTTGTTGTGTATTAAATCAAGGATCTTGAATCTTTCGTCACCGCAGAGGCATCCGCCGTCATAACAGAAGTCTGAAATACTCACCGTATTATCGTA
The DNA here is from genome assembly GCA_022814885.1 of Ditylenchus destructor. Classification (NCBI taxonomy): domain Eukaryota; kingdom Metazoa; phylum Nematoda; class Chromadorea; order Rhabditida; family Anguinidae; genus Ditylenchus; species Ditylenchus destructor. The sequence goes on from JAKKPZ010000002.1 coordinate 1,479,828, forward strand.
GTAAGTTAAAATGTTGAGTATGTCGCATGGGATTTTGGGAAGTGCATTCTTAGGGGTGCTTATTTTGAAAGGTACCTAATTAGGGTAACTTTTTGAGGGGAATTCGAATATGAGGTCAAAATTTAGCTAAACGTAGACAAAAATTTTTGTCACGTTTACCTTTTCACCAAAATTGCATTCTTAGGGGTGCTTATTTCGCACACGTTTACCTTATTAAGGGATCAAATATCACTTTTGTGAGGGAACTTAGAACATATAGTACGTTACGACCCAATCTTACCCCATAAACATTGCGAGGCGCCGGAGGCGGCGAGCCAGTCCTGTGGTCGGGCGCGGAGCGACCTACCTTCTCCCTTGGAATGTGAGGGAACTTAGAGCATATAGTCTTACATGTACACAAAACTTTTAATCGGACTCCCGTAGGGAGCCCCAACCAGCTAGTGTAAAGTAAATTTATAAAAATTGTATAGCAGTATAATGTTGAATAATTTCGGAAGTTTGAGAAGAAAAATTTTGCAGCTTTAGTGGTACTTACAAAAACTTTCCATTAGAAAAAAATTATTCTTTAATCTTTATGAATGGAGGATTATGAGAAATAAGAATGAGGATTATTATGTGACCCAAGCAGGGACGCACCCAGGATTTTTTTTTGGGGGGGGGGTACGTTTTAGTGCAAATGGCCATTTTGGGGGGGGTACCGGGCCAAATTTTCGGGTTTTGGGGGGGGGGTACGGCCCCGCATTTTAAAAATTTTTCAAGAACAGTTTATTAACCAATTTTTTTCAAAAATTTTTGCCTGCGGCGCATTTTTTTGCTATTTATAGATAAAACACTAATATGGGGCGAAAAAAGCGCCGCAGGCAAAAATTTTGAAAAAATTAGCTGTCTGTTTAAAAATTGACTAAAATTTATCACTGAAATAAATTATAACATTGAAATTTTCGAATATTTATTGAAAATTGCACAAATTTTCGGGCCAAATTTTTGAAAAACAATGACAAACTACAAAGGGAAGGAGAAAACAGCGCCGGAGGCGAAAATTTTTTGAAATGTTAAGCTTGTTTGCGAAAAATTTCGCTTAGAAAACTTTAGTGTCCCGCTTTTCCCAAATCTTTCTCAAAATTTCCTCCCGGTGTCCCGCCTTTTTCCCATTTTGGGGGGGGGGGGGTACATACCCCCGGTACCCCGCCCCTGGGTGCGTTACTGGACCCAAGAGTTTACAATCGGGCCAAAACACTTTCAACAGTTAGCGTCACTATTAACGGCGGAACACTTTTAACTGCAACATATATAATTTTCTTTAAAAATTCAGAGTTTTTATTAACAGCGAATAATGTGTAAACTGTTTCTTTTTCCGTGAGAATTTTCAATATTTGGAAATTGAGATTTTGTCTATACGATATTTTAGTGTTCTGTAATAACTAGAGTGAGGATTTTTAGGTACGTACCTAAAAAACCTAAAATAGGTATTTTTAGGTACGGTACCTAAAAAAAACCTAAAATGGGTTTTTATACCTATTTTAGGTTTTTGAACCTGAAATGGACTTTTTCGAAGATTTTTAGAGCATTTTTCATAATTTTGAGAAATTTTGGAAGATCTTTGGAAATTTTTGAAAAATTTGTAGAAATTTTGAAAATTTTTTTGGAAAATGTGGAAATTTTAAGAAATTTTTTTGGAAAACTCGTGAATAAATGGTTCAAATGAAAATGTAATATATGGGCGAAGTAGTCGTGGAAGGCATGCATTTTATCTGATTGAGTCCCACAACGCTTTGGCAAGTACAGTAATTAGAAAATAAGTTATTCAGAAGGGAGCTATAGAAGGGGGCTAGCTCAAATCTGATATTGGTAACCCCCTCTAGAATCGTATTTAAGAGGGGGTTACCAATACCAGATTTGAGCTAGCCCCCTTCTATAGCTCCCTTCTGAATAAATAAATGTTTCCAAAATTATCATTCAAATTCGCGCCTTTGTCGCATTTGCTGCTTATCTTAAAATGCGTGCCTTCCACGACTACATCGCCCATACATAAAACGCAAAATAAATAAAAAACGGGTAAATATGGATTATTATTATTTTGCCTAAAAACCATGAAAACTTAAAATACCTTTTTTGTCTTTTTTCGTACCTATTTTGGACTTTTGGCGTACCTTTTTAGGTACCTAAAACGAGATTTTTCGTACCTAAAAATCCTCTCTCAAGTAATAACTTACACTTCCAAGTTTGATTGTTCCACAGGCACTTTCCAATGCATTTGGCTTCTTCCCACCAACCGCAATCTGATATGATTTCTTCAAGAATAATCCCATCTTGCGCGTAAGTAAAACGTCCCAATGTCAGGAGGACAATGACAAATATTAATGAATTAATTTTAGATCCCATTAAATTGATAAAGTAAATAGCGTAATGCGTTTCAATAACATGAATTCAACAAATGATTTTCTCGCCCTTATTAGCACGCAGAATGACTAATAAGGCCTGTATAATTGTTGTAAAGTGCATCACATTTTAACAAAAAAAATTTCATGAATTCATAAGTGCAGAAATAATGGTGAGCAACAGCGTATGTATAACTAAGTGGATTATTGAGTCTGAGATTTCTAAAATATTGCAAAAATAAAAAACTAAAAAACATATTACGGCGGAATATGAAATTACCGAATTTCAATTTTCCTCGGGCGAATCTCCCAAATAACTAATCTAACTTTGCTTGTGATCAATGTCTAATGCGTAAAAACGGTAAAAACGCACACAAGTGACATGTTTTGTGTATATTTCCTATTTACAAAAAATTAACCAGGGGCCGATCCTTATCAATGGCAACTTGGTGCCAAGTTGCCAAGTCCGCTGTCCTTATCACATGCCAAGTTGCCAAGCCAAGTTTTCCAAAACTTGGCATGGCGGTCCTTATCAAAGCTGCCAAGTTACCAAGTCCCAAGTTGCCAAGTTGGCATGAAAACTTGGCATTTCAGTCCTTATCAAGAAAACTTGGCACCAAATACTTGGTAACTTGGTGCCAAGTTGCCAAGCCGAAAATAGTACTTGGTAAAGTGCCAAGTTTATAAAAAACGCATGATTTTTCAAACTTTTTCCAAAATTTGATGTTGATGACTCTATATCAACTTTTTCTCTAGATTCCGATGCACTTTTCAGATTTTTTCAAGTTTACGATTTTTTCACTGAAAATGCACTATTTCGAAAACACCCCATTTTCGAGGCGATTTTCACTATATTTTACCAAGAACGTCTCAGATACCCACGGTGTCTTTGTAAAAGTTGCTCAGGGCATTGAGTTGTACACGCCTGTTAATCATTCATCCTAAATTTCAAAATAATAGAAATTTTCAAAGTTATCCATCAAAATGTACAATATAATACAAATAGTTGACAAATAAATAAATGAAATTGATAAATATTCGCTATTTCTCTTCATTCTCAATCAAAAAGTATGATCAAATAATGAATAGTCAATAAAAACAGTTAAACTGAGCACTAAAATTGTTATTTGAACCGAATTCATCAGTGTAATACATGAAATATATGATTTAAAATTGAATTTGTTGAACATAAATAGTGAAAATTATTAAGGAAATGCCATTTTCAATCAAAAAGTACAATACAACGCAAATAATTGACAAATTAACAAACTTGGCATATTTTTGGAAAACTTGGCATATGCCAAGTTTCGAAATTTTTGATAAGGACAGAAAAACTTGGCACCAAGTCGAAAAAACTTCGCAACTTGGCACCAAGTTGCCAAGTTTTTGATAAGGACCCAACAACTTGGCAGCTTGGCAACTTGGCATGCCAAGCTTGGCACTTGATAAGGATCGCCCCCAGAACATTCTTTTCATGAAATGTCAAGTTAAAACAAATACTCAGTCTGAGCAAGAGAACACCTGAGGTGATATTGTACTCTAGCAGTCAATTAAGTTTTAGTCAAAGATGTTCAAGTTTAAAATAACGGATTTTTGTTAAAACAAGTTTTTGTTACATTGTATATTTCCAATTGTCTATTTCTATAATTTTTCATAGTATATTAATGCTAATATTAGTGTTACTGTTTTCTTCATTTTCGTCACTCTTCTTCCAAGAAATTTCCATACTAATATTACCTTGTAACAGTTAAAATTTATATGCCAAATGAAAATCTGGCAACCAATTCTAATATTTTCCAATTCTATAACACTACAACAAACTTAACCTTTCAGTCATTTTTCAGTGCATTGTAAGGATTTCAAATTCGCCTCAAATGTTAGTTAGTCTCAAAACGAAGGCCATTTGAAAGTTCCGTTTAGCGAAAGGGAGTGGTTGTTTGATTTGTGAGTTGGTGTAGATGAATGTATGGGCGTACCAAGCACCTACTACGACTTTTGGTTCTTTAATTGTGCCTGATGAAAATCCTCTTTGAACTCTTCTCGCTTTCCTAGCTTGCCCGAGGATAATCACAATCATCACATGTCGTTATCCCTCACAACGAGCGGCTGATCTTATGCTTTTGTTTTTGAAATCGCCTGACGCCTCGAAATCGTTGACCTATCACCTATTATTGTCCAATGATTCCTAACCACTGAACTCCAGGTTTAATTTTTGTCGTCATTATAGTCTGCAAATTTTATATTGTAATTAATCAAAATATGTGACTGTTACGATCGATTTAGTTTATGATACAAACCAAGAGGAACTTTGGGGATCAAAGACAAATTTGTAGAAAAATTAAAATTTGCTTTTTCAATACAAAAACCGAGTATATATGTCTGTACCTTTTACTGATAAAGATTATATTTTGGGCAAATATTATTTCTGTAGATAAAAGTCTTAATTCTATAGATAATTTTTGTAGCTAATTTATTTGGAGCTTTTCCCGGCTATGCTGGTTTTCGGCCATGCTGAGTCCGAATTTGACATTATTTTTTACCTAGGATCGACCCTAAGGGTCGAAAAGGCCACCATTAATTTTTTGAAAAATCCATGTGGTTCCCCCTATGGTCCGAAGACTGAAAAAATCGATTTTTGAAAATGTGTCAAAATTTTTTGTAATGACTATTTTTAGGGGTATTTATTAAAACAACTACTTAGTTATAGGTGCTCGTTCAAAATGGGAAATTCCGCGGCTAGAGCAGGTTTGAATTAAAAAGAAACGAAAGTTATATTTTCCATTATTGAAATTTAGGAGTTCCTAATGGTTCTGAATCTGCTACATATTCTGATTACGACGAGAACACAATAAACCGAGGAACATTTAACAGGCCTAAGCCGTTACTTAAATTCCACTCTGTACATGGAACAAATGTACTTTTGAAACTTTAGTTACTGTGATTTTCATGGTTATGAATTTAGGTTACGCTGTTCAATGATGGAAAAATTGCTAGAAGGAAAGAATCGTTCTGTAAAGGATTGGTGTTCAGTAATCGGTAAGTAAAAATAAGCTTTAAAACCGAACACTTAAAAATAACATAAGTGTTATTTAAACAAAATTCATAATTATCTCGCCATAGGGTTAAATATAAAATTCAGGCCTATTACTGTTGATGAGATTGTGTGCCTTCGATTGTGCGACGTTGGTACGAATTGGTCTGGAGTTTTGAGGTGAGCCTTCAAATTAACGTTAATTTTGTGAAATCCTTATAATAAGTTAAAGCAGTGAGGTGTAACCTGGGGTGTCAAGTATTTGTCCAAAATTTTTTGGCTCAGTGCTAAGTCGTTAGTCACCAGCCGGTACAGGTTCGATTCCGCCTGGGTGAAATCATTTTTTGACTCCGGAATTATTTTACTCACGGGTTTTGAGCTACGGGGAACCCGATTCCGGGGTCAGATTTTGGGTTTCAAGATTCAGAATCCCGGATTCTGATGCACCATGGTACCAAATCACCAGTCCTGTGGTCGGGCGCGGAGCGCCCGACCTTCCCCCTTGGAATGTGAGGTACTGAGTACGTAGAGGGAATTGGTACAACTCAATCTTACCTCATAAATATTGCGAGGCGGCGAGCCTTCCCCCCTTGGAACGTGAGGGAACTTATAACACATAGGTATGCATGTAGACAAAATTGTTAATTGGACTCCCGTGGGGAGTCCCAAGCCGCTATACAGATGTATCTTTGCGCAGTTTGCAAGCAAAGTAAATATAACCTGGACATCTGTAAGAATAGTGTGAATTTGTTTAATGCTTAGATATATATTCTCAGGTTTGGTGTAACCAATGTCGATCCAGCAAGCTTTCGAGATATCGAGTTACCAAAGTAAATTATTACTCTTTGCGCTCTCAAAGCGTAATGTTCATATCCTATTTATAGATTTGCATGTCCTGATTTAACTTCCAAGCCAGGATATTGGGCCAAAGCATTGGCAGAACGCTATTCGGTTGAGAAATCCATCCTTCATTTTTTTGTAAGTTACGCACTTTTCTAAGACTTACTTAATACAGTCACACCTCGTTTATCGGAACCTCTGTTATCGGAAAATTCACTTATCGAAAACCATTTTGCCCGAAGGGATTTTTCATACAACTTTCCCTCAGTTATCGGAAACGATTTCTGAAAAAATTTGACAATAGGTTACCTTCTATTGATTTGTATTTTTAGGAAAAATATAAGAATTTCTTCTAAACGTTCACCAAACATTTCAAATTTTTAACCCGAATTCGAATTTTTACTAATACTTGGGCAAAAATCGCCCCAAAGTAGACAAAATTGCAGTGAAAAATTTGGAAAGGTTTTTTCCATACAAATTTCCCTCAGTTATCGGAACTCAGTTATCGGAAATTCAATTATCGGAAACAAATCGGCAAAATAAATCGTTTCCGATAAACGAGGTGTGACTGTATCTTAGTTATATTTTCGGTACTATTTAGCTATTGTACTTTTCTTAAATTTCTAAACATTGAGGGGATAATAACACAATAATGTTAACGAAAGGCTTGTATGAGAAAGCTAAGAATGCTTTTCGAAAAGTTGCTAAACAATGACCCATTTGTGCTTTAACATTGTTCTTGATATATATCGCTGTGTGAAAAAATTGGCAATTTGACCGCTTACCTTATTTGCTTTTAGGTAAATTCTGAGGGTGAGATGTACTATGGGATTAATGGTGTCAGCAAAGGGCTCTTCTTAAATGGTAAGAGAATTTTTAAAGTAATTTATTTAGCATGTGTTTTATAGGCATAAATGTCAGTCTTCCCATATGGATAATTATTGACATCTACGGAAACTCAGTTGGAGTTGAGTTTGTCGGTAGGACAATAATATTTGTGAGCATTACTCGTAAATTATCATGTTTTAGACCCAGCTGACGTTCACTTGCGAAGCGCAAAGAATTTGCGTGCAAAGCGCAATAAAACACCCCCGTTTTCGAGCAGTTCTCGCAACGAAGAATCCACAAGTGCCATTACTGTTTCGGCGGGAGACACTGCCACGCCTTCTCCTTCTATGACAAGCTCAACTTCTGCCAACAATTTAGGACTTACAGCAGCAGCATCCGGTGCCAGGAGCTCATCTACGCGAACCTCGCCTTTCTCATATTCTCGAATGATTCGCTTCCATAATGCAGTGAAAGGCATAAATATCAGTTTGGAAGGCGATGATACTGTGGCCTCTAGAAAGCACGGAGAGTATTACCTGGGCTATGTATTCACTGACAGGCCTGTAAAGATTGATGAGAAAATCGTGGTTATGGTAAGTATGTGAATTACGATAATTACTGAATTATTTTAAATAACTGTTTTAGATTCTACAAGTAGAAGAAGCATTTTCTGGTAGCTTGGCCTTTGGACTGACAAGTTGTGACCCGACCCAAGGTAAATTTTATTTTACTATAGTTTTATAATTCGAGCATTATAATGTACATTCATATCTTCATACATTTATTATATTGATTTAAGTGCCCGCATCTCGCTTACCTGTTGATTCCGATGAATTGCTTGAACGGCCTGAATATTGGGTTTGCATAAAGGACGTCGGAGCCATGCCTGCTGCAGGTGATAGAATGTCATTTTCACTTGATAGCGCAGGTATGTTTAATTATTAATACCCTTCCTATTGTAATTCTAAAATTTAGGCCAAGTATTATTTTCCAAAAACGATGCTCCGGTATGTTTCCGACATATAACATTGTTCAGATATTTAAATTTTATCTTTTTTAAGTCTCGAGTGATAATGCATGTCGATATTTCTATTCCTTTGTGGGCGTTTTTCGACCTCTATGGTACAACTCGAAAAATTCAGCTCCTTGGTATGTTTTTAAATTCATGAAGAGTATGATATAATTTTGAATTTTAGACCATTCAATAACAAGCGGGTTGGAGAGCATGCGTAATTATCGAGCATCATCAGAAGGATGTTCTACTATTACACGGCCATCAGATAGTTCGCATACTGAAACCACTTCTGGACTTCAACGCACAACACGTCCAGCCTCAACTGGATTCAATTTGGATTCATTAAGGGTAAGTATAAGTAGTATCTATAGCAACAATTATGCTAATAATAAAATTCATAGATTCGAGTTATTGTTAACTAAAATTGTTGCACTATAACGTCATATCATACACATTATAATAACGAAACATTATAATATTGCAGTATACCTATTAACTTCTACTATGGATATTCGGCACTAACATAAAAATTTGTTACAGGTGGTACTCCCTCCGGAAACATCAACCGCCTCAGGAAGTCCTCATTCACGAAGAAGAGTCACTGCCGAATTGCCCATAACATACGCACCCACAATTTTCACAATTTCTCCCTCCTCATCTTCTTCCGCACCAATAGGACTTGACTCTACCGAATTAAACCGACTACGTTCCATAGCCAACCGTCTGAATTTCAGCGAAAGGCCCACGACAAGTCCTCTCACAATAGAGCGGTCTTCTGCCGGCGATGGCGAAATATCGGGCAGATCTCCTCTATCTGAATTTCGTTACCGCCGTAATCATCACACAACATCTCACGCTCCCAGCGTCTCTCCAGGTGATTATTTTCAAAATACAGACAAAGGACAATATGTTGCTAGATCTTTTTAATTTTTCGTGTTTATCATTTAGAAATGGTTTCAGTAATACAGAATCGTACATTCTAAATGGCACGAAAATTAATTATTGGGCCAAACTAAATTACCATAAGCATTAGAGTAAATTGGTTATCCACTAGAAATTAAAATACTGCTTTAACCCTTCATTGCCGGAGCCATAGACAAAAGGCAGAATGTCTGTGTTACCATTAGCTTTCCTTTTGGTGAGCTGTCTTTATCAAAATCGTGATGTCTGCAATTGTTTATTTCTATTTTCTATGTGATCTATTTACAGACATACTCTTTGTATGAATAATGAACACTCATTCGTTTCTTTCTTTTTGTAAAGTCTTTAGCAAATCAAAAACGTATCCGATCGGATACACTCGGCAATGAAGGGTTAAAGAAGAAGTCTAAATTAGAAGTCTAAAATATTAACCTAACTCTCTTAAATTTTCTTTTAAATTTAAATATTTTTTTCGATTTTAATATGGACCGCCAAACAGATGTCTGAATAAAAAATGACATATATATCTAAAGAACACTAATAGAAAACAATTATGTAACAGTGACAGAATTATTTATAGCCAGAGGCTCGCCGGCAGACCCGTCTTATGTGCCTAATACTCGAAACACGTTTGCTGATATCTTTGAGAACAATTCTGTCACCTCATCCACCCCGCCTGCTTCTATCACTGTGCCACTTCTGCCTCCGCCGTTAGTGTCTTCATTGATTACTTCTGCTACAAACAGTCGATCCGAGCCAACAAGAGTTAATAACTTGAGTGGATCTCGACCACAACCAATTAGGAGTAGAGCTGCGCACATTGAAAATACTAACAGCGAATCATCAAGTGAGAGTCCGCCAGCAGGTAACGATCAGAATGGGGCTGGCAGTGAGTGCTCAATATGCATGAATAGCCGAGTGAACGCTGTAATATACAGGTTATCTTTTGTGTTATGAATCATTCCCAACTCAATCTTTACAAATATCCGGCTAATCCCCCTTAATAAAAATCAGTTCCAGTTTCGATTTTTGAAAAATTTCGGACCTCTCTGCTCTGGGCGAGTGATTTATTTTAATTGTAGGATATTGCCATTAGAAATTCGAAATAATATTAGTATTTTCTGTCCTGGATATTAGTACACGTATATGGTTTCTACCGAAATAGGCAATCATTTTATCTTAGATGTGGTCATATGTGTATGTGCTTTGCATGTGCCAAAGAAACTCATCGACGCAGGTATTACTTTTAATGTAAATTAAGATTTTGTAGTACAGTCGAGTTTCGTTGTAACGCGTCTCGATAAAACGCGGCTCTCATATTAACGCGGATTTTGTCCGTTCCCGAGATCCGCGTTATAACGAGACTCAACTGTATTCCGTAAACGTCAATGTATGTGTAATTTGTATCATGATATTTTTCAGTGGTGATTGCCCCATTTGTCGGACCCCAATAATTGGTAAGTATTCCTTATGTCAATTTGAGATTAGCTTTGAAGTTAACTTTAATGCATTTCAGATGTAATTCGGTGCTATCCTGCGTGATACTCTTGAGCTAGAAAAACTTAACCATTCGTTCTTTCGTGGTACTCAAATGATCTATGTCATTAAATGCATGATGTCTATTGTTCGTCTCACAAACAGCTTAATTGCCAGCTAAAGATTCTGCAGAACATCGGGATTATCACTATATTCATAATATGTGCATTTTCAATTCAACTAAAGCTATACTTTTCTCAACTTACGCTTGGCCAATCATTTTCATAACTGCTCACCCAAAGCCTGATCACTTTCTATGCGCTTATTTGTAGTTATTTCACCTATTATACTATATTTGAACTGTTTAACGGGCATTTTTTAATTTTCTTTTGGCCGAACTCCAAGACAACCTAAACATGTAATTTTCTCACATTGTACGATTTAATAAAACTTTTGCCCATTTAGTGTTCGACAAATTGCCCTTCGCACTTTAAAGCACGTTCTTTAATCAAAGAAATACATTCTTATCCTATACATGCACATTTACCTCATACACCTGGCAAGCCTAATAGAAGAGACTCCAAAACAGACACAGATGCACACAGGGATAGACAGACATATCTACAATCCATAACAACAGAGGGCAACAATCAAGCCCGTCGTAAAACCGAGGCAATTCAGGTGCTCGGAATGTATGCTGCAGCATCATTTCATTTGTCTTCTGACGAATTAAAGTAAAGGAGAACAAAAGAAAGCAAAGTGATATGCTAGTACACTGCTCTCTTCCCGGACCTTTTCCATTTCTGCTTTGAATTTCGATGATTTTCGGTTAATTTTGCCATGGACAGTTGTGCTGTGAGAGTGATGGACTGAAAGCACTCTTTGCAATGCCGCATACTGCCTCCAAGAAGCAATCACTTAAAACTTTAGGCTGAGTATTTGGGCGGGTGTTACATAAAATCAATTTCCCTCTAAACACTTTGTTTACTTCCCCATCTTGCGGGTTTGATCAAATGCCGTTATAATGGGTTTATTCAACCGCGAACCCGTTATATGATTATTTTTAATCATGTTTTCTCTTTTCTATTCATTGTTGATCTTTGTCTCTTTTTTCCACCAAAATCCGGGATTTACCACATCTGGATTTTGTGAGAGAAGTCTTCGATCGCAATTAATAAATCCCATATCACGGAGTATTTTCTAAGGAAAAATTCGGTATGGCGGACAGTGCCCATAATATTAATAATCTGTCTGTTACGGCTACAAACAAATACTACATAAACTTTCTAATTTTTTGATATGGGTTCAATTATTCCTCTTACCAAATTTTCATATGTTTGCAATGGTTTTTACCTCTCTCTCATATGAATCTCTCACTTGAATTCCAATTAAATAATCTAAACGCAGAGGTTAAAATGTTACAAAAGTATTTATGGGTATTCGATAATCATTGAAATATGAAATGCATGTCTTCGTAAACAACCATTTTTGACTTGAAATACCAGCATCCATTTTTATTTCAACGGAAACTGACAAGCCTAGTACTGCCAAAATTGGCCTCCCAAATGACTCCGCGCATGGATCGCATTTTTCATCCGCTAAACTGGCATTTTGGGGAAACAGCTCAGTGCGCAAATTATAAGTTTAAAATGCTTCGGATACCCATTAAATAAGCGGTCAGTCAATGGACCGGCGGTTACAGAGAAAGAATCACGCAATCTCATCAGTCGGCTTTTTGTTGCTCTTTGGAGGGAAACCCGCCCGTCTTTCCCGCTCGGCCACCACTCACACCCTATTTGACTCAAAGCGCGGCTCCATGGCACTGGATAATCCGAAAAGCATAGGGGTCAACAGCAAAACTGAGGACAGCGGTCATCGCGCATCCCTCTAATTTCCAAATTATAAACGATATGTTGAGAATGATGAATTGGTCGATTCGTTTCCAATATCCTATATCTTTCGCTATTCTGACGAGTATATAAAATGAGAATTGATCGAAAATAAATATTGGATTGAAAGAAGTCGCCTAAATGTGATATGTAAAAGTTGAGGCATTAAATAACTTGTTACTTTTAGCTTTGTTCATCTCAGTTCAGCTTGCCTTTATGAGTCTATTAATATTCCCTTATTTCTCTGAGAAACGGTGAAGCCTGAAAGGTCTAATTATTTTAATTTGGAATGATGTTTTCATACCACAGTTTCACACTGCCAATTGTTGCTACTCTCGTATTGAGCACGACTGTCGCGGTGGCGAACAGTGTCGATAGGGAGCCGGTTGGGCAGAATCTTATCATTCTTCTTATTGATGGCTATGGAGCGACACTTTTTAACCGAACTAATGCAAAGTTGCAGCACGGAGCTGAAATTCTGTTGCAAAATGGAGTGCAAGCGGAATATATGACGCCGGTTTTTCCTACGCAAAGTTATCCGAATTGGTACAGCCTTGTAACCGGTTCGATTTTCTTTTATGTGAATACATATGATTTATAATTATTCAAATGTTTAAATTCAGGGTTATATGTCGAAAATCACAATTTTACCAGGTTTGCGAATTTGTCACTGACTTTTTGTACTGTTCGTTTTTAAATATTTAGCGACTTCATGTACGATCAGGAGACGTCTATGCTTTTTCAAGTGAGAACATTTGTTGTGTATCGAAATTTTCTTTTCAAGTGATTTTAGTTCTAAACTCGATTAAAAAGAAAATATTTTCGAATTTATCTGAACTTTATTATTCGAGTCAGCTTTTTAATTTCATATAAGATCGATGTTTTCACATCGAAAGTTATCCAATGTGTAATATTTTCGGTAATTTTTATGAATTTATTTTTAAGGGTTTTACATCATTGAGGCCTGATTGATTCTCACCAATGCAGATTGGCGTATGGTTGGCCAGTTAGATTATTTTTGTCTATGCACAATTTTTTTTATCTCTACTTCATATTTTTTAATTTTATGCTACTTTAACGAAAATACGTTAATCACACATATTTCCCTATTATGCCCTAGAGAAGGAAATACTACTTTAAACATGCAACTTTTCAAACCGTCTTCGCTAAAATTGTATGAAATTCAATAGCCTGACTCGCCATCACACGTCGATTTGCATTGTAAATCCTGTCAAACCAAATAAAAATTAATCATATGAAATATTCATACAGATACAAATAAGTCAAATTTTTATCCTCCTATTAGACTTGATAAAGCTGCCCAAAAGAGCGTCTTTCCCTGCAAACACGCAATTAAGGCTACTGAAAATTTAATGCTTTTAGCGCGATATGGGCGACAATGACACCGATTATAGGTGGTGGAGTAAGTTTTTTAGCAAGGCAGCCAACAAAATTTTTATTACTAACAATTCGTTTTAGCCATGAGAACAGCTCCGCTGTGGTACGGTTACGATTTGTTCTACTTTTCAAAAATATACTACTCAGGTATACTGTGGGCAAGGCAGGCATAGATGTGCATTGTTATTGGTTTGCCACTTGTCATGTATGTAAATTGATGTTTTAATTTTGTTTCTATAGTTAACTTTTTAGCGTGCATTCGTGGATATGGTTGTACAAGTGCCACAGGACCGTCGCCACAGCTTCAAAAACGAAAACACCAACGACTTACTGGACCATTTACCACGCATTATGAAGCATATAAAGAAGTATCAAGCGTACAGGCAGCAGGTAAATAATAGACGATATCTTCCCAATACGCATATGGAAATAAGTCATTATTTATATGTTCTGCTCGAACATTTATCAATTGGAAATTTATGGATTTTGTTCGTTTGCGTAAAGGATATTCTTATGTACAGATGATTAATTAATGTCTTATAGCTAGTTCTGCTAAGATACGATGGTGTAGCGAAAGCTCTGAAGATGTTTGGAGAAGATGCCGATCCTACTGTACAGGCATTATCGCACGCTGATGTGCACATTCGGAAGATTCAGGTTGTACATTTATAATAGAGAAATAAAATATGAGTGAAAAGCACTAGCTTATACGTACTTTTCTAGAAGAAGTTTAAAGGTACATATTGACCAAAGTTGTTGTGATATATTACAAACTAATACTAAAATACACCGAATAATTCCATAACACTTGGAAGTTTTATATTATTGTCCCAGTTTTATATATTAAAAATTCACATATTAGGTGGTTATGAAAATATCTCTGTATTAGTGAACATTGGTTCAAAAATTATAGGAAGAGATGGAGAGTCACGAATTGATGGATTCAACGAATTTTATCGTTCTTTCGGACCATGGATTAATGAAAATCGAAGAAGAGGATCAGTTTTATATCGAAGAATGTCTAGCTGATTTCTCTAGAGTCAAACGCGTGGTAAACTCTCTCGCGTTTATGTTCATCTATCCCCAAGAGGGGGAAGAAGATACGGTGAGTAAAGTTTATTTAATCAAATAGACTGTGAAAGAATTAGCGAAAATCCTCCAATTAATCCGCTTCCTCAAATAATCCTGCCCCCCAGAATACTAAACGTACTAGCGGGCTTACCCGGCTAAAACTAAGTGCATATTCGTGTAGATCTCGTCGAGTTACATAAGAAAAACCCCAATGCCGAAATTTTGTCATCCTATATAATAAGTCACTGCGGGCGTTCGACAGAAATTCGGTTAGGTATCTGGCCCCGCTCCGTTCAGGGTGATCTCGGTGTCAAAATGCTCCTCTGAATGAGTGCTGTGCTGTACACACAGCACAGCACAAGACAATTGGCGGAAAAAATTTTCCGGTCTCGGTCCTGTATGGAATATTATGACTCATCAAGGTTTTACTCACTATTTCTCTTTTCTCTAACCTGTTGGAATGCATTTTTTGGTATCAGAGCGTTTCCGAAGTTAATTTTTTGCAGGGGACATTCTAATTTGGTCCGCTGGTCCGGGCCATCCCCATTAAGTATACAGACTTTCCTTCATTTCGCTAAATAATATTTTTTTAATTTTATTCTGTAATTAAGGAAATCGAGGATAAAATAATTCCGCACTCATTTTTAGGTTTATTTTGAATTGAAAGTGTGCGATCAGTGGGCACCTGTGGGCGATTATGAGGATAATGAAGTACCTTTGGTGAGCGTGTACAGGAAACACGAAATTCCGGAAAAGTACCACTGGAGGGATTCTGGTCATATTGGCCCAATTGTACTCATGACAAGACCCGGAGTTATTTTGCTCACGGTAAAATATTAGCAAACTTTTACTGGTTTCTAAATAGAAATATACGTCTTTCGAAATATTTTGCAATTAATACATTGAGCATTTTGTTACATTGACGATGTTATATTGACAAGGCAACTTCTGTGTTTATTAATGTTATTTTATTTTCTGCGAAATTTTCATTCAAAAATACGTAAAACTCAGTGATCAGAAATATTTAATTAGTTTAAAAATCCGATTTTTTTAATTCAGCGACAGCTTCCGTCCACTGATGTTTCTGAAGGGTTTGGAAGGGACTTGAAGATGGTAGGCGGTTGGGACAATGAACACCCGGAAATGTACGTATTCTTTATTCCAATTATATGGAAAATTTTACCATTCGCATATCTTTATGCGCACTATTTAGGCAATCAATATTCCTAGGACGTGGTCCAGGTTTGTCAACAACGCTTCTAATGATATTTGTGACATACGATAAGGGTTTAAATCATTAAGGGTTTAAATCATTATTAATTTAGCGTTCAAAGTAGAGCACAAAATCGGACCTATAGGAATCGTCGATGTTTATCAGGTATGTCACAAATTAGCAGCTCAAGTATCATGAAAGTTGACAAACGTTTGAGGAATTTTCTATTTTATGAGGAAGACGTAGCAAAAGTAAAAGTAGTTTTCTCATTTTTAACCTCTATGAAGAAAAGTGCGCAAATTTTAAAAACATCATTATTGAAGAAGGTGGCGTTGAAACTTAGGTTAAGCCTTACTTTAAGCCTTTTGCCTTTTTAATAAAAATTTTCGTTCATTCAATCTACATTTCATGTTTTTGCCGTTTTCTGTTCCAAATTGTGAAATATTGTCACAATTATATTCAGCTGGTTATGAGCATACTTGGAGTCAACCCCGGACATTCAAATAACGGAACTTGGGAAAACGTGGAGGACCTATTGGCTGACGGATGGGAAAGCCGACGATCTGAATCTCACAGCTCTAATGCATATCAAATTTCCACATGTTCTGGAATTGTACTTTTCATAATAAGTTTCTTCTTTGTTTACAGACACTTGTGTCATTTTCTTTGAATATTTATAATTTTCATAAATATTTAGAATATTTATGGAAGAGCATAGTAGAGCGTGTAGTAATAATTATATTTTATCATTTCTGTATGTGCACTAACTTACTAGAGCAAGTTGGTGTATTTATGCAAAAGAAACCAATGGTACTTGTATTACCGTATTTCCTTTTGAATAAGCTCCGAAGCTTATATTTTTCAATGTCCCAAAAATTGACAAATTTTTCCCTAACCTCTCATTTTTACATACTATTTCTCTTTCTATAGGGCGCTTATTTTAGAGGGAGGCTTATTTTGGAAAGGCTTATAGAGACGCTTATACAAGAGGAAATATGGTAATAACATATGCCCAAATAGACTGCCATTTTTTATTTGTCACTGAATACAATCGAATCTATAAAAAATATTACGGTAACTGCATAATAATTTTAAAATATATGAAAATGGGAAATTTCAAATGTACTACTAATATGATCCTAAGCAACATACTGAATCATTTTATATAGATTCGACAACAATTTGTTTAAACATTTTTGTTGTATAGCTTTGAATAGTAAAAATAAATCCCTAAATACTAAGCGGCGTCGTGTACGTGTGAAACGCTCAAATGGACGCAATCATCCAGAAATATCCAGCATTCAGATCGGGGCGTGTGATAGCGCAATCGATAGGTCTCAAAAAGTTGGGTCAGGACAAATTGTCAGAACCAAAATTTGAATATTTGAATTCGCGCCAAAACCGAAAAACGTGTTTTTAAGGGTTTTGGCTATGGGAAGTGATGTTTTTTATGTTCCCAATCGATTTGTGAGGCGATTCTGGACAACTTTGCTTTTTACACTTTTTGATTTGGCCATTTTTGAAAAAAAGCCACATTTTTGGCCAAAAAATCGGGTTTTTTGATGCAATGTGTCTACGGGTCTGATTTTTGGCACCCGGGGTTTTCGGATGCGCTGATCACGAATCTGACGTGAGATTCGAGATTTGTTCTCACGAGGTCGTGTTAATCTCACCAGGTCTCTCACGAGGTCAGAACTTTGTTTAAGGGGCATACTGAGCGGCGTAGCCGCTGTGGCGCTTCCTCGCGCGGCGAGTTTAACTAGACGCGAAGCGTCTAGTTATGTTTATATTAGCACGCATTTGCAGAGACTATAAGATGAATGGATATGAAATAATACGGTAGAGATTTCACATCGTGAAATGTGGAGAGGAGGACGGAAAAGGCTTTGACACATTTATTAGATTCACGGATATATCTACTTTGCTTTATTACGACAATCGAATAAGTTCTGTTGACTCATTTTATGAATTTAGGTGATCGTATGGAACCAAGCAGGCACATAAACGAACTCAGTGATTTCAAATACAGGTGTAAACAATATTTTGATCCCTGATTTTGTAGAATTTTCTCTAATAATTATTATTCGCATTGGTGATAGTCTCCAGGATACTTGACCTAGAATGGGCGATCTAAGACAAAGTATTCAACAGAGAGATATCAGCAGACGAAGTTCAGCCTCCGAAACAGACTTTCGCTTAATTTCCGCATAGATCCGAAAACTTTCTCTTTCACACCGTAAATTCCCTCTGGCGTTTATCTACCTTTATCATTGAAAATTGGATAGGAGAAAGTACGAGATGACAAAATCCGCCATCGGGCGGATTAAATTCTGGAGGTAATGATTAATTCTTTCGAAAGGGTCACCGTTTCAAGTGATTTTGCAAGATCGACTTTCCATTTCTAATCTTTCTTATTGTGACTTGTCTCGTTATAGTACCTATTGTGAATACTTTCTAAAAGGTTATGAGTCGAATAAACATTTTTATTTATATGGCAATATTTTCCATGTTAACGGTCCTAAGCAAAGGTAAGAAAAATTTCGTCTTATATTCCTGATCCAAATAGTAAATACTAGCAAATGAGAAATAAAGTTCTAAAATAGTGTGTCCTTGAAAAATATTATTTAATTAACCTATATTTTCAGTTTCTTGAGGGATGTGTTTTCTTTTTTCTTCTCATTCGAAAGAGCAAATTTTTATGGAAATAAACCACAAAAAGAAGAACCACAAACCATAGATTTAATATCATTGGGCATGATTACTGAATGGAACTTTGCCAAAAACATACTTTATATTAACTTTTCATAATCACTGACTTTGGGAATATCCAGTTCATGCTCCATTTTCCGTTATCATAAAGTTTAAGTCCCTGTACAACTTTCTTCAACAACACCCTCCAGCTTATTATGTTGCTAATGCTTTACTATATCTCCTGTTTAGGAGATCAGCCTTTCCAATGTCCAAATAATGGGCTTCCAAAGTTGGATGGTGACGGAAAAGCAATTCAATGCCTTCCAGGTCTGATTCAATTAACCGCACAGGTGGTTTAATCCTTTATGCCATATTAGGTCAGGCTACGTCACAGATTGCATGTGGACGGGGTTATTCATGCTATTTTTCTGGATTCAACTATCAATGCTGTCCAACCGCTGACGACGAGGAAGAAGAATATGACAGTCATGATCAACCACATCATGACTGTCCAGCCGGATCTTTCACAGTGTTATCTTCAAGTGGAGCTCCTCTGAAATGTAACCCACGAACTAAAAAATGTCCTGAGGTACTTTCATTTTTGTCGTCTTGCTTAACTTTTGTTTTTACTTTTGATTCATCTTACAAATTTCTGGTTCTGCTGGTTTCTGCGCTGCGTAATATTTTATTTTTACTGTTCTTAAATAACGATATTTTATTTGGGACTGTTTTTATTATTGGTTTAGTTTGACATTTACTACTTGTTAACTCATTAACAACTTTAGCTTAACGTCTGGACGAAAATTATACCTTTTATTTTAGGCAAGAATGTTCTGTAGCGAATCATACCAAACTGCAATCTGTTGCGAAAAAGTCGAAGCGTCGAAATCAACTACTCCTGGAAACCTGGAAACACCGCCACAAAAGTCCGAACGCATTGCTACTACGCAGTCCGTAGAGGAGCATATCACAACAATCATCAATAGAGATATTATTAATGAAAATGAATGTCCAAATGGGTTATTGGTACTGTCGGATGATGGAAAAGCGATTATATGTGATAAGGATGGAAAGTGTCCGCAGGTTAGACTCTTTATTTCATAGGACGCACTCGCGGCTGTGCCGCGGACCACGCCCCAATCCAGGATTTTTCGGATTTACGGAAGCCATAAATCCCGGTAGAAGCAATCTTTGTCGGCGAGACCGCTACCAATCGTCTTGTCTCGCCGAGACGAAGCGATTGACGTATCACACGCCCGGAACCGAGCTGCGACTTGGAAGTTTCCTTTATAGAAACCCCCCAAAAATTGAAAAATCGTGTTTTCTCGGTTTTCGTGGCGGGACCACCCCAATTCTGACATTGATAACCCCCCCCCCCCTAAATTCATGTGTTTTGGGGGGTTCCCGCGAGTTTGGGGTCCAGGAGCGTCAAAAAGCGGGAGATTCTATTCGTAGCTCACTGACACAGTGCGCCTTAGAGGGACTCGATAATCTACAATAATTTCGAAAATTAGTAAAATTTTCAATGATATATGCTATGATATGATCTATTAAAAACTATAGTATAGTTCGAAAAACTATAGTATGTTTTCTTAGATATTGACAGCTTCTTGCGGAACATAACATATGTACAACTTTTCACATTGAATCTTATTTTACCAATATGTTTTGTTAAAATAGCCTTTTTCAGTGATGTCAATATCTATGAAAAAACCGTCAAATAGTTGAAAACGATAGTATAGTTTTTAAATGGATATTGCTTCTGATCACTGCTTCTGGTACATTCTAGAATAGCGAATAACTAGCGAAGTGGGGCCGCTTCGCGGCCCCCACTTCGCTAGGAAGCGGTTAGCGTGCACAGCGGCGCTTCGCGCACCGCCATCAGTATGCCCACCGCCATCAGCGGTCAGATTGGGTTGTTCCTAAGCGTAAATTAATTTTAAGTATATATTCGTTAAGCATAAGTCATAATTTTTTGAGGTATTGGTGGTAACACCTGTCACGACGTGAACGTTCCTCAATTAGACAGACGTTTTGGGTTTTTTGGCTCACCCGGGGGATTTCAACCGTAAAAAACAAAAACTGGAAAAAACATTACATACAGGAACAGGGACCCCTAAGAATGCCTTCCAGAAAAAGCGTGACAGGAAAAAACATTACATACAGGAACAGGGACCCCTAAGAATGCCTTACAAGAATTTTTGTTTAAAAGATTTTGTCTAAATTTAGTCTACATTTTGTCTAAATTTTGCTAAAAACATACTCGGCTCGTCTATACGAACATTTTAAGCTATCACTTGGCCAGATATACCCGCTGGAAGGGGTCTAACGACCATGTCACGCACTCACAGGGCTAGCTTACTGGGGGGATGACTCAATCTAAAGCCCAGAGTCTTAGCATTAATTTTAACCATAAGTCGTCCCTCTAGAGTGTTTCAAAAACAGTTAACACCTATAAAAAATCTATACTACGTTTTTCATATATTGGCGTCGCTGTGTATAACATAAAGTGTAGCAATTAAAATTTAAATTCATAAACCTGGTTGTATTTTAATACGACCAAAAATCGCATGACCACACAATTGTTTTTTATCAGTTAGTACTTTTAGGATCTTAGAGTTTAGCTTCAAGCATATTAGTTAATTATCATTGATTAGCGAGTGATTGTAGAGTAATTGCAGACTGATATGTTCTGTCATACAAATCCGCTTCAAGAAATATCGGTTTGTTGCCAAAAAGTGGAAGGCGAAGCTCTAGAGGGTGTCACTCACAATCCACTCAAATACAACCCGGATGATGCGAAGCAGCTAATCGAGGAACTAAAAATCCAAAAGGAGCTAGAACGAGCCATTGTCAGCAAAAAAGAAGATACAGAAATTCCCACGTCTGCTGAATCATCCAACCCACCTAGTACAACTTCGCCTTCACTCTCGTCAGTTGTATCAAAAAGTCTCCACTACGCAGATAATGACGCTCGAGAAGGAAGTGGAGAAAAGTCGAAAAACTCCGCTGATCTGCAGGATGTAAAAATTAACGTGAAAGCGCATGCCATCAAAACTCACGTGAATGCTGATGTCGACAACAATCACGAGGGAATTGTGTACAAACCACACAATCAAGGGGGATATGCTGTGTCGAGAAAATTGGACAAACTTAATGCCAGAAAGCAGGACATTGATCACAAGTTGTTAGCACAGGTTTAGACGAATATCACTATGTCAAATTAACCTTTTTAATTTCAGAGATTTTTATTAGAGCAAATCAAAAATGGATGGCCGTATGACGAAAAATTCTATAGAACAGAAAGTAAGTTTTATTACTGGTAATTGGAAAACTAACGCAAAAGTAAATAGACGACATTTACGTACACGGTAATTTTAGGTGTTGCAGTGTTACAGCGAGGAAATCGCCCAGCAGCAATTGTTCATTTCCCAAACAGGGCGTAACGAAAGGAGACGAACATGAAATAATAATTTAATATATTAAAATCTTTGAAATAGTAGCTTTCAAATGTAATGCTGAGGCTAATGTGCCTTTCGTAATAAGTCATAATAAATATTTAGAGTTCTTAGTTGAAAACTTAACATTGTTTATCAAATCGTTTGTGGCGTTACAGCTAGTGAAATAGGGATAAAATAGTACATATGAAATAATCAAAGGTGCATTTCCTTTCTATTTTTGTTTCATTTTTGTCTAATACATTTTAAACAGACAATTTGGCGGCAATCCAAGCGGAAGAGACGACGCCTTGATCATATGTTCTTTCTTCTCATTCATGACTGCATACACACATCTCCATCGTCTTTGTTTGTCTCTCTCTGTTGAATTACATTTGTCCATATATCAGTCCCACATTAGCGAGTCACACTTTTCCTTTCATCGAATATTATATAACAAGTACAAAGTTCTTCTTGTTTTTGTGTTAAAATTATTGGTAATCATTGAATCAATTAATAGACTGTTTAATATGCATGTGATGCTCGTAATAGAAAAGTTTCAACTGTAACTAAACTAACAATGGATAATCGCCCGGCAAGGCCGGGCGAATAAACTGAGTTGATCTAAGGGATTAAATTGCATATGAAATAAGTCAATATAAACTAAATCCAACTATAATTTAGTGAGCAATATAATTTCGAAAATAACATAAGTAAATTCGATTACAGGCAGTCGTTTATTTTCCTGGAGTAACTCATCTATTTTCCCGGGGATATCTATTTTCCTGAAGTAACTCATCTATCTTTCCCGGGGATATCTATTTTTATTTATAAATTTTTGGATATTTTTTGCATCAATTTTTCCCTGGGATATAAATTTTTGGATATTTTTTGCATCAATTTTTCCCTGGGATATAAATTTTTGGATATTTTTCCATCAATTTTCCTGGGGATATAAATTTTTGGATATTTTTTCATCAATTTTCCCGGGGATATAAATTTCTGGATATTTTTCCATCAACTTTTCCTGGGATATAAATTTCTGGATATTTTTTGCATCAATTTTTCCTCGGATATAAATTTTTGGATATTTTTCCATCCAATTTTGGAACTAGTGCCGAATGCGACCTGCAGAAAATATTTTTTCAAAACAATCCCCCATATAATTGCAGTAACTCGATTTTGATGTGTGTCACACATTCAGTTGATCTCACATTTGAGTCACATTCATACAGTGTTAAAGGATAGTGTTAACCCTTCATTGCCGGAGCCATAGATAAAAGGCAGAATGTCTGCGTTACCATTAGCTTTCTTTTCGGTGAACTGTCTTTATCAAAATCACATTGTTTATTTCTCTTTTCTGTGTGATCTATTTACAGACACACTCTTTGTATGAATAATGAACACTTATTCGTTTGTTTCTTTTTGTAAAGTCGTTAGCAAATCAAAAACGTATCCGATCGGATACACTCGGCAATGAAGGATTAAATGTGTCTCAAATGTGGACTTTGCTGAATGTGATTCACATTCAGCAGCTTTCACATTTGAGTCACATTTAACCCTATGCTACAGCACTACTCAAATGTGACTCAAATGTGAGATCAACTGAATGTGTAACGCACACGAAAATCGAGTTACTGCAATTATATGTAGGATATTAACCCTTCATTGCCGAGCCGTGGGAGACCCTTATATGCCGAACCGTAGGATTTGGCTGTTTTTGGTATATGGGTAGATCTCGTGATTCTAAGAGATGCGTATTTTTTCTTTTTTTGAAAACCCCCAAAAATTCCAATTTTTGGGGGGTCAAAAGTCGGGATTTTTCCGAAAATCCATGATACCCCCTATGGTTTCGAAAATTTCAAAAAAAATCGAAATTTTTAAAACCCTAAAAAACACATTTTCTGGTTAATTTCGAAGTGCTGAGCACGAATCTGAAGTTAGTTTTTTGTTGAGTCTCAAAAAAATTATTTTTTCGAAAAATTTCGAATTTTTCGAGAGTGCCTCTCGAGAAAAAAATCGCAAAAAAATTTTTGAGCTAAAACACAAAAACTAATTACATATTCTTATTCAGGACAAAAAGTTGACTCTATAAGAGTAATATCAGATTTGAGCTAGGAGACCAAAAAATTGGCCAAAAATTACTCCAAAGTTGTTGTGCATTTTCGCAACGCTCGGAACCAAAGGGGGTCACCATTTGCGTTGCGTTTTTGGTAACACTCGGAAATGAAGGGTTAAGCTATGAAATTGAAAACGTTTAAGGTGACAATGCTTAAATTGCTGACCTTCAAAATTTGAATGATATTCGCCATCTAGCCTATGAATCTATGCATTAGTATTCTTAATTATCGAAGGGCATTTACCGTGTATTGTTATATCATATTTCATCTCAACCTTGTCCTCTTATGTTGTGTTGGAATGGACCACAAATTTACTGAAAATCTTTCCCTTAAGGTGAGCTGGAATAATGTCTGTCGAATCTCCTACAGAAGCTCATGATGACCACTGGAGCGACCAGAAACGCTTGCAGGCGTTTCGTGAGGTGGCCACCGCAGATCAGCAACGCTTCGCAGAGTTAGCCGGTCAGCATCATATGTGTTACAGTCGAGATGATCCATCCAAAGTCGAGGCGCTTCGACTCATGGTTGCTATTGCGCTCTACGGTACATCTTCCTGTGCCTCCGGAGTGCTAGCAGAGACTCTGAATATCCAAAGGACAAAATCGACAACGCAATTAGGGAAGAGTTCTTCAGCTGGAGCTATACATAGCAATCAGGTGTCACCCGCAGCTGAAGTTGATGAGAGCAATGTGAAAGATGATGTATCGATGTCTGGTAGCACAAATACTGAAGAAGAGGAGAAACAGTGGGAACAGATCGAAAACGAAGAACTATCGGTGGCCAGTTGCTGCAATAGCCCTGAGAGTCCCTTTTGTTACGACCATAGCTACACGGATAAGCAAAAGGAACATGTGCAGAGGTAAGAAAAATATTGGGAATTGTAAAATATTCCATGTTTAGGGTAGTATCCATCTATATTCAGAATGCGATCTGTGAATGTTTCATAAATATTGCATAAATAATTCTAAATTTTGGCTATCTGAATTTTTGGAAATCCGGTGTTGTCTTAACGTTTTCACACTTCTGTTATAATAGCATTTACTCTTCTTATTCACAAAATTCGTTTATATATTTTTATGGACTATTTTCATAGACTAATTACTATTAGACTAATTGGTACTATAAAATAGATAAATGAATATTACAGTAATAAGTTAGTATAATATATTTTCAGTATTGTCGACGCACTTTTACACCATTCCCCTCACCACACTAGCATTCACGTCGGTCGAATTCTCCTCAAACTCCGGCTAAAACACAAAAGTGGAACTGCTCGTCACGTCACGACTTATGTGTTTCGCGTACCTGTACCGCCGCCTGATACCGATTCGGTTAAATGCAAAGCTAATGACAAAAATTGCTCATTAACAAGCGAAAGCCTTCCGGCAAATGATTTCCAAGAATACCATCACGGCTTCATAGACTCACATGCGCGCTTTTATCATACCTGGGATAATTTCCTCCACCACAATGACCTTCCTGAATGTTACATTGTAAGAATGTTTCAGCTCATTTACATATGATTAAAACATAACATGTTTAGGTCTATCCTAAAGACGGTGTATATGAAAGAGAGGATGGGACCTGCCAAATCGAAGGAGACTTTTCTCGTGCTTGTGGTTTCAAACAAAAGCTCTTGATGGCGACCGATATTGCTAGGTAGAAAATAAATAAAGAAAAGCAATTTTCCTGAAAGGATTTTGACTTAGATGTATAACATTATTGTTACTTTGAAAGTTTATGTTAGAAATTATTTATTCGGTGTCTTTTCTATGCTGTAAATTGCGTTACAGTGCTGTAATTGGACTAACGGCAACTGGGGCAACTATCGCAGCAGCAATGACTCCTGTGGGCGCGGTTGTAGTCAGCGCTTCTCTTATTGGAGGTAATCTATGTTATTTAAAATACCTGCTTCTCTCGTTGGAGGTCGAAAATGTTAAATATGCCATATTGACATTCCATATGTAAAAAATAAATTTCTCTCGTTGAAGGTCTCACGGCGGGTTCTTACACTGCAATTCGAAGTGCGTGTTCCTTAGCAGACCGCGGCGCTCATGGTCAAAGCATGTCCTTAACCGATAAGAAGAGTCGGCATCTTTGGTTTAATGCAGCAATGGGTAAATATTTTAATTACAGCGCTTTGCATATATATGCTCTTGTAACCCTACAACAGACTTTGAGAAGAAAAGATAATTTTTGAAGATGTAACGGAATTACACAACATAATTTCAGGTTTGGCATCTACCGGAGCAAGTGGCATGGCAGCGGCCGCTCAGATGCGGGCAGCAGCATTAGTTGGAAAACACACAGGCTTGGCAAGTTGGATGTTGCATCGAATGGCCTCCGAGGGCGCTCATTTGGCCGAAGGGTTCTTTATTTTACTTGTCATAAATAATATTTATGACACTTATACACCTTTTAGTCTTGCCGACGTTGTGGAACTAGTCAAACTCGTTGAGGAAGTGGGCCCTGTTGCGTGGGAATGTTGTGAGGAGGATCGACTGCCTACTTGGGAGGAATCGTGGAGAATGGCCGTGGCGTTATTTTTCTTCTACAACCATGTCGTACATCCCATTACTGCCGAAAAACTCATGCGCATTGTTATGAAAGAGAACGCAATTAACGGCGTTAACAACGGTAAGTTAAGTTGTTATTGTTATTAATTGCTATCATTATAAAATCTGATACAACATAATCTTTAGAATGTCAAAAAATTAGTACTGTAAATCCTCTAATTTCTGTGCCGGGGCGGAGCAGCTTTTGGTCAAGGAAATCATACTTTAGTAAAAAACAAAACAGTTTAATCTCTGTCATAATACTCGCTAAAAATCTCACAATCCCCTCTTTTCAGTTACCGATATAATTGATGGCAACGATACCAACAGCCAAATTGTGGATGAGGTTGAAGAAGCAAAAAATTTATCAATAACAAAAGGAATTTGCTTGGTTAGTCTTGTCGACCAATATCTCAGAAAACACATGTCGAGAATCGAAAGCCAGATAGAAGAAAACGTTACGGAGATAAGAAAAGTCAGACCTGTGCATGTTTTGGCACACAATTCAGTACTTATGAATGTTATAGAAAAAGAATTCTGTGCACATTTTGGATCAGAAGAATAAGCAATAATTTGTACATATTTTGAGCTTTACATCGACTCATTGAATTATATGTAAATATTGTATTAAACAGCAACATATTCTCTACTTAAATTGATACCATTTAGATACAAATAAATTATAAATAAAAAAATATAAACTCAACAAATTATAGAAAATCATCACAGACAATTTTGTTTCTGAATAAAAATTAGTGGACTAAATCCTTTCCTGAAAACACATTTTCAGAAATATTTACGCACCAAAAATTCTTGACCATTTTTCGAGCTCCATGTAGTGCTTCACAATATATTTAATTGAGTTTATTTATTTTGAGTCATCCTGCAATGATATAACATTACGACATAGTTTAAGGCTCAATTGAGCAAATAAACTTAGAATAATTAGATTTTTTGTCACGAATTTTAAAGAAAATTCAAAAATTTTAGACAAGAATCGAGATCCGTCGTGCAATATATCGATCGATAGCTCAGGGTATTAGCTCAGAATTAAGCCATCATTCATCATTCTAGAATGTTCCAGTAAAAATTTATTGCAAAAACCGGCACCGGGGTATTTTTACCGAAATTATTTTCACCTAGACTCAAGACATGTGAAGAAATTTTATTGTAATAACCTAGATGACTTATGAAACAACAAATAACACAAAATAACATTATGTGTGAAATTTACTTCGGTTTTCATATATTTGACTTTTTACATATTCTTTCATTGTTTCAAGGCGTTCATTCTCTATTGGCTCGATAGAAGGAAACGGATTGCCTGAATAATACCTGTTATGTAATATTAAACTGACCATATTAGGAGACAACTAAATATAAGACCTGGGTCCGACCTAACTTCTCAGCACCCATTGTCTAATTACTGTTATATTCGGAAATGTTTAAAATACCTTTTAACTCCAAAACAGCGATGTCGTTTACAAAAACACGGACTCCATTTCCGGTTGACTTTTTTAAGCGCATTTTCGGCAAACGATAGATAGCAGTCCAAGGCTCTTTGATTTTGTCATCCTTGTATCTCGGTATCAAAATGTTAAACATTTTATCAAGATTATCCTAAAATATATAATTATTTAGTTTTTCTCGAGGATAAGTTACCTCTTCAATTAGCCACCATTTCATCATGTCCATCGTATACTCGTTGTCGAGCCCTCGATATACACCAATTTGGAGAAGCTAAAATCATAATGTATGATAGTAATAAAAAAAATTACCATTTTTACTCTCGTACTTTACTGAGTACATTTTTTTTACTCATTTGGGATATTTGCGGACTGCATATGCATAGTAAAATATAATTTAGAAAATAATATCTCTTTAAAATTACTGTATTTTATGCGCTTCTTCATCAGAATGGATGTATTTGCTATACTCAAAAACTGGTTGACTGATAAACCGTTTAAACTAACCCTCTCAACATATTGTCTACATTCTTCGGCACGATTAAATTTAAACTCGCATCTCTCCTCACGAATAACTTGGTTGACCATGCGCCGAAGGACCTCAATGCGAGCGCGACCATTTGCGGGGTCAATATTGGCTAAAAATCAAGATTGATTTATAACTCTCTACAGTAAAATTATTATTTATTATTATTTGTCCATGCATGGGTAACTTTTGAGTGCTACCTTTGAGGTTCAACCCATTCCTAACCATTCCCGGCTGAAATGCCGTACTATTATATGTTTTCGACCCTGCTGTGTACGAATCCGCGGTTAGTTTTGACCGGGCGTTACCACTTATGGTTAATGACAATATTTTGATATGAACACGAAGTTGGCCGAATGCGCATGGGAAGCGCGCGGAGTGTGAGGCATACGCGTCGCGAGATTAGGCACTCTCCTGAAATTTAAAGGCGCCAAGATGTGCTCTATGGGTATTTTTTGTCCGAGAAGGAATTTCATGTGCGTCCCGCGCATACGTTCGGTGTGGGCGGGGAGCGTTTTACCTGATGAGGTAAAAAGTATGTCATGAATTAGAGGCGAATAAATGAAACAGAAAAAAGGTAGTGGAGAAAGGCCGTAATGGCGTTGTGGAATCCGACGCGAGAAAGGCGGCGTGAGAAAACGGAAAGAAATGATGGGGAAGGCGGAAAAATAAAACAAAAGGCAGTCGCATAAACGGCCAGAAATTTTGAGGATTGAGATGCAAAATGTTAACGATTAATTATGAGCTTTGGGTCAACCTAACGCGAAGCGGCTCGCGTTCTTAGGCGTTGAGGATTAAAACCATTTCTAGCAAGCTGGTTTAGACCCGGAATATACTATTATTTAAAAAAACTTACGGGTTTTCAGACGTTGAGGAGCGTGGCCAATTGGTACCTTTAAACGAGGCAGTGAGGGAAAAAGCCTTTGCGCCATCTGAAAAAGAATACAATAAATCAAATATATTGAAATCCATGGCATAGGAATGGAAACCGGCTTAGGAATTAGACAGAAATTTTTTCCTTTTATTTAGTTTGAATAATTCCAGCAAATTTGGCATAATGTCAACTCTTCCAAATATGTAAAGGTTATTCAGTTGCTAATCAAAACCAACTATCGATAAACTTTGATAGTAGCACTATGGGAAATGCGGAAACTAAAGTGGACTTTCGCAAGGCGGTCCTTGATTTGACGTCCCAGCAACAAAAATTAGATGACGCCACATTTTGGACGCACTTCCAAACGGTTTCTCCTACCCCAAAGGACGTGTTCAATGTTGTGCCGCAAGCAGCTATTCGAGCCTTGCGCGAGAATTCTCCCAATAATTTATCCAGACTAATTTTTAAATGTATCGAATGTATAATCAAAGCTCGCGATTCTATGTGTCCAGCCTCAGATCACAAGAAGGTGGGTATTCTGGCATTTCGAAGTAAATATAATTTTTATAATAACAGTATTGAATATATATTTTTATGCAAAAGTATATACTAATAGATTAGTATATATAGATCAGATTACTACAAGTACCATGGTAGTGTTATTTGTGTATCTTTGGCATAGATTTTGATTGTTAACAAACTTATCATATTAATAGCTGATAATCCAACATTTGGTAACTATATGAGCTCGTTTTTGTTTCGGTACCAACTATCTTAAGCTAAATAA
Organism: Ditylenchus destructor; assembly: GCA_022814885.1. Lineage (NCBI taxonomy): Eukaryota > Metazoa > Nematoda > Chromadorea > Rhabditida > Anguinidae > Ditylenchus > Ditylenchus destructor. Next base: position 1,510,344 of record JAKKPZ010000002.1, read on the forward strand.
TATCTGAACATTTGTTCAATTCTTTACATCGTTATAAGAATGGAATGACATTTCATACCAATTTCATCATCTACACTAGAGAAGGAACTACCCTGAAATTTCATATTAAAAAACATAACATAGGTTTTATAGGTGGTCATTTGCATGCGCTTGCTAACACGAGTCATTCCTTTCATGCTAGAGGACCCCGAATGGAGAGGCTACTTTTGGGTATGTGAATTTTCTCGCATGAATTTAAGTGGTGCCTTTTATTCTAGACTGCAATGCCTTCATCCGAAGAAAAAGAAGGAAATGATATACCAATTGCCGCTGCATTATTAAGTGCTCTGTCAGATTTGCTATTCTGCCCGAATTTTACCATTGGTCCGCCTTCCACTGTAAACCTATATACACAATTTGATTTTTACTTCATTTTTATTTCAGAACACCGAAAGATTGTCAGCATTGGATAGTTGTGAGGTTAATTTATTTTCCCGTTCAGTTTCTTTCTTCTCTGGTTTTTAGTAACGCCAGCATTTGAGCATTGCTACATTAAGATAGGCTTTACTTAGTGCGAATTTGTAAAAGTGACTAGCAAATGTTTGTATGGTTTCGTTGAATTTTTACACATACATGTTTCTATCTTGTTAATAATTTAGTACATTTGGCAAGCCGGCGTAGGATTCGCCAACAAAACACCTCAGAGCGCAACCTATGATACTAACAGAACGGAGATTCTCAAACTATTGTTGACAGTATTCTCCGAAGTAATTTATACGGGAGGTAATGATATGTTTATCTTTACACAAAATAACTTTTTCTTCGAATTTAGATGATAATCGAATGCGATGGATAACGCGTTTCTCATCTGCGGAAAATCGTCATGTTCTGCCATTGTTTACATCACTGTTAAATACAATTTGTTCCTATGACCCAGTGGGGTATGGCTTACCTTATAATCACCTCCTAATAGGTGACTCAAGAGAGCCTCTTGTCCAAGCCGCTATACAAGGTAAGTATTTTTTATAAATATAGTACCATTAGAGGAATTCCAGTACGATACTATTTTTATAGTTACGTAAGAGCTTGGCAATCACAAGCTATTAAGTGAAAGTAACCAAATTTTTGGCCTTGCAATACTTTAGAATATTCACTCGTATTCTAAATCAGTCAATTTTCTAATAAGAGAAACTTACGTTTGCACTGAAATAATGATCGATTAATATTTTAGTGAAAAATTTAGCAACGTCAATAGTATAAAGTGTTAAAAAGCTTCATATAGTTTTGAAATCAGAATTATGTTTATTTATTTAGTATTAATTGTATGCTTGGATCGGGATTCCGCTCCAAAGAACGAAGAGGGTGACCAGGTAACTCATATATTTTGAGCCATTATCAATGTTAAAGTCTTATAATTTTAGGCAGGCTACACCGACAACTTTTTTGTTAACTATTTAAGCAGAATTCATAGAGAAGGTATACATCTTTACTGTGATATATAGTATACCTTACTATAATAATTTCCGAGATCTTGGCTGAGATTCCTGCGGCTGGAATTCACATAAATTCATTTCCTCCTAAACTAATCACATGGACTATTCACAAAAAGAAGACTACTTTATGTATAATACTATGTTTATGATTTCTTATTTCAGACGATTTCGACTTTATGTTAAAAGGCTTGACGCGACTACTCAACAATCCATTACAGCCATCATATCTACCTAATTCTTCAAAGAAAATTGTTTTTCACCAAGAGCTTCTAATTCTATTGTGGAAATGCTGCGAATATAACCAAGTTAGTCTAATTTTATTTAATATTTCCACATCAGTATTTTTAAGAAATTTATGTACTATGTGCTGAAAACCAGTGACGTATTGGAAATATTAGTCCCGATTCTTTATCACCTTAACGATGCCAGAAACGATCCAGGTAAGCTTTTTCCTGTTATACACTATGATAGTTGTACTTGCAGCTAGAGTTGGCCTAATTCATATGGGGGTTTTCTTAATACTTCTTCTCAGCGGTAATTTTCATTATTCGTATTATGATACCATCTCATCATCATTTAGGAGAGCGAAATTTCGGAGTTAGACTTAACAAGCCATTTACCTCGAGGGGTGTAATCGATGTCCAAGCCTTTACTGGAACACATGCAGACTTGCTGATAATTGTAAGCTTTGGTATGATCAGCCTAGATGGCACCATGACAATTTTAACTTACAAGCCTGTTCCCACATATGGGTTTAAAATATTTAGTAACAAATTTTTTATTATTGGTTTTGATAAATAAATATTTCATAGCATCTAAATTTGTAGGTATTCCATAAATTGATTACAACTGGAAATCATCGACTTCAGTCACTTTTCGACTGCCTGCTTACTATAATTGTTAATGGTAAAAATCTCCTGTGATTTTAATTTTGAAGTCGTAATCCACTAGTTCAGTATCTCCATATCTGAAATCTCTTTCTATGGTCACCGCAAACAAATTAGTACATCTAGTCGAGGCATTCAGCACGCCATGGTTTTTATTTTCATCGCCAACAAACCACCATTTGGTTTTCTTTTTAATGGAAATGTTTAATAACATGTATGTTTACTATGAGATGAATTTGATTAAAATTGAAAATTTCAGCATACAATATCAATTCGATGGTTAGTATTTATTTTAATTTTACATAAGTTGTATTCGGAACATATTTTGTATTAAACAGACATATGTTCAGGAAATTCAAATCTCATATATACAATCATAAGAAAAAGACAAGTCTTCTATCAGTTGAGTAATCTCAGCGCCGACCCAGTCTCCATAGCGCAAAGTTTGAAAAAAAATAAGGGAAAGAACGGTGTGGAGTCGACCAATCCGTCAGCCATTTTGACCCCGCAAACACCTGTCGTGCCGCCAGTTAGTCAGGAACAAGCTGAAGGTTAGTTAGGCAAGTTGTGCAATAAAAACATGCAAACATTCATAGTAATTAGTAATACGCTTAAATCTTAATATTTTACCAATTTCTGGACATTTTTACAGAATTACATTAACACAGAATTGTCAATTATTCATAAAGTATTATTCGATTTAGAAAAGAAAGGTCCTTCGTTAAAGTCTACTTTGGCAGACACACCCGATATTGGCATGATGACAGATAAAGGCGCTGAATGGTCGCAGCAAACGCAGAAAACAGAAGGCGAGGCAGATAAGGAAAAAGAAGAGGAATGGGCCCCTACACCTGAGTGGGTGGAAACATGGAAAAAGAAATTACCGTTACAAACGATTATGCGTGTATTACAGGTAATAATTTCGTGCCCACTGCATCATAAAATTAACGAATGTTATTTACGTTAGGAAGATATTTATAGAAAATATTTTTGCATACGATGAAAATAAATCTGTAAATCACTCTGCTATTTTGATGACATTCAGAAATTAAAATTTTATATTGCTACTCGATAAAATAAATTTTGTTTAGATTCTGGTGCCGCAAGTAGAGAAGATTTGCATTGATAAGTATGGTTTTGTTAATATAAAATTATATTAATACATTAATTTCAGGGGTTTGACTGATGAAAGTGAAATCCTGAAATTCCTTCAACATGGCACTTTAGTGGGACTATTGCCAGTCCCACATCCCATTCTTATTCGAAAATATATAGCAAACGCCGCTACAAATCACTGGTTTAGAACATACATGTGGGGAGTTATTTATATCAGGTTCGCTTGTATAATTTATTTCTCTAGAAATGTACCGCTGATTTTAGAAATACGGACCCACCAATTTGGTAAGTTAATTTTCCGAAATCTACTTTAGAAATACTTTTTCTTGATTCAATGGAAAATAAAAATGGCCATTTACAGGTATGATACAGAGGTGAATCTATTTGAAATACAAAGGGTTTGATTCGCGATTAATCGTCATCAGTGAATTCCATATATTCACTTCATATTGACAAAGGCCATGCCAGTTTTTCATATCCATTTTTCTAATTTATCTGAAATGTCTTCAAAGCTAGTCTTTTAGCACACGTAATTCGTAGGAAGTGACACCACAGTATTATATTCGCTTTCGTGTTTTATAGAACACACAAGTGAGTAACCGTTTTTTAGTTGTAGAACTCTAAATTTCGTGAATTCTAAACAGTCCAATAAAAGTCTACTGTAAAATTAAGCGAGCCAAGTATTTATCCGAGGTATTCCTGTATTTGTAGAATTAATTTATTGTTTCGCTTTAGCTATATCAAACTTTCATTAAGACAGTTCAAATTTTATTTTTTCTAATTTGAATTATATATTCTATTATTTATTGCTGAAACATATTATCATGGTTGTGATTGTGAACAATAAAAATATTCTGTTGCAAGTGTTTGATTTCAGGTAATATATTTATAATCAAACATAATCCTTACTAAATTGAACTAGAATCTAAATTTGTTTAGGTCATTGAGGGAGAATATCGACAAACTGCTTAATTCGTTTTCTCGCTACAAATATATAATACGAATAATATAAACAATGATCTCCCTAGTAAGGTAGCCGTGTGACGGGGGGGGGGAGATGAACGCAACTTTCGGGGCGTGTGATAGCTCATTTTGCTCCTTAGGAGCTGGCGAGAACAGATTTTCAGGAATTTTTTCCGGCTTTTCCTAAAAATTGCCAACAATGGCCATTTTTAGCCAAAAAGTGGCCGTTTTTGAGGTTTTTCGTGCCAAAGGAGCTACAGGGGTAATTTTTTCACCCGGGGTTTTCGATAGTGTTGAATGCGAATCTGACGTCAGATTTGTGATTTGTTCTCACGAGGTCGTGATATTCTCACCATGTCGAACATTGCCAGGCGCCGCAGATGGCGAGATAGTCCTGTGATCGGGCGCGGAGCGCCCGACCTTCTCCCTTGGAATGTGAGGGAACTTAGAGCAGGTACAGATATACATGTAATTTTTATTGAACTTCCGTAGGGAGTCCCACGGAGCTAGTACAAATATAAGACAAGATACACAAGGCACATAATTTGCTTGGATGCTATATCAATTTAGTTCCAGAATTCCATAGGACGCACCCGCGGCCTCCGCCGCGGACCACCCGCGGCTGCGCCGCGGACCACGCCCCAAATCCAGGATTTCCGGAAGTTGTCGGCGAGACCGGTATCAATCGACTCAGCTCGGCGAGACGAAGCGATACAACTTCGGGCCTTTTCATTGTTCACTCGCCCCAAACGGTGAGTGGCGCGGTGAGATAGCTCCATTTCCCGCCAAATCGCCTTAGGGCTTCTAGAACCTTCTAGAAGCCGATCTGTGCGCCGGGACCTGGTTGTCCTGCAAGCCCAAGTCGAGAGCTAACGTTTGACACCAAAATCGCCCCAAACGGTGAGGGGCGCGGCCAGATAGGCCCATTTCCAGCCAAATGCCCTCCGGGCTTCTAGAACCTTCTAGAAGCCGATCTGTGCGCCGGGACCTGGTTGTCCTGCAAGCCCAAGTCGAGAGCTAACGTTTGACACCAAAATCGCCCCAAACGGTGAGGGGCGCGGCCAGATAGGCCCATTTCCAGCCAAATGCCCTCCGGGTTTCTAGAACCTTCTAGAAGCCGATCTGTGAGCCGGGACCTGGTTGTCCTGCAAGCCCAAGTCGAGAGCTAACGTTTGACACCAAAATCGCCCCAAACGGTGAGGGGCGTGGCCAGATAGGCCCATTTCCAGCCAAATGCCCTCCGGGCTTCTAGAACCTTCTAGAAGCCGATCTGTGCGCCGGGACCTGGTTGTCCTGCAAGCCCAAGTCGAGAGCTAACGTTTGACACCAAAATCGCCCCAAACGGTGAGGGGCGCGGCCAGGTAGGCCATTTCCAGCCAAATGCCCTCCGGGCTTCTAGAACCTTCTAGAAGCCGATCTGTGCGCCGGGACCTGGTTGTACTGCAAGCCCAAGTCGAGAGCTAACGTTTGACACCAAAATCGCCCCAAACGGTGAGGGGCGCGGTGAGATAGCTCCATTTCCCGCCAAATGCCCTCCGGGCTTCTAGAACCTTCTAGAAGCCGATCTGTGCGCCGGGACCTGGTTTTCCGGAACCCATAGGCTCAGGGCTATCGTTTGACACCAAGATCACCGAAAACGGTGAGGGGCGGGGGAAGTTGCCCTTTTACGTGACACACGTGACACACGGATGTCACGTTTTCACGTATGTCAACCCCAAATCTGACATTGATAACCCCCCTAAAATCATGGGTTTTGGGGGGGGGGTACTCGCGAGTTTGGGGTCCGGGACCCCCAAAAAGTGGGTTATTCTATTGGGGGGGGGAAGACTGTCACCTACCGTATTCCCTGTAATTGCTACCCCCCCTGAAATTATTACCCCCCCTCTAATTATTACCCCTCCTGGAGCTCGAACGATTTATTATTACCCCCCCTCTAATTATTACCCCCCCTGTAATTATTACCCCCCCCCCAAAATGTGCCAAAAATAAGCCAAATTTTCTATTTTTGTTGTGTTTTTAGCTATGATTTCGTATTTCAAACTTAAATAGACAAAATATAGACAGTTTAGTCTATTTTTTACTGCTTTTAGCTTAAATTTAGATTATTGCCATATTTTTTTGCAAAATTTTCCTAAATGTGGCCAAAAATTGGCCAAATTTTGAGAAAACATGAGAAAGACGATGGAAACAACCGTTATTTCTGTTCTCGATTTTATTATTTATTTAGACATTTCAGTACTGTTTTGTACTATTTTTTAGATAAATATATGTATTTTTGCCACATTTTTTGCCAAATTGTGGTTAAAAGTTGCAGAATATTGCAAAAAAGTAGCAAAATTTTAGGAAGTTTTGCTTTTTAGTTTTAACTTCAACTAAAGGTAAAACTTTTGTGAAAATTCCTTTACAACATTTTAATGTAAAGGTTAATTTTAGGGATTTAAATCTGATATTATTATTCAAAATTTAACAAAATTTTGGCACATTTAAGCAAAATATTTAAAAATCTCCTGAAAATTGCCAAAAATATAATTTAGTTTTTTAATATTGTTTACTTAAAGTTTAAAATTTTTAATCTTTTTAGAATTCCGTTTTTGTATTATTTTTACTAGACCTTTATTTTCCAAAAATTGCCTACATTTTGCCAAAAAGTTGAAAGTATTTTCAGAATACGAATACCAAAATTGGATCGAAAATTTTACTTAAAATCTTCTACTATATT